>JAXCMG010000046.1:8653369-8713652 GCA_034642415.1 Podarcis siculus | reverse complement strand
GAAAGAGTTTCTAACCAAGCCAGCTACCTTGCTTATCGGGCTCTGGAAGGCTCTGGGAGATCTTGAAAGTTGTCGCGGGAACTCAAGTCAGCCTCGTGACTTGAAAGATGAGGATGGTTTTGCAGAAGATGGTCCAAGGGGTCAGTTCAGGTGTATGTGCTTTTGTATATAAGCACCATCCCAGAACGTAACTCCCGCCCAAGACACGATGGTGCTGAAGAGCTTTTACCTTTACGAAAGGAGCCACCAGAGTTCAGTTATAAGCACCTGCTTGTAAACACTAAGCTTGGCTCTGACTGACTGAACCAAAAAGCCCCCCTAAATATCTTCGCCGTTTGATAATCTAAGCAGCCGTTCCTTTGTCTCTGCTCTCAAATCCCTAAGCAACTTCTACTACTGCTTCCGCACACATCAGAAGCAGTAACCCAGCTATGCAAAAAATAAAATAAAAAAATAACAAGATTGATGGATTCGGATTTCAATTACTGCTTTCTGCAGTTTCCCCATGCAAAATAACCTGCACAGAACCCAATTTATCTGCAAGCCTGAAACTCTTGAATATACGAAGCCAATTATTTCCTAAGTACAGCTGACGCTGACAAAACGGCGTCACTCAGATTTTGGGCCTTCACACACAAGAACAAACCAAGTCTTTAGACTGTGAATCTTGCGGTAATGTATGGCCCTCCCCTCACCTAAAACACTTACTCACCGACGACTTTTAAAAGCCAGGGACCATGGTTGGAACTGGCCAAGATTTAAAAGGTTAAAAGCAGTCACTTCCAGCACTGACTCTCTCCTGCATAAACCCAAACATGGGGAAAGTGCATTTAAATAGGGCTGCCATATGCCTGGACTCTCCCGGGCATAGCCGGGATCCAGTTAACAAACATGGATACATATGCTATGAGGTTATTTAGTTAAATAAATTGTTTAAATTGTTATTAAGGAAGTGGTTCTTTTTCGCCTTCCAATGAAGTACAGCAGAAAAGTTGTCAAAATATAAACAGTTAACTTATTATACCTCGCAATTTCATAATTATCTGCCGATGTATTTCTAATAGTAAAACCAAATCAGTAATTTTTGACTACTCTGAAAATTTATTGTTCCAAAAATCAAACCTCCATCTGGTTGTAAATATTAAGATTATATCAACAAGAATGAGTCTTTCTGTAAAAAAAGAAGAAGATTTAAATCAAATCTTACTGACTAGTGATTTAAATCGTGATTTAAATCAAATTTATTTAAATCAAATCCACCCTGCTTCCAAGCAAGGAAACCAGCTATATATCTGCGCACATGTAACACCTAGCTCACAAGAATCTGGGAAGTCGCTCCAAAGTCTTCATTAGCCATGGGCTGGAGCAAAGGTGGCCTTACCAAGGACTGAGAACCAGTGAACTTTACCACCAAGCGTTGTTTTCTCTGATCAACGGAGACTATAAATTCATTTTGGGATTTACACCACAGAACCCTGAATCCCTGAAGCCTTGTCTTCTATGACTGTAATTTGGAAGATAAAACTTCTCTTAAAAAGAGGGTGAGGGAGAGAGGGGGGGAATGGTCTCCAAACTTCTATTTCCATGAATTAATTTCACTGCTGTTTCCATAGGATAGCAGGTAAAATCTGCCTTCTAGCAACCCTGACATCTACAATTCTTTATAACCACATTCTATCAAGACTCGGAATTCTGCTTTCTAAACATTTTGCTAACAGTACTCATTTATTTTCTTTTTCCACTCTTTTCCCGGTAAAACCAGAATAACCTCAAAAAACAAACAAGCATGCTTTCAAATCTCAGTCTCTGATTAAAATTGGGCCCCAACCCTTAAATTAACAAAAAATGTACATTATTTAATACGGGTTAAAGTCAATTAAAGCATATGTTCCCAGCAACTGAAGTTAAATGTCCTCTTTATTTAAAGGCATTTTTAGGATTTAAACAGAGACACAGTCTCTCTCTCAATCTGGACATCTGACTTTAAACTTTGACCACATTTCACGTTTCAATTTTCAACAAAAGTTCTCCGCTTACTGTGAACTAAAATTTGTCGATTTTCCACTTCCTCTTAAGCTGAGAATGAGTGCTAACACACGAATAATCAAGTTATTTAGAACTCAGTGTCAATCAGCTACCAAAACAGGAATTTCTAGACTTGGTGCAGCGTTTTGAGCATTGAACCAAAGTTCTTAAGGCCAAAAATTTAAAAACAGTAAACATCACTGCTAGTGGAGCAGCCAGCTTCACACATAAACAGAGTGGTAGCATAGGGCCGTTAATGGCTACTACAGTGGTACCTTGGTTCTCAAACTTAATGCATTCCGGAAGTCTGTTCCAAAACCAAAGCATTCCAAAACCAAGGCGCGCTTTCCCATGGAAAGTAATGCAAAATGGATTAATCCGTTCCAGGCTTTTAAAAACAACCCCCAAAACAGCAATTTAACATGCATTTTACTATCCAACAAGACCACTGATCCATAAAATGAAAGCAATAAACAACGTACTGCAGCCACGCAATCAATCAATCAGTAGCTGAACTGGGTTCCACACAGTCACCAAATCTTTATAAATATAATATATATATCTTTTTAAAAAGAGCCTCAAAAAGAAAAACGCAAAATAAATAGCAAAAACAGACAGACCTCAGCGTAACACTCAAAACGGAAGCGTGGCACTCAAAACGGAAACATTAACACTCAAAGCGGAGCACATTCGGCTTCCAAAAAAAGTTCGCAAACCGGAACACTTACTTCCGGGTTTGCAGTGTTGGGTTCCAAGCTGTTTGAGTAACAAGACATTTGAGAACCAAGGTACCACTGTAGCCATGGTGGCTACGTGCTCAGAAGCAATACGTCTCTGAATCCTTGGGAACCAAAAGAACTCTTACGCTAAGCCGGGAGACCTGCAGGATCAGACCACATCTCATCCAACGTCCAGTTTCCCACAATCATGGGAAGACCACAAGGAAGACATGAGGTGTGTGCATGCCTCAATGCTACAGGAGCACAGAAAAAAGCTCCGCTCCAGAAATCTCAACTTCCTTTCATTATAAGCCTTATTCAGCTCTAACCATTTTTTATTTTTTTGCAAAATGTGCATGGAAACATCCTCTGCCTTGGTTGGCAAGAAACAGCAGAAAGGCAGGATATAAAAGTATACGACACAATGTAATGCCCAGTTAAATTTCAGACGTCTGATGCGGTGCTGGAGATTTGCAGAGGGTAAAGCCTCAAAGATATACTTATAAGCCTATGACGTGGACTTAGACCATGTTGTTCCGACTATGCCGAGTTGGCGAAATAAACTGGGAAAATTGGGAACCAGCAAGACCAGACTTTCCTGAAAGATTGGAAGAAATTTATGATATATTTGAAAGACAACTGTAATCGACATCGCTTGTAGGGTTGGCAAGAAGTTTTGCAAGTAGAACTATATGAATTATTGCGAAAAAGGACTAAGAAGGAGTTTATTTAGGATTTAGGATTTTATAGCAACAACTATTAAAATAAAATGCAAAATCAGAAAGGAAGTTAGAAAACCATTAGTGGAGGTTGACGGAAGTCCTAGGCTGTGATAGCTAAAGGTTTGCTATATTGTATAAGATGGGATGTTATGTTTGGGAAACATGTGCAAAAACCTATATATATTGTTGTTGTTTAGTCGTTTAGTCGTGTCCGACTCTTTGTGACCCCATGGACCAGAGCACACCAGGCTGTATATATATGTACACACACACACACACACACACACACACACACACACACACACACAAACCACGTTGTTCCAATGGGCCATTGGGCTCCGAACTGTTTACACCACCTGGCAATGGCTCTCTGGGGTTTCCAAGTGGGGTCTTACCTAGCCCCAGGGTTGTGTCAGGGTTTGCAAAGCAAGTGTCCTCAACCCAGCAGACGCAGAATTATGGAAAATGCTTTTAAAGAAACGCAAGAGGGGATTAGGGGTAAAATACCGCATTACAGGCAACTCCCTATTTACGCAGGAGTCACATTCCGAGGCACAGCACACGTCAGTGAAATCACATTTATGTTTGAAATACCATTAGGAAAAGACCATTGTAAATACTTCCTCCCCCTCTGGTGACGTTTCTGGGCCACCTCCAGGTTCAGCGCGAGGCGCATATGTGCAGTCACACACATATCGAACATGCGTAAATGGAAGGCTTGCCCATTCAGTTACTTTTTCTTTTCTTTTTTGGCAAAGTTTAGCTTCGCTTCTTAAGCACATAGACCTAGAAGCAATTCCTCCTCAATCGCACACTATATATAGGCCAGGGGTAGGCAACCTAAGGCCCAGGGGCTGGATGTGGCCCAATCGCCTTCTCAATCCAGCCCGCGGATGGTCCAGGAATCACCATGTTTTTACATGAGTAGAATGTGTGCTTTTATTTAAAATGCATCTCTGGGTTATTTGTGGGGCACAGGAATTTGTTCATTTTTTTTTCCAAATTATAGTCCGGCCCACCACATGGTCGGAGGGACGGTGGACTGGCCCACGGCTGAAAAGGGTTACTGACCCCTGATATAGGCCAATAATCTGTGGCTCTGAATCATGTGCTAGGGCTGCACAATACAGCGTCCAAAAGTGGTTTGAAGTCCGTATCAGTCCAATCACGGGCATAACTAGCTGCCTTCGGAAGGCAGAAAGCAGCCACCCTTTCAGTACAGTCATACCTCGGGTTACAGACCCTTCAGGTTGCGTTTTTTCGAGTTGTTGACCGCCGAAACCCGGAAGTACTAGAACGGGTTACTTCCGGGTTTCGGCGGTCGCGCATGCGCAGAAGCGCTAAATCGCCCTTTGCGCATGCACAGACGTGCCGAATCACAACCCGCATGTGCGCTGCTGCGCTGCTGCGGGTTGCGGACACTGTGGGTTGCGAACGTGCATCCCGCACGGATCACCTTCGCAACCTGAGCGTCCACTGTATTTCCAGACAGCTGCCTCAACGTAGGGCCAAAGATATCATTTCAGACCAAGCAGAAACTCTGGGCATTGGCGCATCACCAGGTCGCTGTGTCAGTCAAGCCCCCGCAGCGAAATGTGGCTGAAACACTCCACTGGAGCTGGCATTAAATTGCCACTTCTGCCCAGTCAAGAAGCTGTTAGGGCCGTTTCCTCCAAGCCTGGGAATTTCCCAAGAATGCTGAAGGAATCTGCCAAACAATGATAATGCCCGCATCGCAACACTCAATCTTGCTAGGTGGATTGCAAGAATGCCACGCCGTCAGGTTGCAGTGGGGAGGAAGTGGGGAGCATTGTAAAACAACTCATTAAGAGCACCCAGGAGAAAAAACCCTTTTCTCAAAGACAGGCCTCGCGCCAGGTAACGGAAAGCACGATTCAGCAGAAACCGCCCGCTCCAAACAAATGCAGGTAACGCTCCGAAAACAAGATGCTACAATGCACAGATAAAGGAGCGGAGTCTGAGAGAGGACAGAGCAGGAGGACTGAAGGATGTCGAGTTTGCAGTGTCACCAAAAATGAGGTGGGGGGGGGCGAGGAGAATATGTCCTCTATCAAGCACTTGCTGCTGGTGAGCAGTTCTGATGAGACTGGCAGATCGGAGCCTTTCCTGCTGACTCAAGCTGCAAACTGTAAACAGCAGCCATCGACAAGGTGGCTGGGAGCACTTATCATCGTTCTCATTTATGACTTCCGGGTTGCTGCTTCTACCCTAGAGAGCAAAACCTGAATTTAGGTCCTGCGTTTCTTGATATGTACTGCACTGACTTTTTGCGATCTTTCTAAAATTATTTCTATGGGCCTTTAGTACTCAATTGCATTTGCATTTATTCAACTGCTTGTTGAGCTGCCTGTTATTGCATTACGGTGTTAGTAAAAGGACGTTATGAGCTGCCCTGGTGGATCAGACTAAGGACCCATACGGTCCAGAATCCTGTTCTCAAGAATGGCTAACCAGGTGCCTGTACGAAACTGCATCTCCCTCTCCTGTGGTATTCAGAAACGTACCACCTTTGACTGTAGAGGAAGCGTATAGCCATCATGGCTACTATCCATTTGTCTAATCTTTCGAAGTCATCTAAATTGGTAGCCACCAAAAGGACTATTGTTCTCTTGGCATGTGTATATTGACTAACATGGTACTTACTTGGGGCCACGTTACTTAAAAGGACTACCTAGGCCCCTATAAAATTCCACCAGGGATCCCAAATCCGTTGCAGAGGCCCTACAAGTATGTTGGCCAGGCAGGTATTTTTATTGTTGGTTTTTCTTACAATTTTATGCTGCCTTTCCTCTGCCACAGGACCCAAAGCAGAGTACATGTGTGGTTCCCAGGCAATCCCCCATCCAGGCATTGGCCAAACCCAAACTGCTTTGGGTGGAATAGTGGAGCATGAAACTCTTCATCTCAGGGTCATGGGTTCCGAGTCCCACATTGGGCAAAAGATTCCTGCATTGCAGCGGGTTGGACTAGATGACCCTCGTGGCCCCATCTAACTCCACAATTCCGTGATTCCAGTTTAGGGCCAGCAAAGTGATGGCTTGTGTCTCTTCTGGCCACAAAGAGACCCAAGTAGGGTTGCCATATGTCCTCTTTTTCCAGGACATGTCCTCCTTTTTCAAGTCACCAAAGGTGTCCATCTTTTTTTGCTCTTCAAAATATGGCAACCCTAGAAAGTTCTTTCTCCCAGCTATGAAGCTTCCTCCCAAGATATACTATCAGCCGCTTCCTTGGTAATGCTTAGGGCAGTTCATGATTACAGTGGTACCTCGGTTTACAACCATGATCTGTTCCAGAGGTCCGTTTGTAAACCAAAACAGGTTGTAACCCAAGGCGCGCTTTCACCAATGGGACCTCAAAAAAAATATTTGATCGTAATCCAAAAAAAAATGGGTTGTGATAAAAAAAAAGGTTGCAAATCGAGACATGCACTTCTGGGGTTGACGTGTTTGTAACACAAAACGTATGCAAACCAAGAAGTATGCAAACCAAGGTACCACTGTACTTTTATCAAAACAACAAAAAAAATGAACTAAAAGGCAGGCGCTTCTGCTTTTAGATTTAATAATGGTATGGCTGGCTGCGATATATATTGATTTGAAATGTTTTTGATGTTTACTATTATTGTGATTGTGCTGTTTATATTTTATAACAGCTTTGAATGTTGTGAACTGATGTGGAACAGTGGCAAGTATAATAAATGTTGATGCCTTGCTGTTGAGAGCCACATGGAGCTCAGCTTTCTTGCTGGCAAAACCTAACACAAATGTGAAATCCAATCTACAGAGGCACTGGGACCCTACCGAGAAAAAATTTCAAGCTCACTCCCCCTTTCCATCCTTCCAACAAAAAGTGATGCCGCAATGGTTCCAGTGGAGGCAAAGACATTCCCAGCACCATGTAGCTGAGCTCTGTTATGCTACATGGGCAGGTGGATCCCTGATGGCCATTGGCTGAGCTGATCCAATCCAAGAGAGCAGCAGGACCGGGATCAAAGGGAAGCCGGGTGGGAGACGGAGCTGGAGACTTGGGGAAAGGATGGCTGAAATAAAAGACCTTCCAGAGCAAGACACATGAAAACTCTCATAGAGTCTTGGGAAAACAGAGATTTGGGCAGACAAGAGGAACGCACATGGCCAGGAGGCTGGTGTTTACATATTGATTTGAAACCAGCAGCTGAGTCTTTGGCATCAGGCCTCTAGGTCAGTTTAAACGGATTATATCCAAGTTGTAGAATTTAAGGCGCTGGTCTTCCAACTGCTGAGCGATGACCTGACCAAAAGCATCGCATTAGCAACACAACGGCCATTTTCCTTTCCTCCTTCTTTGCCACCCATTTGATTGGGGGTGAGGAAAAACCATGCACAAATTGGGGGGGGACAGGGACGGTGGGTGGGTACCACGTCTACATAAACCACTCAACTGCCTGATCTGGATGGAATCATACCCGCCCCCCTTCCAACTCTGGTTCGTTCCGGCAGCACACTTCCTATGCTATTAAAACTCAGAGCAAAAAAAATGGGGGGGGGAATATACTCTGTGCAAGTAAAATGCAAGCGTTCTGCAGGTGGATGAGCAGCGGAAGGGAAATGGTAATAACTGTAAGGGAGGAAATATATATTCGTTAAATGTATGCTATATAATGCAGTAGGAAAAGGAAATAAAAACAGCATGGAGGGAACTCAAAAACGTTAAGGGAAATATGTGTTTAAATTGAAGTTAATTTGTTAAAAATTTCTGAAATTCAACAAAAGAGTAATACAGTGGTACCTCGGGTTACAGATGCTTCAAGTTACAGACTCCGCTAACTCAGAAACAGTACCTCAGGTTAAGAACTTTGCTTCAGGATGATAACAGAAATCGCGTGGCGGCCAGAGGCCCCATTAGCTAAAGTGGTAACTCAGGATAAGAACAGTTTCAGGTTAAGAACGGACCTCCAGAACGAATTAAATTCTTTTACTGTATAAAGTAAAAAAAAGGGTTATGCAGGTAAGGAACAGAAATTTCTAACTGCTGTACATTAGGCTACAGACTGCTCCCCTCCCTTCCTCCTTGTGTCAAGGAAAAACAAATCACCCCTGCTCACAAATGAACAGGAGCAGCAGCAACAAAAGAGCACAAGGCTTCTGGGAAAGGACGAGAAGAGATGCATTAACCGAAGAGTGTTATGTAACCGCAGATCTTTGCACTCTCCAATATTGCGTATGCCACAGAGGGACTGGAAGTTTTCAGTCCAAACAATGAGAATCCAAACAATGCTTTGCTTTTCAAATGGCAGGGGTTGTGTTTAAAAGAATTCAAGGACTGCGCACAATTGTGCACCTACAGGAAAGTGGGGTGCCCTCAGCTTCCGGGAAGACGCAGGGGCCCATCAAGAGCGGCTCTAGTGTGCAGCCTCAAAGGGAGTGCACGCTGTGACGAGCCCCGAGTTCAGTTCTCAACGCAGCCAAAAAAGCAAAAAAGGCAGGTGTCTTTGTCCCAGCCCCTTTAACCCTTCCCGTTTTTGGAATATGGGGACAGCAAAAAATAAATAAATATATTATTCATCATCCAAGGTCATTATGAGTAGGGATACTGAGCATTTGGGATAAATTTTCCTTGAGGGCTTGGTAACCTGGGAAGGTAATCCCACCAAGAGAAGGAAAACTCTGATCCCAAATCTCCGCTGCCTTACAGGCTCTCTTTGGGAGAAGGAAAGGCTAAAGAGAAAACCTTTCACAAATCTGGTGTGGAGTTCCTAAAACAGTTCTATGACTCCTTCTGGCAAAGCACATTCGCCTTCATGGAGAGCACATGTTGCAGTGGGGTCTGACAGGCCACCCCTCTGTTGCTGGGTGGGATCGTTTAGATGGCCATTGGCAGTGATTGGGCTGTTTTGGTTACTGGGAAAATTTTGATGTTGCCAATTTGTGGGATGGACCAAAGGTTTTATATGCAGGGCACGCAGCATTGAGCATTCTCTTTTGCTGCGTGCATCGGATTGCCCGCCCACCCTCCCTAATTTAGGGCTCTTGCTATTGACCTTGCTATGCCTGTCATGGGTTTGCCTGCTTTTGGGGCAGGGGCCTGGTAGGAATTTTGTCCATTTGGCTAATTAGCTGGTGCCATTTGGTTTTTGCCTAGTGCACAGCAAATTGTCACAACTTGTAAGTTGCGGTTAGGAATTGTTAAAATTTGGTTGGTGGAGGGGTAAGGATTGGCTGTGCCTGCCCCTCCAAATGCTGCTTTCGTCAAAGGAATCCAGGGGCTCGCTATGCTTTCGTCTGAATCTCTGGTGTGGGGCTTGGACCGTGCAAGCCCCTGGGAGCATGTGGGGAGAGGGGAGGGTCTGTTGCCCAGCTCCATTTTCTCCCCAATATTGTTTTCACTTACTGGCTTCCGCTGGAATCCGGAAGTCAGTTCTGTTCCTCGGGCAAGGACAGATAGTCGGAACCAATGCCTAAGGCCCTAAGCAACCACTCACATTTATGTATTTTAATAAAGTTGTGGCCACAATTATGCCAAAAACCTTAAACAAAAATTCTGTGTGGGTTGTGATTTATTTCGGGGTGGCTTGGGGACCTCAACACGCAACTCCTGCAGTCAAGCTGCCAAACATATTGCTCTCCTTTCCTTCAGTCCACATCAGCAAGGATGAGGTGGAGAGTCTTGTCAACTAGGTGGCCCAGGACCTCCACATACGCTGCCACAGAGAGGTCATTTCAGTGCTGCTACCGCAGCAAAAAATGAGGTTTGACTTTGCCCCCAGAGACGCACTCCATTGTCTCTCAAGATGCCCTGGCATCTTGAAATCGCAATGTACTTGCAACCGCTCCCTCTGCAGCCTGCGGGACAGGCCAGGAGATGCATTTAACCAAGTCTCTGACATCCCTGTGTTTTCAACTGTTCACAGAGAGACGCGAAAAACTTCAGCTCCCCACTCCACAAGCAACTGGATCCCCCTGTGGGGTGCATGCGGTACCCATGATCTTTTTCCACGAGTAACCTTTGCATGGGAAGATGTTCCTCTGCATCACCATTACCATTTTTGAAAATGGTGCTGTTGCAGCGACCGTAACCCAGGTTGAAGGTGCCACTTGGCAATTATATATCTGAGTTTTGAACACTGTTACAAGAACAATGGATCAGAGGGGAAAATAAGCAAAGCTAACCAGCAACAGGCAATCAAGAGATATACCGTATTTTTCGCTCTATAACATGCACCCGACCATAACACGCACGTAGTTTTTAGAGGAGGAAAATCCGTAGGCATGCCACCCGTAGGCATTCCCTCCATAACACGCACAGACATTTCCCCTTACTTTTTAGGAGGAAAAAAGTGAGTGTTATGGTACAAAAAATATGGTGATTAACGTGGAGGGGGGTTTTCCAGCGCAGGTTTTCGCACTGAGCAAAATAGAGAAGCTGCCATGCTGCACGGAAAAGCCTAATAAGAAAAAGGCTCATCTTCACACTGTCATTTAATGCTTGTTTACAAAAAAAGACTGGGGAAGTGGGCAACCTGACGGTGGATTCCAAGTGATTAAAATTATGGCAAGTTCCAGGAAGTCAGTAGAAAGGTTGAAAAGAATCAACTCTCAGTGCAAGCTTTTTGCAGCCTTCACTCAGCCTTCATATTTCCATCTACTATGAAATGTGAATTCTACTCATCAGTGGAAGCAAAATTCCCTGACGCCCAAGTAATTAAGAAACAATGCAAAAACTTGCAATTTTCCGCAATGCAAGTAAACATGCAATCACAGTGGAAGTAGCATTTTCAACATGGAAGACTGCAATCACACACTGAAGCTTTCAGGGCCCCTTGTTTAAAAGAAGAAGAAGAAGAAAGTATGTCCAGGACAAAGACGATGCATGCAAAAAAGGCTTTCATAATGGAAAAGGATGTCAAAAACAGTCCTCACATTGGACCATACTCCATGCATTTTACCCTCTGCCAAAGCTGGTGATAACACATCAGTAATCTGAGCCAACAGCATTTAAAAAGAGGCGAGGGGAGGAAAGCCCAAAATACTACACAAACAGAACACTTTAATAAAAACAGTGGGTGTCCATAATGCAACAATATAGGTGAATTGACCCTTCCTCACCCGTGGTGCGATCCAGGACTTCAACAGCTCTCCTGGGCGCAAGCCTGGGCAATGTAGCTATTTGAATACTATTGAATGCCAACAACTACCATTTAGCAGTTGGCCACGTTCACCGTTCTCTTTGTATATTTTCACATGCAGTGCCTTTTCCCCACACAGAGAATCCTACCACAAGTGGCATGCCAATTTACATTACCAGACTGGCATGCGGAGAAGGGCCCATGAACAGGTCTTAATGGCTCTTGATGGTATTTGCAGAAGGCAGGCAGTTGCAGGCAGAATGTATACATACAGGAAGGTCCAATTTTATTTTATTTGAGCAACAGTGATGGTGTGACATCATGGGCCATTCCTGGGCTACCTCCAACCTTTAATGGATTTTAGGTTACATGAGTATCTGCCCTAGAGGCAAGTGTTCGAAATTCGCCAGGTGCGAGCAGCATTTTGCTCCCGGCCACTTGCAACCAAGTGACGACGTTCAGGAGCCAGGACAATGGCTGATGTCTTCACCATAAGCCTGGGGATACTTGGGTTTTGACTGATTTCGCACACCAGCAACGCATCCTGTAGAATTCTACCCACTGTATTTTATCTGCACAATCAGAATGAATTTCAGAAACCAAGAAGTTGTATTGAAAAATACGACTTTCGAGCCTCCTGGCCCGAAAATGGCGACTAGGCAGACTGTAAGGTTTAAGGAGCCACTTGATGCCTAGTTTGTGTATCTGAGTTTCTAACACTGCCTAGAGGTGTGGGTTAATGTAGGATCTCATCAGCTTGCTCCTACGAGTCTGCTCTAATGAATATAGTGTGCTTGCAAGCACAATTCAGAAACAAGCAGGAATTTCAAATGCATGCAGATTATCTGCCCCAAAATAACAAACTTGTGTTGCTAACATGAGTGATTAGCAAGGGGTGGGGGGAGGCCTTTATAGGAAACGAGTGTTGTTGCAAAGCTGTTATGTTTCAAAGCAAAACACATTGATCTTACGACTGCTCCAAATTACTCTGCATTTCTTGGCATCTCTGAAGAGGCAGGCTTCAAATTTTTAGATGCTCTCCACCAGGCAAGCATTTTGCTCAGCAAAGGCAAACAAGATTCAGAAAAAGAGGAGATGAAAAGGTCATCTGGTCTACTGGGTTTCACCTGGTGACTGCTGCAACAGACAACATCACCGTAACCAAGCGTCTTAATGAGAGGGAAGAAAGGGAGAGGAGGAGGAGGAGATCAAAGTTAAAATTGAGACCCACGTTGCAGACACCTGCCACAAAACGCACAAATAAGGAGAAGTCAGGGATAACGCAGGGAAATGTGTTCTAAATGCCTGACACTCAAACAAGCACAGAATTAACGACAGGGAAACTAATCACCTACAGGTCCTAGATGACGACCGCCACCAAATATTTTCAGACACGCGTTTTCCAGCCGTGTGTAAGCTGCCACATGGAAATCAGTCAGGGGGTCCTGGAACTATTATTCCGCTACCTAGGAATTTTAAATATAGTTCTATGTCCAAGCACCTTCCCACCACCATGGAGCAAGAACACCACTCAAAGACAACACAACATTTGCTGGATCCGTGTGCCATCGAGAGACTGGCAAATCAGAGTACTTGTGCCACTGGCAGCATTTATAGACGAAGAAGTTTAGCCTCCAAAAGATGCTAACTAGAGCAGCGAAGATCTCAGGAGGTCTGTATAACTGGCGCGCCTAAGATAGTAGTAGGGACGCGGGTGGCGCTGTGGGTTAAACCACAGAGCCTAGGACTTGCTGATCAGAAGGTCGGCAGTTCGAATCCCTGCGACAGGGTGAGCTCCTGTTGCTCGGTCCCTGCTCCTGCCAACCTAGCAGTTCGAAAGCACGTCAAAGTGCAAGTAGATAAATAGGTACCGCTCCGGCGGGAAGGCAAACGGCGTTTCCGTGCGCTGCTCTGGTTCGCCAGAAGCAGCTTAGTCATGCTGGCCACATGACCTGGAAGCTGTACGCCGGCTTCCTCGGCCAACAAAGCGAGATGAGCGCTGCAGCCCATGACTGGACCTAATGGTCAGGGGTCCCTTTACCTTTAAGATGGTAGGGGTTAATCTGTGACCCACAACCTCTTGTTGGGCTTCTAACTCCCAAAAGGCCCAACCAGCATGTTCAATAGTCAGAGATGATGGAAGATGGAGTCAAACAACATTCAGAGGTCCACAGCTTAGCCAAATACACACCTCGAATCCCTGTATGCTACTTCTCCACCTCCCCTGGTTTCCAAAAATACAAAAGTACATTCAAACAAGAAATTTGGGGAAGGAATATTGCGCATGTATTTATTTATGTCACAAAAAAGCTTTCCATCATCTCAATTGACAATGGCGCTGCCTTACTAGATGTGTCTATGTGAGAGTGTCCGGACACACGCGCGCGCACACACACACACACAAAAATATTAGAACTGCCTGAACCGAAATAATGCAACGGGCAACCCATGAGAAGCCACCTTCAGTGAGGGACTTCCTTTTGTCTGCGACAGATAACCAAAGTGCAAAAAGCAACAACATCCGCCTGGCAGGATAGAGCGAAACCCGAACTGCGACCGCACATCCATCCTTGGCAATGTGTGCCGGTGTTAATGAAGGTGTGCAGGCCGCTGGGAGGAAGTTTGAGGTCATTGCTGCAGCTCCTCAGAACACTGCAAGAGGTTGCGAAACAGCTTTTTTTAAAAAAAGAAAAAAGGAATAAAAAGAACGAACTCCTCTTTTCTTATCTGCTAGGGATGAAAGGAAGTGCCTCGTTAAATCTGTAATGTGGGAACCAAAGCAACAGCTACAATGTGTGGCCTGGAGATTAGAATATGATTTACAAGTGACCTGTTGGCGCCTGCTCCCCGTCCTCCACAGTCTTTCAGCCGAGACGGAAGCAAGACTTAAAGCAGCATACAGCCGTCCAAAACTATGGTTCTGTAGGGCCTACAATCTATGTACGCCATCTGGCTGTACCTACCGCAGTGGCCAGAGGCCAAGCTTCTGTGCAGCCTGCAAAAAGTCAAGTCAGAAAGAGGAGGCGGTAGGTGGGTGACAGTGCATTTGTCACCCAACCCCATCGGGAAGCAAGCAGCCGTACTTTTGGGGAAAAGGAAGGAAACCCCAACAGGCTTTGCCAACCTGGCGCCCTCCATCGGTGGGACTACAACACCCATCAGCCCCTGCCAGCTGGTGGGTGTTGTAGTCCCACAGCTGGAAGGCATTGCCTCGGATGCTTGCCCCACCTGAAGTGCCCATCCTGTAGTTGCCACGAGACTCATTTGCTTCGGAGGTACCTCCATCGTTCCGAATGAAAGGCGGAAAATGTCATCATAATAAGCTTCCCCTTAGCAAGAAAGGGACGCGGGTGGCGCTGTGGGTTAAACCACAGAGCCTAGGACTTGCCGATCAGAAGGTCAGCGGTTCGGATCCCCGCAACGGGGTGAGCTTCCGTTGCTCGGTCCCTGCTCCTGCCAACCTAGCAGTTCAAAAGCACATCAAGTGCAAGTAGATAAATAGGTACCGCTCCGGTGGGAAGGTAAAACGGCGTTTCCGTGCGCTGCTCTGGTTCGCCAGAAGCGGCTTAGTCATGCTGGCCACATGATCCGGAAGCTGTACACCGGCTCCCTCGGCCAATAAAGTGAGATGAGCACCGCAACCCCAGAGTCGGTCACAACTGGACCTAATGGTCAGGGGTCCCTTTACCTGTACCTTTAGCAAGAAAGACTTCAGAGGAGGACCCGGCAATCTGCACGGCCTGTTTGAACAAGTTTGGAACTTGTAAGATCCAGTTCTGAGTTAATACAAGGTGTTTCTAATCCCCTCTGCTGCAGAGAAAAAGCTGAGCCCAAGTTTACATCATACACTTTAAAAAGCAGGGGAGGGGGAGGGGGTGGGCTGAAAGCAGTGAAGTTCTACAGCACATCGGGCTTGTCAATCTGAAACCCGGAGAGCTTTTAAATTCCCACTAAATCTGAGTGACGAGTCAAGTCACAGCATCTTCTCTCTTGCCTCCAAAAACTAATATTTTCTGCCTCTTCTATTCCCCTATCTGCCAAAGCAAGTGGGTTTCCAAGTAAGATGCCAGTAAAAGTATATACACTGGGGTGGGGAGTAAAGGAAAGAAAACAAAGGCAATAGAAGATGTTTTGACTGCCTCGTTTCCCAATTCAATGGGGGAACTGTGTGTGTGGAAAACAAAAAAGTAAACTGCACTTGTCTATGTTACAGTACGATAACTCTTAATTTCTTCTCTTCCTCAGACAAGTTGACTTCAGACAGGTCCATGTTTTGTATGAACTCTGTATGTATTTGTATGTATACAAATAATTACTATTCCTATTATTAATTTGCCACTAACTTATACGCAGGCTGGAATTCAGCTTCCAACTGAATTTTGTGCTGCTCTGAATTTTGCAACACAGTTTTTCAATTTAGGGGGAAGTGCATGCAAAAAATCCTATTTTAAGGACCAAGTGTATACACAATATGTAATATCAGGGGAAGTTAGTACAATTTAAATATAATTTTTGTGCTCTTTTTTAATCTGCATAAAACAAGAAAAAAGAGACTTATCTTTGAAATCACATACCATCAGCGCTTGAAAGCTAAACCCCAGCAGTTATTATATGGGGCGCAGATTTGGACAGGCACTCACCTTAGATCTACAGAGGCTGTTCAATCTAAGTTCCAAAGGCATCTATTCCATCCTGTGTTCCAAATGGTTCATTATGCTTGGATGCTAATCTCCCCTCTTTTGAATTACAGACTTGGTGTAGTAGGACATTTAATTATTGGCTTTGGCTAAATTTAAACCCCACTGGTCTACTACCCTTAGTATTGCAAGATTGTCGTGAGAGGGCTTGGACTAAAACTGTCAACCAATAGCTTTACTTTTCTTGTTTATTACCACAACAGTTATTAACAATGGGCTTCAGTAAAGCAAATAATTAGACAGTGCCTATACGATATCGAGCGACAGAATAATTTGGCTACGATAAGGAAATTTTGTTCACGGTATGATTCTTTTCCACCTAGCCATTTTGACGCATTGGCACCCTATTTGCAAAATTTAACAATTCCAAAATACAGGTGAGCTTTCACTTACGCAAGATTAAATATACAGTGAGACCTCGGCTTTCAAACATTTCGGAAGCCAAACGTTTTGGTTTTCAAACACCAAAAACCCGGAAATAAATGCTTCCATTTTCAAACGCGCCTCGGAAGTCGAACAGCTTCCACTGAGGTTTTTTTTAAAAAAATTCTCCGTTGAATTTTCAGGCTGCCCTTTGCAGACATTTCAGAAGTCGAGCGGTCTTTCGGAATGGATTACATTCGAAAACCGAGGTACCACTGTACTGCCTTCAGCTGTCCTTGAGGGTCGGTTTAAAAAAATTCTGCTGGAAAAACGGTTATCTCCATGTGGAGATGGCAGTATCGAATCAGTAGCTCATGTGCTTTTACTCTTTATAAAGAATTGAGGAATGAAGTTATTACCCTTCTACTACTGTCCTTAACAGGTCACTCAACCATTGCTACTGTGTCCTATCTTCTAGCATATCAAGATAATCAGGTGACATCAAAAGCTGGGGAAAAAATAGCAGGGGCAATTAAAATAAGATCTATTATTTGATTATTGATGTAAACCTACAGAATGTATTTTGTAGGGTTAAGTTTTTGCCTCACTTTATTTCATTTTCTTGGTACGGCTAGTGGCTGATGCAAATAAAGATTCTCCTGATTCTGTCTTCGAAATAGGTTGATCCACCCATCCCTAGCCAGAATACGGCCTATAAACCCCGAGCTGCTAATCTGGTAGCCTGCAGCCACAGACAATCTCTAGAACATTTTTTTATCTGGCTCTGACAAACATGGTAGACCGTTTCCCCACAATTTTACTCCTGTGCCAAATTAAATGGTTTTCAGAAACTGCGTGGAACATTCTCCAAGTTTTACAGTGTTACGTGATTTTAGGTTTATATGGCCCGAGTACATGTGCTTCACATGCGAGAACCTATTGTGAGAACAAATAATAGACTACAACTCCCATCACCCGACTACTGGGCAAGTTGATGGGAGTTGTAGTCCAACAACATGGCAGGATGCAGATGCCCTACTCCTATCTTACTGCTTCTCTGACATTACAGAGTTTGACTGCCTAGGAGTGGCTCAGTACAATTTGGGGGCCCAGACTCACATCCAGAGGATAAACCAGTCTGTAAGAATATATGTGGGAAATCTTGGGTCTAGATAATAGGAATCCTTCCCCGGGCGACCCCTCCTCTAGCTGAGCTGAAGCAGGTGGCTGCGTTCATGAAGAGGAGCCTTTTCTGTGATGGCACCAGAACTGTTCAACGCTCTCTCCAGGAAGGCTTGCCTGGCACATACCTTGATGTCATTTTAGACGTGCAAAAACTCTTTAATACTCTGCACACTGTTTTCAATTCTGCCAGCTGCTTTTATGCTGCTTTTGAACATCAAGATACTTGAATTTGCTTATATATATATATATATATATATATATATACACACACACACACACACACACACAGAGGCAGTGGTACCTCTGGTGGCGAACGGGATCCGTTCCGGAGCCCCGTTCACAACCTGAGCAGAACGCAACCCGCGTCTGCTCGTGTGCGGGTCGCGATTCTCCGCTTCTGCGCATGTGTGTGGCGTCATTTTGAGCATCTGCGCATGCAATGAAACCCGGAAGTAACCCTTTCCGGTACTTCTGGGTCGCGTCTTTAACCCAAGGTATGACTGTGTATATATGTGTGTGTGTGTATATATATATATATGTGTGTGTGTGTGTGTGTGTGTATGTATATTTAAATAATTGTTTAAACTTTGCATGCACAACCTTGGGAATTTGTCCAGGGGTTGGACAACATGACCCTCCGATTCCCTTCCAAGTCTACAATTCTGTGTTTCCATGAATTTGGTGAAGGGCAGGAAAAATAAAATATTCACTGCAGGCTGGAGAAAATGCACTGAGGCTATAGCTTTAAGGCAAAGACTGGGTCAGATTATATTGGAAGTACCTTTGGAGTGATTCTAAGTGATATTCTTTTGGACCAAATAGATATTTTTTTTCTAAATACCAACACGGAACTATTTCAGAAATTTCTCGGCGAAGCAAAAACACCTACATAAGCAATGAACAAACAAATAATGAATACTTCAAAATGATATATACCGAAGTGTTGTTTTATATGGCCATTAGCAGGCTGAAAAAATATACATTTTTAAGTCAAGCTAACATTTGCTTATAGCATAACCTACTACAATCAAGTTATTGGTGTTCTACTGCTCCCCCCTCCCCCCGAGTCCTCAATGATGCTTTGAAGTCTGTGTGACAAGAATGAATACTTGTTAGAAGTGTCAGAACAATTTGCAGATTCTTCCGCTTCAGCCACTCTACCAAGTATTACATAATAATGTCAGCTACAAAAAGAAAAGAAGTCATACAGATGTGTTTTGTAGGGGCAAACAGGGTCAACCACTGATAATCATGAATTTGGTGCTATTAGAATACAGTTTCGGTACTCTGTAGTAACTTCCTCTCTGGTATGTGGCAGACAGGGTTGGCATCACACCTCAACTGGCAAACCATGGTTTATGCTCCCTTGCAATCCAGGACAGTAAACCGTGGCTTGCTCCACTTTAAAATCACATTCCTTGTATAAAATGATCTGCTTAGTTGCCAACTGAAGACAAACCGCCTTTTGTGAATTATTAAAACCTTATTCATATGTGTATTTGTTCAAGGAATAGACATACAGTGGTACCTCTGGTTGTGAACGGGATCCGTTTCCAGAGGCCCGTTCGCAACATGAGCAGAATGAAACCCGTGTCTGCGTGTTGCAATTCACTACTTCTGCGCATGCGCGTGATGTCATTTTGCACACCTGCGCATGCGCAAGCAGCAAAACCCGGAAGTAAGCCTTTCCAGTACTTCCGGGTCACCCCAGGAAACAACCTGAAAACGCTCAACCTGAAGCAAACGTAACATGAGGTATGACTATATTACAAAAATGGAAAACTTAAAAAAAATCCAAATCCAGCTTGATTTTCCCACTTTAGACACTTAGATCAGCTGGGATTTAAACAACAGCCTGTCATGAACCGGCCAGACAACAGAGACGAGGAAGAGGATCCCAGTGAGGGGGGGTGTAGCCGCGACTGGGTCCCACCAGGGAAAGCTGGGGTTGAAGGAGGGGTTTGGGGCATGGAAAGTACTCACGGGGCGACAGAGGATGGTGAGAGGATGGGGGTCTGTATAGAAGAACCAGAGGAGCAGGATTCATCACCAGAACCAGAAGGGCCTCTGTCTCCTCAACACAGCAGGCTCTGAGACGTAAGGAGTAGCAGGACATACAATCTAGGACAGGGGTCAGCAAAGTTTTTGTGGCTTGGGCCGGTTTCCGGTCCCACAGACGCTGCGGTGGGCCAGAGTGCGCGTGCATGCATGCGCAAACACTATTTCCAGTGCTCCTTCCGGTGCACAGCTTCCCATTGGCTGCAGGAGCTTCCTGGAGCCAATGGGAAGCCAGCCAGCGTTGCAGAAGGCGGTCCCTGCTCTGCTCGGCACATGGGAACCGACCGAGAGAGTGGTGGGGGTCCATGGGCCGGTTAAACGACCCCCCATGGGCCACTTGTGGCCCATGGGCCTTAGGTTGCCAACCCCTGATCTAGGAGGCTGAGACAGGCAAGGGCCCACAGCCCAGCCGGCCAGGTGGGGCTTGCTAGCTCTGGGAGGTATGCGATTGCAAAGCTGGTTTAGGCTCAGGACAGATGAGGGTCAAATGCCTCAGCAAGCCCAGATGCTGAAATCAACAGTCGGGGGATAAAAGGGAAACAAGAGATACAGTGCTGTGTCTGCTCAACTTCCCATGGAAGTCGGAAATGCAGGGAGGCGGAAGGCACATTGATCCACATGTGGTGGAACTGTAAAAAGATCAGAGGATTTTGGGAGATGATCTCTAACGAACTTTAAAAAATGTTTAAATGCTCTTTCCCCAAGAAGCCCGAAGCCTTTCTGCTATGAATAATGAGTAATGAAATCTCAAAGAAATTCAGGAGAATTTCCATGTATGCTAAAGTAGCAGCCAGAATTTTAATCGCAAAAGGTTGGAAAGGAGAAGCTACCCCATCCAAATTAGACTGGCAAAACAAACTGCGAGAATATGCAGAACTAGCCAGATTATCAGCAAGGTTCCAAGAGGTTACCGATGAAAAATTCAATAGAGAGTGGGATGTATACAGAGTTTATTTAAAAGAACATTGCAAAACTATAAATCCCTTGGCAGGTCTGGATTGACTTTCTGCGTCTAATAGGAGAATCTTACAAAATTAATGTAATTCAAACAACCTAGAGGAGACAAAGTTTAGTGTGTGGATAAAGAATGTAATCTGGGGACCACAATGGGGAGACCTGACAGGTCATGTTGAATCCAACTACAAATTGTTACATACAACAAGCACCAACTATGGAATGAATGTTTGTTTATTTTTATTTTCTGTTGATTACTTACGTTGCACAGTTCTTAAAATCAATAAAGCAATAAAGTGATGGACCACGGCTTGCATGTCCTAGGAGCTCCACACAACTGAGCTACTGATTCCCTGATCCTGGATCAGCTGCGAGAGGTGGGAACCTGGCCTGACCATTGGACTTCACTTGCTGTATTGAACCTGGACTGTGTTTCAGGCCCCATCCACCCTGCACCTCCATCCAAACATCTGTTCTGCAGGTTATGGAACATTATGGGCCTCCAAAGGAAAGCCTCACATCCCCCCAGCAGCCTGGGCCAGCATGGCTAATGGGCAGGGACGATGAGAGTAGTGAAAATGATGCACGTGTCCATGGCACGTGAAGCTTTCCTAGCACCACCGCAATGTCTCATCCCCGCTGCCCGCAGCTATTTCAGCCCCAGTGGGGACACCTGGCTGTTCTGGTCTTCTTGCAAAAGGCTTACACAAGCCTAGGAAACCCCATGCTAAGAACCCAATTAAAAGAGGAGAACTGGCTGTTCTCCTCATTGTTAGTAAACTACATCATGAAGGACCCCCTCAGAGGCAGGCAGCCTAGTTATCTTTTGCGCTTTGGTGTCAAGAGAATCCAAGACTGCAGATGTTCAGATGGGGGGGGGGGATGTAATATATTATTTTGATGTAAAGCCTAGCGAAGCTATTTAAAAGCCAAAGGGGCCGGGGTGTGTGATTCAAAGAAGACGGAGGTTAACTACACTAAAGCCTCTCGTTGGCAGGATCCAGCTAGGGCCACGTGCGCAAAACAAAAGGTGCTTTGGGGGGGGGGGGAGGGATGACTTTGGCGGTTTGTGGATTGTTGCATGCTATTTCTACGACATTATTTGCTGTAGAGAAACTGAGAAACCACGGAAGGAAATAGGTGGGGTTCAGCTCAAGGCTGCAGCAACTCCTTCCGAAAACAGTTACTCATGCACAGTTACTCATGGCAAGAGGCATTTTACATCTTCCCAACACAGGTGGCCAAGTACGAGCAGAGGTGCAAAGATCCAGGTTCCCACACAACTATTCGGTGACCAACAGCACAATCCTAACCCTAGACCCGAGTTAGGATGCGGCGGGTCTCTAGCTCAGTCAGCTGGTTCCTGGCACGCTCCCCAACCTGGCTGGAGATAGGTCATGTTAACTCCCCCGTCTCCTGGCTTAGCCAGGGCCCAGCCAGCTGAGCCAAGTCTGGCAGAGCTTACGCCGGTGTAAGCCCTGGAAAATGGGTATTTGGGGGTAGTGGCGAGGGCAGGGCCAGGCAGAGGGAAGAACTTGCAGTGGATCCTGTGTTCAGCTCAGTCACATGACCTAGCAAAAGTGTAGCATAAATCAGACTCTATATTAAAGGATTGTTTCAGCTTGTTAAGCCGGCTCAGCTGGCAGCAGCTGTACTCCTGGTTGGAGTTCGGAATAGAGGTAACTTAAGCCAGCTAAACTCCCGCTGGCTTTCCATATTTAAGGACTGCTCCCTGACATACAGGGACGCGGGTGGCGCTGGCCTAGGACTTGCCGATCAGAAGGTCGGTGGTTCGAATCCCCGTGACGGGATGAGCTCCCGTTGCTCAGTCCCTGCTCCTGCCAACCTAGCAGTTTGAAAGCACGTCAAAGTGCAAGTAGATAAATAGGTACCACTCTGGCGGGAAGGTAAACGGCGTTTCCGTGCGCTGCTCTGGTTCGCCAGAAGCGGCTTAGTCATGCTGGCCATATGACCTGGAAGCTGTACGCTGGCTCCCTTAGCCCATAAAGCGAGATGAGCGCCGCAACCACAGAGTCGGCCACGACTGGACCTAATAGTCAGGGGTCCCTTTACCTTTACCTTTACCCTGACATACGGCAGCTGACAAAGCAGTGTGCCCAGTGGTGGGGAGAGATGAGCCACATCTTTGGTGAGGGGCCACAGCTCAGGGCTCTGCATGCGCAAAAGCAGGTGGTGGGAAAGAGTTCTGCCTGAGACCTGGAGATCCACAGCCAGTCCGAGTTAAGACAGGAACCTGGGCTTCACAGGGTAATAGTCACACTTGGTACAAAGAGACTTCCCATGCTCCTTTGCACAGAGGGGGAGCTATACATACAGAGAGACTGTTTGAGAGAACTGGCCTATATGCCCAGGAAATGTATGCACAGCTTCTGCAACTGAAGAAGCCCATTTTCACTTATGGAATGCTTGTGGGAGGGCATGTATGCGCCAGGGCAATTCTACAAAGGTTATGGGCCCTCCTCCTTCCTTTCAGCAAGCATGTCAAAAAACAAAACATCAAGTTGTTTGTAGACAGTGGGCAGAATTCCACAGTTCTACAGGATGATCTAAAACTGTAATTGTTTCTGTAACCTTTACTGCCATTGTTACGGGATTATTGATTTTTTTTTGTTTTTGTTTCATGCAAAACGGAATAATACGAGAGACCACAGCCACTCAGGAAGGACCAATACACGCTGCATTCTTCACTCATATGGACTGGGGTGGGGGTGTTATCCTGAGAGGACAAGTTTTGAATTTGCAGTAATAATGTTTGCATTTTCATTTCTTAAGCTAAAGGCGGGATCTGTACCATCAGAATCGAACACCGAAACTTTTACAAAAATATTGGACATACACACATTGGCTTGTTTGTAGCACTAAGCCATGGTTTAATGAACTATAGTCAGGCCTTGGCTTTGTATGAACCCTGTACCAAGCATTAACTATGGCTTGATTAATAACAAAGCATGGTTTACTGATGGCTTACAGAAATTAGTTTAATTATGACTTGGTGTTATGCAAGAAACCAGCATCCTTCTTAACCACTGTTAGACCACTCTATCCCAGACACTCACACTACAAAAGCATGAGGCTAGAACAGCTGGAAAATGTAACAAAAGTTGGAAAAATAAACCAGTTTAAGCACCTGTGGGTCAACTCATGGTTAACCCGTGGTTTGTTAAACAAACCCTGGCCTAATGTTATGTGCTAACTAGGCCACTAGCTCGCCAATGAAAACACAATTTTTTCTCCCCTAATGATAGGACAAAGAGTGAGGACTGATGGCACTGCAGCTCTCAAAAATCTCCTGGGGACATCATCATGCCACCTCACCACGCCACATGGCCACCCCATTTTAAAAGTCAGGAATGAAAGATGACTACACAGGAAGGTGACACAAACATTGGCCGAAATGAACTTCAAAGTGACCATATAATGGTCTTTAAAGCTGCATTCTGCTACACAATTGCACAGGAGTAGGTACCATGGTACTACGCTAGTCGTGCTTCAGAGTAGATGTGGACAGGACTGGACTGTTAAGCGCGTCACCAAATCTGCTCTGGGGGGACAGAAAAATGCTAGGTGCCACATACTTTTCTGGGCTATGCACACACAGAGAGAGGGGCTTTCACATGGTATCAGCTATATTGTGGATATATACATGAATCTTTGTATTGGGGAAAGGGGTCTTGAAAGGCCCCTCCAGGGAGGGGGTGAAAAGCCACTGGAGAATGAGAGGCAAGGAGGCCCAGCAGGCCCCCACCCCCAAAACAAATAATGTCTTCAGATTTAAACTCTACTGTGCCTCACAGCTCCGAAAAGTGGTAAACCAGCAGGATGCCTTGAGTATCTGTAATGAAAATGGCAATGTTCAACGCATTCATTAATGATCTGTGTAGTCTGAACTGGGCAACTGTAATATAAATGCATACAAATGCCTTACTTAACTAGATTACACTTCAACAAACCACTGCTCCTAATCACATCACCCATCTCAAGCTTCTCTTCGAACTAACAGTTGTGGCTGCGGTGCGTGTTTTGTGCATATGCGTGCATTTCCAGCAACGGGGCGGCTGGATTAACAAACACCCCCTTTTCTCCACCTAATCTGCATCTCCCGCCAGTAGCTACGTGAGAATCTGCAGCCTTGCAAAATAATTACGGCCGCGAAACACACTTTGGATCCGCTGCGCAACTAGGATACGGAGGAGAGAGTGTTACGTCAGTGGAGACGCAACTAAAAATAGCAATACTAATATGTTAGCTATTAATTTATAACCTATCACTCCGGAAAGATACACCATAGCCATTTTTCAAACACTTCCCTGTGCAGCAGTTGTCAAAAAGCACAACTGGAAATATCAAATATTGCGGGGAGGGAGGGGGAGTTACATTATGATCCGCTGTAGCAGGCTTTATTTCAATCAATACTGTCTCACACCTCCTACTTGTCTCCGGTCTCAGTCTCTCCCAACACCTCCAGTCTTCCTCCCCTTCACACTCCTTGTTTTCCTTTCTCATCTTTTGGTTTTCTAACTGCAGAGTACAGTTGTGGCACAGGTACCTCGCTGCAGGGGGCAGGAAGAAATGAACTCAGGCCTACAGAGCTTGTGACCCAACAAACACAGTCCACCAGCTTGCAAGGAGGTCTGTGTTTAGTGTGTTTTTGGTCACATTAGGGCCTGAAGTTCTGCAGGCCTGGCACAGCACCCCATACCTTGAATATTCTGCAAACATTAGAACTGCAGCAAAGGAAATACAAGCAACAACCAATTGATGCGCCTCCAGTCGGCGCGCAACTGCGCCGAACCCAGAAGTGACTTTAAAACCAGCAAAAAGAGCCCAAATAGGGCAAAAAACGCACGAAAGCAGCACCTGGCAATCCCATGAGCCCTTGCACTGACTGTTGAGGCCTGTGGAGAGTTGGGAGTTTGAGCAAGGAGACTGAGACCCACCATTCATGACCATCTGGAAAGGGCTGCTAGTTGTTTGGGTTTTTTTAAGGGTTTTTCAACAGTTTCCAGAGGTCTCACACATGGGTAGGCAAACTAAGGCCCGGGGGCCAGATCCAGCCCAATCACCTTCTGAATCTGGCCCCTGGATGGTCTGGGAATCAGTGTGTTTTTACATGAGTAGAATGTGTCCTTTTCTTTAAAATGTATCTCTGGGTTATTTGTGGGGACTGCCTGGTGTTTTTACAAGAGTAGAATGTGTCCTTTTATTTAAAATGCACCTTTGGGTTATTTGTGGGGCATAGGAATTCGTTCATCCCCCCCCCAATATAGTCTGGCCCCCCACAAGGTCTGAGGGACAGCGGACCGGCCTCCTGCTGAAAATGTTTGCTGACCCTTGGTCTAACATGTATTTGCAGGCTTTTCCAATGGTGTTTCAAATATATGCTATTTCACTTAACACGCATGGTGCCTTGGAACATGGCCCCCGTGTAAACTGGGAGTTGCCTGTACACAAAAACGTGAGAAATACAGAACGGTGAAGAGCTGGGGATTCGGCAGGAACATCCCCACGGATGTCTACAGTGTTTATTTCATGCATGGAGACTCACCTCCAGTTCTGACTGCAGCCCCTTGTGCTGCATTAAAGACCACTCCAGAGCTCTGCTAAACTTTGCAAGTGGCTTTTGAGGAGCACAGAAGTTGTCCCAACACGAGCAAGCGCAACGCTGCATGCACAGAGGCCCGCATGCACCCTTTTCCATCGCGCCTTTCAATTTCTAACTTTGATCCCTTTACAGAAGCGATCTTTTTGGAATCAGAGGGGGGAAAGGAGGCAGAATGATGATGAGGAAGGAAGGAAATGACTTGACTCAAGAAAGAGAAGTTTTGCAGCGTCGGGTGAGCTTGCCAGGGTCTGTCTTGAAAGGAAAGGGACTGCCAAGTCGATGCAGGCAAGAAGGCCTTTTAACACAAAGCTCGAAAATGGGCCCTTTCTCTCTATACTTGTACTCAGGAATCAAGATCGCCTTGGCTGTTGCATCAGCATCCTTACAAGTCATCAAACAGTGCGCATTAAGAAGCGCCATTCTGCTAATACGACGTAAATGTAAAGAGAAAATAGGAGAACAAGGCACATCCTTGCGGAATTAACCTAGTTAGGAAACTACAAGAAAGCAATGATGGCCCTTAATGCAAGTATATTAGGGTAACATTAACGCCTAGTACATTCAGAGCTGCGTCTGCCAAGAAACAAAGACATACACATGCCCACTGGACTCTGCTTTTGTATACACCACTTCTAAAGCTGCACCACTTTCCCATGTGCTTTCTGCTTCCTTTGGCTTCTGGCTAACACCTTGTTTGAAAATAGATAGATGATAGATAGATGATAGATAGATAGATAGATAGATAGGTAGATAGATAGGTAGGTAGACAGACAGACAGATGATAGATAGATAGATGATAGTAGCATGACCTTTCTTTGAACCACTGTGTAAAATGCATCCCCAAGTACAATTGGTGGCCTTCTGCTGGTACCTGTAGAGGGACGCGGGTGTCGCTGTGGGTTAAACCACAGAGCCTAGGACTTGCTGATCAGAAGGTCGGCGGTTCGAATCCCCGTGACAGGGTGAGCTCCCGTTGCTCGGTCCCTGCTCCTGCCAACCTAGCAGTTCGAAAGCACATCAAAGTTCAAGTAGATAAATAGGTACCGCTCCGGCAGGAAGGTAAACGGCGTTTCCGTGTGCTGCTCTGGTTCGCCAGAAGCGGCTGAGTCATGCTGGCCACATGACCCAGAAGCTGTACGCCCTCAGCCAATAAAGCGAGATGAGCGCCACAACCCCAGAGTCAGCCACGACTCGACCTAATGGTCAGGGGTCCCTTTACCTTTACCAGTACCCGTAAGATTCCCTGCTTTCTTTTTAACAGAAGAACTGGCAAAATAATCTCATCAGTAAAAACCAGGGGATGGCTGTGAATTGCAAATACATTTCTTGGGGGGGGGGCGTCTTTCTAAGCAATCACAACTTTTGCGCAATAGCCTCCCACTCGCCCACTCCTCCTGCAGGGTTTTCTGTATCACCCAACACTGGAGCAAGAGGCCAGTTTTGCCAATACCTATGTTGCTGCTTTATTGCACAGAAGCAAGTTGTACCCATTTGAAAAGCTGCATCTGGGATCACGAACCTATCCCAAGTCCCGCCCCCAGCCCAGTATTTTGTATCCTAAACTTTGCTGCCTTAAACTTCCCTGCTGGACTAGAGGGTACATGATATGCTTCTGTGGGGTGAAGTAAAACTTCAGTAGGCTGGCATCGGTGTTAGAAATTAGCCAGGCGCCAGGTGCATTTTGCAACTGGCATGGGCATAATTGCAACCTACCTGGAGATCTCTGGGTGCCAGGCAGGCGACTGGGGAAAGCAAATTGTCACTTAGAGAGGGATCTTTTAAAAAAATGTCCTTGAAGCTTCAACTTGTTTTATTCCAGATTGTTTTATTTGATGTTTACAAGTGTTTACAAGTGCTTTTGAGACTTGTTCTTTAAAATACAAAGCAGTAAAGAAAGGAAACGAATAGTAATAATAATGATGATGATGATGATGATTTCAATGCAAACAAAATGAAAACATTTCTAGGCAGAGAGGCTGCAAGAATGTGACTGGAAATCCAACATATGTGACCAAAATTTTTTTAAAAGTACAAGTACAAAAAATGAAACCCAAATAAATATATAAATTCGTCGAAATCTAACTGAAGACTGCAGATGCAACAGTTTTGAACAACAAGAGTACAGGAAGTTCCCTTCCACTGTCAAATCAGTGGCCTGCTTCACTCAGTATTAAACGAAAGCTTTCCAGGGTTTCAGCCAGCAGAAGGGGGGGAAATATATTAATTTATAACTGTGTTAATCGAGAATCCTGATAAGGAGTAAGTCTCTATCAGAAGCTCTTTCAGAGTGCTGTTTTGAAATTTAGTTGAAAACGTAGAAACATTAAAGACTATACATACATTATGTCAAAATTCATTGTCACCGTTTGCGGAAGCTCTAAAAATGGTCTTTCATCTTCTAGACCATGTTGCCAAGGTATCTTCATAAAAACTCGGTGAACGGTAACAGCTTAAAATAAGGTTTTGCTCCTTTTATCTTTGAAGACTTCAATTGCACTCCAATTAGTCACGTCTGTTGCTAATTTAACTGTTAGGGCCACTTCAAAGGATAGTGTTCAAGATACAGAGATTAAGTCTTCACATCTTCACATCGCGCAGGCAAGTTTTTGAGAAGCAGCTATGGTTAAAGCAGAGGATGTATTGTGCCTTTTCTTATTGATACCCACCTACATCCCAGAACACAGCCATGACACGATATAGCCATGAGATAAGGGTCATATCATGGCTAGGTAGATCTCTTCCCGCTCATTTTCCAATTAAACCTCTAAAAGCACACAAAATGCACTACCAAGGGTCTACAAGTATTGGGAGAAGTTTACAAAGCTATTGTACTACCAACCTTACTGTCTGCTTGTGAAACATGGACCACTTATAAACGCCATCTCCAGCTCCTCAAAAGATTCCATCAACAGTGTCTCTGAAAAATTTTACACATCACTTGGGAAGACAGGCAAACTAATACCAGCATACTGGAAGAAGCAAAGATCACCAGTGTTGAAGCCATGATTCTTTCACATCAACTTCGTTGGAGTGGTCGTGCGGATTGTTGTGCGGATGTTGTGCGGATGCCTGATTATCATCTTCCAAAGCAACTCATCTATTCCCAACTTAAAAATGGAAAGCACAATGCTGGTGGTCAACAAAAGAGGTTTAAAAACTGTCCCGAGGCAAATCTTTAAAAATGTAGTATAAAGACCGACAACGGGGAAACCCTGGCCTGCGAGTGCTCCAGTTGAAGAACAGCTTTTACCAAAGGTGCCATGGGCTTTGAAGACACTCAAACTCAGGACGCAAGGGAGAAACATGCTAAGAGGAAGGCATGCTTGGCAAATCCACACCATGATCAACTCCTGCCCAGAAACCAATGTCCCCACTGTGGAAGGATGTGTGGATCCAGAATTGGCCTCCACAGTCACTTACAAACTCATTGTTAAAATGGAAGACAATCTTACTCGGCTGCGAGTGATCGCCAGAGAAAGAAGAAGATGTGCAAGATCACCTTACCACACATATATCAGTGTTCAAAATTTCCCAGGAACAAAGCGCATTTTACAACTGCCACAAGTCCAACTGTGACCACGTGGAGATCTCTGGTTACCCGTTTAGTTACTAACATCTCCATCTAGTTGGCTCCTCCAGCTTTCTTAAGCAGGTAAGCAGAAGAGCTTATTTATTGTGTTCATATCCCACCTTTTTCTCCAGGGAGTCCCTGGCTCACCCCCTTCCTCAGTTAATCCCTACAACAATCCTGTGAAGTAGGTTAAGAGGCTGTGATTGACTCCAAGGCCACCCAGCGAGCTTCGTGACGGAGTGGGGATGTGAACCCTGATCTCCCAGGTCCTAGTCCGACACTCTAACCACCACACCACACTAGCTTCCTAGAGTACTTCTGCTATGGGGCAGCTATATATATTAAGCGCCCACCTGAGAGGTGCTGGAACTGCACTCCAGCCGGAAAAAGCACTGGTTTTCCCCCAGCGCATTGATCCAGAGGTGAATCAGCATAGGGTTCTCCATTACAGAACCTGCCCTGAAGCTTACCTCTGGCCCTTTTAAAACTTCATCTATTCAAAATGCAGCATTGTTTTCCTAATCACACACTGTTCCTGAAGTGCACCAGTACAATGTATTTGTGCCTTGCAAGTAATCTAATTGGCATAATGGACCAGTACATCTCTGGCAGATTTTGCCTAGCAGCCTCCTTTTCGCTAAGGTATATCAATAATTCAAAGACAGGTTTATTTTCAACCAGAAGGCAAAGCTTTCCCTTGGAGATGGGGTGGCTTTTTGTCAAAATAATTCCAGATATTAATCTCAGAAGCCTTTGCAGCTGCTCTCATTAGGTGCTAAACGAACGCCCAAAATTGCAACAAGAGGTAAAGGTGTATAATGCCCATGCCTTAGATGCAAAAGCAGCCCCTTGCACTTTGTCCTGGCTCTCAGTCTTACTCGGACCCTCAGCTCGATTGTTGCCAAAGGCTGTATTCCCAAATCCACTACATGGTGCACCTCTAGATCAGGTTACAGGTACAAAGCTCAGGAGTTCAAAACAGAACTCTTGAGATAGGTGGCTAGACACAATCCGATCAAAGACGTTTGTGCTCTCTCTTCCCAAGCAACACATCCTGTAGAACTCTATCTGTTATATTTTATCTGCACAATCGGAATGAATTTCTGGAACCAAAATGCTTATTCTGTGCAGCCTCTATTAATAAGAAGATGTTGGAATAGGTCAAGATATATGTGGACAGTCCCTGGATCAAATGACTTTTCTTCTTTAAGGTTTCAAAGTTCTGAACCTAGCTCAAGGCTGTCATCTGAACTAGCCAGATGTTTAACTGAGAGTCGATCACAGTCCGTCCATCATTTGAAAAATAAGACTTTCGAGCCATCTTGCTCCAAAATGGCAACTAGACATTCCATTTTAGCAACTGTGACCTTGGTTTAAGGAGCCATTTAGTGCCTAGATCAGGGGTCTGCAACCCGCGGCTCCGGAGCCGCATGTGGCTCTTTTACACCTTTGCCGCGGCTCCGGGGCGGATACTAGCGAGGGGAGGAGGCGCATTGTGCGCCCCGACACTCCCCACTGTGGAGGGCGCTGTACTGGCTGTGACGTCGCATGGGGGCGGTGCGTTAGTCACACACCGTCCCGACGTCACCTTCCCGCCCGCCCGCTACATTGTAAGGGGCATGTACGCTGGTCACTGCATTGAAAGGGGGCATGTACGCTGGTCACTGTTTTGAAGGGGAGTGAAGAACACACACACACAAAAAAAAGGTAATTTGTTAATTTAACGTTTATTTCTATGAGGAGGAGTAATTCTGAGGGGTCAAACAAATAAATAATAAAAAGTGACAAAAAAGTTATTTTTATAATGACGAGTTTTGCGGCTCCCAGTTATTTTTTCTTCGGAAACGGGTCCAAGTGGCTCTTTTTGTCTTAAAGGTTGCAGACCCCTGGCCTAGATTATATATCCGGGTTTCTAACTCTGGTTGGTACCTATAGTTACACTGGGTTTTAATTCAGAAGCTAACCTGAGATGGTTCTTACCCTTCAAGGCCACCTAAGAAGATTTTCAAGTAAATAAGCAGAACCACAAGCATTCAGAACAAGTGCTCTACAGGTGAACTAGAGTACATGTGCATCACTCAGTGCTCAAAGATTGCCATAGGAACAAAGCAAGCTGTCGCATGGTGAATCTAGCCAAGTATTGCCTAAATTGGGTTCTCTCCAGCACTATATCCTGAGATTCAGAGGACTGAAACTGGGCACTTCAGGATAGCTCAGTCAGTAGAGCATGAGACTCTTAATCTCTGGGTCGTGAGTTCAAGCCCTACATTGGGCAAGTGATTCCTGCATTGCAGGGGGTTAGATTAGATGGCCTTTGTGGTCCTTTTCCAACTCTGCAATTCTAGGATTTTGCATGCAAAACAGATGCTCCACCAACAACTATGGCCCTGTACCTGAACATGTGAAAAGCATCTATTTAAAAGCATGTTCTGAGGCAACATGAAGGCTCCATCTGTGGTGTGCATAAGGCCTCACCCTCGATTCACGCCAGCATAATGCTCAATAAATTTGCATCGGAAAATTCTCAGTTCTGCAAACAGCTCCCAAATTACGAAGCACAGCGAGACATGCAAAATAAAAGTGAGATTCGGGTTAGGAATTTCCCAGCAACTCTCAACCACCCAGAGACATGTAAGCAAGGCTTGGCACTGAACGCCCTTAAACCAATATTTCACAAGACAGACTAGAAATCAACTCCTCGCTCCTTATGGGCTCGCCTGCTCTCTAGGACCTGGACTCACGTAATGAAAGAACGTAGTTCGTGAACGCCCCCCTGTTGGGAGTTGTGCGGTTGTGCTGACCACGTTATTATTGCACACACATGCACACAGAGAGAGTGCGCTGCTTTATACTGTGCATGACTTTTCGGCCAAGTTGTCAGTCATGGGGACAAAGTTGTCATGTGGAAAGAAAGAGGAGAGATTGAGCAAGACAGGAGAACTGAGACCGGCTAGACTGAATGAACCGTCACCGACTGCGCAAGATCCAATGTCGGCCATGCTCGAAAGCTGATCTGCTGAAAAATCAAGAGACTTAAAATAAGTGAAGTCAAATGATTTTCAGTGGATCTAGTCTGCGGCTTAGTCGCAGATCACCCCACTGGAGGAAAACCTGCGGTTGGTCAATACCTAGATATGTGCATGCAAACATGAGTAATTATGAGAAGTTTCCTCTGTTGCGCCACAACTTAAAACACAGCCAAACTCCGGAAACCCGGGAGGGGGAAGGGGAAAAAAGGGTTGAAGGGAAGAAAGTAAGATTTACAGGAGACGGAAAGCTGCCCCAAAATAAATAAATAAAAATGATTTCACATAAAGGTGGTTTTCTCTCCAGGTAAGGATGGGAAGGGCTCTACCACTGAACCACACAGACAGCCCCCAAATGGAACAGAGTCGGAGCCCTGATGGAGTTTTGCGCTGCACATGCCTTTCAGAGGAGAACACTAAGCCGCCCCAGATAAGATGCCAACAAAAAGATTCCTGGCAGAACCGAAGCCAGCTCCAATTACGCCGTCCCATTGACTTTAATGCAAGCTGGCGCAAAGACTCGGTGCCCAAAGGCGTGCTTGTTTATTTTTATTAACTCAAAAAAGGAGTTGCCAAAAGTTACCAGCCTGTTCCCCCTCCTGCGTAATTCAGTTCCCACAGCCACACACACAGCTCAGGAGGCGACAGAGGCACCCACCCGACAACCCTAACAGGCGAAGGTCTGTTCTGCACCAAACACACGCGCAGAGAGAGAGAGAGGAGACAGTTTTTAACAGGTTCAAGTGCGGACGCGATTGCAGAAGTAATTGCAATGCAAGCATCCAGGTGCATGAACAAGCAGAGACCTCAAATTCTAGCGCAGCATGCAGGCCACGTTACGTTTAAGCTCCCCTCTGCATAACCCACACGTCGTATCATGGCATTGTACTTATTACAAACAGGAACAAACGTATGTCTTCTGACCTGCTTCACCAAACTATTTATTTATGCTCCTATCAGATATGCTTCCTGAACCATCCTACTCTGCTCAAGGAACAAGATGTTTGGGGGGGGGGGGATAAAGGAAACTTTAACCACCCTCATAAAAGTAGGTCTCACCTCTTGCATACTAGGAATGGCCCATATTCAAATATATCATTGCTAGGACTGCCTCTCCCGTTGCATCGTATATTATACTACAATGCACTAAAAGGTGCCAAACAATGAATTGCATTCAACTGGCTCTTACTCATACTAGACCCACCAAAATCAATGGCCAATATTAAAATTAATAAAAATAATTGCACCCCGCCTGACTGGGTTGCCCCAGCCAAATAAAGGCAGGTTCATTAAATTCAATGGATATAGCTTTGTCTGGAACTTAGTTCAATGCCACCCCATATCTTTTGCAACTGATTGATATAAAACTCAATTCTGAACAGGGCTTAACAGACCTGTGCGTTCAGCTCTCTTGCAAGCACGGAGCCTCTGGCAAAATTTGGGATCTGGGGGACGGGGACAACCCAAGGCCCGGTACTTAACACACACACAAAATCAGTCAAGTTTTGCATCCTCCTTTGAAGAAAAGAAGCTAGAAGATAACTTGCTTCTTAAAACATTTCTGTGCATTGTCCCTCTTAAACATTTCCCTATGATACAACTTTCTTGCCCCCCTCCTGGTGAGCGATATGCAGGCCCAAGTGCAAGACATTTTGCTCCATGAGGCAAAGGAAAGGGGTCAGCAAACTTTTTCAGCAGGGGGCCAGTCCACTGTCGCTCAGACCTTGTGGGGGGGGCAGACTATATTTTGGGAAAAAAATAATACAACGAATTCCTATGCCCCACAAATAACCCAGAGATGCATTTTAAATAAAAGCACACATTCTACTTGTGTAAAAACACCAGGCAGGACCCACAAATAACGCAGAGATGCATTTTAAATAAAAGCACACATTCTACTCATGTAAAAACACGCTGAATCCCAGACCGTCCGCGGGCCAGATTGAGAAGGCGATTGGGCCGGATCCGGCCCCCGGGCCTTAGTTTGCCTACCCATGGACACGATGGTACCTTCCCCATTCCCTAAACCCGACCTCAGCATCCTCCACTACACCAGAGGGCAGCAGGGGAGGATGCCGGACAGGCCGCAAGGCGCACACAGCTCCAACTTCCTGCTGCCTCTCCGCCTCTGCTGTCTGGAGGCAGCTGCTTCACTCTGCCCAACGGTAGAGCCAATCCCAGTAATATACAGACGTTTGCAGGGAGCATCCAGAATTTTGAGGTGGAGCAAATGGGGGATATTTGGGGGGGGTGCTCGGCTAAGTTCTGCCCAGTGCAGCAAATGAACGCAACTGGGTTAGGTCCGTGAATTTGTGCAGGTCTACTCTTCGCTCATTTGGGATTTGCGGCAACCTGTTTTCCCACCTTGCAAACAGCTTCTGAAGGACAGCGGAGGGGAGTTGCACACGACTTGCAACGCTCGGAGGATAAAATTGGCGCATTTCTGCCCTGGGCCCTCAAAAAGCAATGTGCAGCAAAAAGCAAACAGAGAAGTATGCCCCTTCCCTGTTTGAGGCAAAGCAGAACGAAGAATAATATGCCAGAGAATCTACTCTGGTCATTTCTCCCTTGATCTTTTAGTCGAGTGTAGCCTCAGGACTGCTGCCTCATCTCCTGGCCAGGTGAAGACCTTTCTGTTCACCCGGGTCTTTTAAATAACTTATGTCGCCTGAGCTTCTCCGTTTCCAACGCTTGGGCTCTGAACTTTGCAGAGGTGCAGCGACTTTTGCTCCGGTTGGATTTTACGGAGCTTTGAACGGCATGTCCTATTTCAAATTTAAACTGTTTGATTTTCACTTTTATCACAAGCGGCCCGAGACCTTTACGTTCCAAAGCAGCACACAAATGGATCAAATAGGTAAGAAAAGTGGCCATTTCACAGTATCACAGAGGACTGAGGCTCAAGGTACCTACCAACACGTATCATTAATATACCTGAAAATCAGAACAAAGCTTTTGCATAGTGTCCTAATTTTTTTACTCGCGGGCTTGGAGAAAAACTTGACGGGTGGCAGGGGGTTGAAGGTAAAGAACAGCTGGGCAAATCATCGCACAACCACAACATACTTTCAAAGCGCATGGCCTCCCTTCAAGGATCCTGGGAACTGTAGTTTAAAGGTGCTGGGAATTGTAGCTCTGTGAGGTCTCGGCTGCAGCTCCCAGAATTGCTTGTGGCAGAAGCTATGAGCTTTAGATATACAGTAAGGATGTGACCAGAGGCTGTGGTTCTATGTAGATTTTCTGGAAGGCGGGTCCCAACTGAACAGAGTTACCGTATTTTTCCGGGTATAAGACTAGGTTCTATAACCAAAAACATAGATTTAAAATTGGGGCTCGTCTTATACACGGGTAGTGCTGAGGGGTGTTTTCTTAATTTGGAGTCCCCCAAAATAGGGGGCGTCTTATACATGGGGATGTCTTATATACAGAAAAATACGGTACTTCTGAGTAAGCTTGCATAGAATTCGGCTGCAGCAGTCATTTTCAGAGGATGGTCCAAGCCCTAGGGTTCCTGCCCCTTCCCCATTTTGTACAATATGTTTATATTATATTATACTTGGCTTACAGAGCATCAAGACCTCAGATTCCCACCGTATTCATTTGCTCAGAGGTCTAAATTTGCAGTCAAGAGAGATATCTGCATATTCATATTCGGGTGATGGGTGTCCCCCCCCACACACACACACCCCCAACATGCACCTAGCTGGGCTCCTGTCAGGCTGCAAGTGCCATTAACAGGCTTCTTGCTGCTTCCACGGTTGGTAGACACTAAAGCAGCGTCCCTTGTAATGCTCTGGAACAGAACTCAAAGCACTTTTCAGCAGTTTGTGAGCTCAAGCAACCCATCCTTCTCCTGCCCGATGGCTTGGAACACAGCCTAGCTTTTCCTTAAAGGCTCTGCAACATAATTAAATATGTTCAAGTCGCGCCGTTCTCTGAAGAGAGACTCCTGTATTTCTTACTATGGGGTCGCCAGACAGTCCACAGGCTAGATTTTCACTGTAAATCAATGTATAGCCAGTAAAAGCAGTCGACTCAGGGTGAGGAAGTGTTGTGCGTGTGTTTTTAATTGGACTTATTACTTTCTGTACTTAATACGTTGCTTCAATATATGGCTGTGTTACATGTCCCTTAAATATAACTTTCTTTTCTTATTAATTAAACTGCTCCACCATTCTTCATCGGAAGATCACAGGGTGGTTTACAATATAAAAATATAAAAACACAAAAACGCATGCCGCAAAAACAAACAAAATAATCACATTAGGACATTAGGATTCTCCTAACCACAGTTTGGCGGGTTTGGAATGCGCCGCTGCATGAGTATGCAAGAATTTGAAATAGGTTTGCAACAGTTTAGAGGTTAACACTAACCACTGTTTCTCTAATCCCGATATCCCAGCAATGCAAATTTCATTTTCTTGTGAAGTAGGTTATTATTAATAATACAGTATGTGTGCACATTCACGTAATCTTCTGGTCTTTTTTTACTAGTGTTCATTCCATAAGCACCTTTGGGCTGATTAAATAATCTTCTTCTTTTTTTCTTTTTCTTTTTTTGAGGAGGAGGAGAAGAAGAAGAGTGCTTAGAACAAACCAGAATGGATCAGCATCTAAGAGGGGAAAATCTAAGCATCCAACACTGTACACTCCTGACTCTCTAAACCATGGTTGGAAAATTACCCAAACTGAGCCAGAGGACCCAGAGGACGCAGCTCTCTCACCGGTTTCCAGACAATCTAAAATAGAGGACTTTTTTAACAAATCTGCTTTTATAGTTCCAACAAAAAACCAGTTTTCTCCCCTTGAAGATGATTGTGAGCATGGGGAGAATATTCAAGGTGAGAGTGTAGAACTGGATCCAACAATAGGGCAAGTTGATCCTGTGCCGCTAAGAGAGGAAGGAATAACAAGTAGGGAGAGCACCCAATTAACTCTAATTGCAAGAATGGTTGAGCATATCTTCCAACAAGTTAGAGCACGGGTGTCAAACACAAGGCCCGCGGGCCGAATCCGGCCCGCCAGACCTCGTCATGTGGCCCGTGTAGCCGCTGCTGGCCGCCAGCCTTCACCTTTTATTCTCGCTTTTTTTTTTTTTGCCACAAGAAAGCCGCCTCTTCAGCGCATGTGCGGCAGCCTACAAGCCAGAGAACGTCTGTCCTCTAGTGGCGCCGGCCGTTCTACACAGGAAACCTCCCCTTTACATGCATTCAGGAAACCTCCACTTGTTTTTATATTGAGCGCATGCCATCCTGTGATGTGACAGATCCAACGGCTGCCTGAACCCTTCTCTCCTGTACTGTAAGTCCTACAGATACAACCGGCCCTTTGAGGGTGACCAAACTGCTGATGCGGCCCCCGATGAATTTGAGTTAGACACCCCTGAGTTAGAGGTATTGCCTCTCAAATAACCCAATTATCCAAAGAGGTCCACAGTTTATCAGTTAACAACAAGCAGGCATTAACAGAACACCAAAGTACCAAAGTGAAATGGCGACAACAAGAGCAGACCCCTAAGCTCGACATAGAACGTGCAGACTCTATTTAAAGGAATAAATCAGGGGCAGGTGATAGACAGATAGATGATTGATAGATATAGATGATAGTGAGTACTGATTATTGTCCGAATGTGTATCACTTAGATTTGATGTAGCACGGGCATATACTTCCTATATCAGGGGAAAACACCGTCCTGCCCAATAACTACCATTAACTTCTAGAAAGTTCTGGACACTTGGTGTTCAAATAAATAACCTTGAACAAACATTGTGGTGTCACCTTGCATATGCATAGGGAGGCAAAGAAAATTCCTCAATTCCACAAGTTCTCAAGGAATTACAAATTCAACTGTTTAGAGATGGGGAACCTGTAGTTTTGGTGCCACGTGGAGGCCACCAACACCCATCATCCTTGATCATTGGGCCACGCTGTCTGGGCCTGATGGGAAGTGGAGACCAACAACATCTGGAAGGACACAGGATCCCTACCCCTCCGGAAGCACCAAAGGAATTGGTTTGGAAGTATGGAGATGGGGTTGCAAAATGGCCAGACATATATATTGTTTAATTGCAAACAGATATGATGTAATTGCCGTAGTAGTCAATTGGCATGCGTGCTTGCTCGGGAAATAAATACTTAAGAACTAAAAACTTGCCAGTAGTCTTAGCCCAGGGTAAGGTGGCACCAGAAGAACTTGAGAGGAGCTCTGCGGCCATGATCTCCTTTTCAGGAACCCTCATGCATGCAAGAAGCCATGGCGTGGCTTAGCATTACATGTGAACTGGGTCTCAGAAACACGCAAATCATGGGCAGAAGAAGCATCCAACTCTTCAGATTGTAAGGGCCATTGGCACGCTAGAAACAATTTGAAATATGCTCAAGCTCACCACGGCCAGAATATGAACCAAGGTTTTGTTTTGTTCCCCTAGGACATGACAGGTTGAGCGATCTTCATGCCTGAGCAAGCAGAAGATCACATAACCGCAACCGCGTTACTGCAAGAGAAGGGATCAACTCTGCGAAGGTAGGGTCCCTTCCTCCAGAGCTGGAGAAGTCTGCTCCAAAACCATAAGCCTCCACTCACAAGTAATAAAAGCAAAATAGAAAAGCTAAATGCTTAGCTATTTATATCATGCTTTCCTGTTGAGTTCTCATCGCATTTCATACACATTATCCCCACAGGCAGGACAACACTAACCACGTAATATAAAGGGAAGGAGTGAGTGAGTAGTCAGTCACCAAGTTCACTGCCTGTCTAAAACTGAAAGAGGGGATTTCTGGTTGTTACCTCTTCCTCTTTGCACACAAAATGAATCTACCACCAAGTTTGGAGTTAAAACCTGAATGTAATCAAAGAGCCAATCATTAGCTCTTGTTATGCATGTTATGCAGAGACATCACCTTGCCAACAAAGGTCCGTATAGGTTTTCCCAGGAGTGATGTATGGAAGTGAGAGCTGGACCATAAAGAAGGCTGATCGCCGAAGAATTGATGCTTTTGAATTATGGTGCTGGAGGAGACTCTTGAGAGTCCCGTGGACTGCAAGAAGATCAAACCTCTCCATTCTGAAGGAAATCAGCCCTGAGTGCTCACTGGAAGGACAGATCCTGAAGCTGAGGCTCCAATACTTTGGCCACCTCATGAGAAGAGAAGACTCCCTGGAAAAGACCCTGATGTTGGGAAAGATGGAGGGCACAAGGAGAAGGGGACAACATAGGATGAGATGGTTGGATAGTGTTCTCGAAGCTACCAGCATGAGTCTGACCAAACTGCAGGAGGCAGTGGAAGACAGAAGTGCCTGGCGTGCCCTGGTCCATGGGGTCACGAAGAGTCGGACACGACTAAACGACTAAACAACAACAACACATGCCAAGTTGGGGACCAACGTCAGGAGGAATCCACATAGTGCTACGGCCACACGTTGTTTAAATTGTTGTTGTTGTTGTTATATTTGTACCCTGCCCATCTGACTGGGTTGCCCCAGCCACTCTGGGTGGCTGTTCTGGGGGTTGCACTAGCAGAAGTCTTTCCATGAGCTTCTGCTAGTGGGAGTTACTCGCTAAATCCTGCCCACATACCCTAACTTCATGTCCACAAAACAGGCCGCTGAGCTTTCTAACATCTGGCAGTTACAGGGAAGACCGGCTACATTCAACTACAAGGACTGAGCAGTTATGTTTTGGCCACGCGTCTTGTGCTATCTCCTCTCCAGCCGAGATGTGCCTTAAAGCAGCCTTCCAGAACCGGATGTCCTCCAGATGTTTGGAGCTACAACTCCCATCATCGCTGCCCACTGGCCAGGCTCTCGGAGAGCGATGGAAGATGCAATCCAGCAACATCTGGATCACACCAAGCTGGGGAAGTTTAGGTAGCGCTCGAGGATTGGCCGTGCACATTTGCTACCTGGCTGTCCTCCTCGGTCAACAAACAGAATCCATTTTTATTTCTACGCTCTCCCAGCTGTCGGACGCAAAGCAGTTTTCATATTAGGGTTTGAGGAAACAGTGTGATGTTGTTGTTCTTGTTGCCGTATTTATTAAATCTGTATACCACTCTATACCCGCAGGCCTCAGGATGGTTCACAAGATAAAATCGCAACATAAAAACGTAAAATTTATAATAAAAATAAAAGCAAGAACAGACCAAACGGTGTGTTGAACTGGTTGGAGATTGGTGCGTTCTGCGTGTTGTTAAAATACAAATCCTATCAGCCCCAGCCAGAAAGATCAATGGGCAGGGATGATGGGAGTTATAGTCAAAACCATATTTAGAGCTGGGATAAGAATGATGGACCTGAGGGACCCAATTCAAACCCCCACTTTTGCATAAAGCTCCCGGGGTGACCTTGATTCAATTACCGTATTGGCCTGAATATAAGCCTCACCTTTTTCCCAGATTCCAACTGTGAAAAGTTCGTGTGTGGCTTATATTCGCAAGCTTACGGTACGCAACCAGGAGCGCGGGGAAACAGCGCCAGGAAAGCGGCAAATAATAATAGTAGTAATAATAATCTTTATTATTTATACCCCGCCCATCTGGCTGGGCTTCCCCAGCCACTCTGGGCAGCTTCCAACAAAATATTAAAATACCGTAATACATCACACATTAAAAGCTTCCCTAAACAGGGCTGCCTTCAGTTGTCTTCTAAAAGTCTGGTAGTTGTTCTTCTCTTTGACATCTGCTGGGAGGGTGTTCCACAGGGCAGGTGCCACTACCGAGAAGGCCCTCTGCCTGGTTCCCTGTAACTTGGCTTCTCGCAGTGAGGGAACCACCAGAAGGCCCTCGGCGCTGGACCTCAGTGTCCGGGTAGAACGATGGCCCGCCCCATGCATAGTCCCCCATCCCCTTCCCCAAGGCTGGGAAGGGAGAGAGCGAGGAAGGGGGAAGGCCGCCGGCAACACAGCACGCTCCCCGCCCCCCAGTATGCAGCCAGGAGCAGCGAGGAACGGAACGGCTTATACTCAGGTATTTATTTATTTTTTCTTCTTCCCCCCTCCAATTTTAAAAGTGTGGCTTATATTCGGGTGCAGCTTATATTTGAGCCAATACGGTACTCGGCCTTTGCCTGTTTTTGCTTTTTTTGTTTGTTTTAAATAAAGCCAGACAGCGCCCGCGGAGTATCGAACTGCCGTTAAGCAATTAGTGATTCTGCAAATGTAGAGTCAAAGTAAAAGCTAGGCTAAGCTGGCCCGGTCTTTGCCTGTGTTGTTGGTATCCTGAGTTTCTTGAGGGTGGGGAGGAAAGTGAGAAATTTAAAAAGATGGGAGGAAAGTAAGAAATTAAAAAAAGGGAAAACCCACAAGGGAACCCACGGCAACATGCTGAAAGCAACATTAGCACCCGCAGTCAAAGCAGCTGGAGAAGGAACTACAGAAAGTCTAACTCAGAGAAAACCAACATGGCGGCCTCCACATGCTGTTGGACTACAACTCCCATCAGCCAACAAGGCCAACGGGCAGGGGCGATGGGAGTTGTAGTAGTCCAACATCTGGAGGGTGCCACGTTGCCTACCCCTGGCCAAATGTCTAGCTCCAGAAACACAACCATCAAGTTTTCGCATCGCAGCTCCAGCTACCTGCAGTAAAATGCCAAACCGGAACTACGTATGTTGCGAGCCACAAAAAAAGGGGGTTGCTCATAACATTCCTACAGCAGCAAAAGGTATTTGCACATAAAGAATCAAGATTAAGCTTTCGCTTGCCAACCAATTTCCCCTACAAGCCAACTCAGTTGGAGAAAGGGGCTATTACCGCATTGCCATCAACTGGCAAACATGCATCTTCCAAGGTAACTGGCAGTTTCACTCTCCCCTTTCCCCATCCCCCTCACAGAAGCTGGAGGGTTTTCTCCAGACTGATTTTACACATGCGTACATTTTTCTTTAGAAAGGAGCAGGAAGGTATGGCCCGCACCTTACTGCTAGGCATCTATCATAGCCAAGTTCGCTCAGCTGCAAAATGGAGGAGGGAAATCACAACAGATTAAATGCAAAATGTCAAGCCGCAGAGCTGTGGGGTATTCTTTTGCAAGCACGACTTCCTGGAAAGATTTGCAGTTTGAACAAAAGTTCATCAAAGAGCATTTAGGGAGCAGATGTCGACTGCTTGCTTACTACAATAACCTCTCAAGCTTTACCAAAATAACAAAAAGAAAAAGAAAGTTGGGGGGGGGGGGGAGAATACTGTTTGGATTATCGCTGGGCTTAATTAGAATAAAAATAAAAATTGCTTAAGCAGCTGAACAGTCGAGCTAAGTTTCCCCACTCAACAGATGCCGTAACTCAGGAGGTTCTCAAACTCAGGTCCCCAGCTGTTGCTGGACTACAGCACCCATCATCCCTGACCACTGGTTCTGCGAGCCCTAACGCACATTCGCCATCTATTACCAGGTCAAAAATTATGAAACCAATAGCATGATATGGACTTCAAACCAGCTTTGGACAATATATCAATATATCGCCCAGGCCTGATGGGAGCTACAATCCAACATCTAGAGGGCTGCCCTGGGCAGCAATTCCACCCAGGTTGGCCATCATCTCTCCTCAATAGGAAGGTCTACAGAAGCTTCTTCTTTAAGCTGTAGAAAAGCTTGTCCTCTAATCTCGAGACCCCCTCAAGCTGTGCATCTGCATGACAGCAGCAGTTTCACCAGCCGTTTCCATAAAAACAGCCCTGCAGCTTCAAAGACCTATCTAGTCCAGTATTCTCTTGCACCACAGCCGCCAGATCTATCTGGGGCAACAGCAACTCAAATCTGAAAAGCTGGGCACTCAACCAGAGGCCGAAGCTGTAATCCTGGACTAAATTTAACAGCACAAGATATGGAGAATGACTGGACAGTGATAGCTACCTTGCATATTTTACATCTTATTAACGTTTCTCGCTTCCATAACCAATCTCCCCCAAAAGGCTTCTGCAATACATTTCAATGTTACCTGGACATATTTCTCATGAACTCGGCAGGATAAACTACTACACCATCCTTACTTGGAAACTTACTCTCAAAATCATTCAGGGAGCAAGGAATGCATGGACCTAGAAATAATGAGGTGAAATATAATGTAGGTTTCTTCTTCTTTTTTTCCTTTTCTTTGCATGCCTCCAACTTCCATCTTTCAACATTAAAAAAAGTCACATTCTGTGTGAAACAGCACAAAAGAGGCAAACATAAGCTGATATTGTAGCCTTAGGATTCGAAAATGCACCTACAATTTCAAAAGAACCTATAATCTGTATAAGTTAAGAGATGGGCAGATTGGCCCATTTCCTAATTCCGTGCCCATTTCGCATGCACTCAGGCATACAACTGTTCTGCCCCATTTTTATTTTTATTTTGCAGATCTACAGAAATCTGAAAAGGCTGTGGTTCGATTGTACACGTTAACCCCCCAATACATTTCTGTATGCTTTTCAATGCTTTTTTTCCTGTAAAATACGCAATTTTTGGCATATCACTTGAACCAAAACCCCTGCAAAAATCAGAGAAATGCATAATCCAATGTATAGATGTGATCCAATCTTCATATAACTCAAGGACAGAGAATTAGGCCAGCATGCTTTAAAATATGGGCCAAACGAATTTCTCCTCCAGCCTTGGAAATTTACGCTGCTTCTCTTTTATTTGTCAATCACCTCCTCGTCTGCACGAATTTTTCATCTCCCAATCTTTTTGCCAGCAATGGCTAAATCCCACCGTGCCTTAATCAGAATACATGGGTCGGACGGATGCTTCTCTCTAGTATGAAATATTTTTTTAGCCGCTTCGTTTTCCAGGCTGGGTTGGACTTAAATAGATTTTTCTCTGAATTCACCTCAATCCGTTCCTTAGATGCTATCGACACAGCACTAGCTCCCACCAAGGTGCTCTGAAGAAGTTGCTGACTCTTCCAATGCCACGTGATATTTAGCAAAAAAAAGGCTGCTACTGGAAACCGGAAACCCTACTGGGATAATGCTTCTATGTACTTCCAAGTCGCACTTCATGTCATTCACGCTTTCATAACCTCTACGCAAGACTTCTGTAGAACACACTACAGGTGGCTTCCCTTAAAGAACGGCAGCGATGTCAAACAGAACAATTTCCAGTGATTCATTTCAATGGTAGAAACTCAAGATATATAAGCTAGGCGCCAAACGGCTCCTTAAACCAGGGCTACAGTCAAGAACCGAGGATCCCCCCCATGCATGCACCTCCAAGTGGTGGAGACATCAGGCTCCATCTTGGCGCCTGGGCATCTTCACTTGGTCGCAAGTGGCCCTTAGCTCCTGGCACCTAGCGAATTTTGAAGGCTGCTTTATTTTTTCAGCAGAAAAGAAAAACATTAAGTTCATTTGCAACAGTGAATGGACGCCAACTGCAAATAAGCGTTGGGCAAGTTCTGCAGTTTCAACGTTTTCAGCTTTGCCGAAAATCAAAATAAAATAAGTACGCTAAATTCAATAACACTGAGGCCTCAGAAACTTTTCCAGTACCATTTTTAAAGATTTCTGATACGTATCACCCTGATTTGCATAGGAAAATGTTCCAATGCAGAAACAAAATTCCAGAAAACCCATACCACCTAAGAGTGTTCACATTTCCCCAGGAGCCAGGCACGTTTTGTGACCACGTGGAGATCTCTGTTTGCCAGATTGGCAACTGACATCTCCATCTGGCTGGCCCCTCCGGCTTTCTCAAGCAGGTAAGCAGAAGAGCATTTATATCTCACCTTTTTCTCCAAGGAGTACATGGTATAACCCCCTCCTCAGTTAATCCCTACAGTGACGTAGGTTAAGAGGCTGTGATCGACTCCAAGGTCACCCAGTGACTGAGTGGAGATCTGAACCCCGACCTCCCAGGTCCTAGTCCGACACTCTCACCATTACACCACACTGGCTCTCTAGAGCACCTCTGTATGGAGGAAGAAAATGTCAGAGAAGGATCTGAAATATTTTGCCTGAAGCTTGAATTCTTTTATTCTGAGTTGTTTTATTTGATGCTTAAATGTGTTGTAAACCGCTCTGAGATTCCCCCCTTAAAATACAAAGCTGTATAAAACTGATGATAATAAATAATAATAATAATAATAATAATAATAATAGCCCACTGCAAAAAAGGCACCTAGACATTCCGTTGTGGCGACTGCAACCTAGGTTTAAGGTGCCATTTGGCGATTACCTTCTATATCTGATTTTATAACATTGCCACCTTAGAATTAACGCTTTAGCTGGTGCAGAATGAAGTAAGCAACCTCTCCCCCCCCAAAAAAAAACCCCACAGGTGAGTGAGGCAGGGAGGGGGATGAACGAACATCAGATAAACATGAACCAAGACAATTCAAGGGGCTGCTGGAAGCAGCACCATTTCATGCGTTTGAGCATACTACACCAACTGGCCTGACTGCACCGGTTGCCAATTAGTTTCCGTGCCCAATTCAAAGTGCTGGTTTTGACCTGTGAAACCTTAAACGGCTCAGGACCGCAATACCTCAAGGACTGCCTCTCCCCATATGAACCAACCCGGACTCTGTGTTCACCATCTAAGGCTCTTCTTCGTGTGCCTCCTCCTTGAGAGGTCCGGAGGGTGGCAACACGAGAACGGGGCCTTCTCTGCAGTGGCTCCCTGTCTGTGGAATGCTCTCCCCGGGGAGGCTCGCCTGGTGCCTTCATTGTATATTTTTAGGCGCCAGGCGAAAACATTCCTGTTCAACCAGGCCTTTGGCTGATTGAGATTCTACAGCCTTTTAAATGCCCCTGTGGGACAGAGAGGTTATTGCTTTGCTGCTTTGTTTTACTTATTTACTTCTTTTTATCCTGTATTTTAGGACGTGGGTGGCGCTGTGGGTTAAACCACAGAGCCTAGGACTTGCCGATCAGAAGGTCGGCGGTTTGAATCCCCGTGACGGGGTGAGCTCCCGTTGCTCGGTCCCTGCTCCTGCCAACCTAGCAGTTTGAAAGCACATCAAAGTGCAAGTAGATAAATAGGTACCGCTCCAACAGGGAGGTAAACGGCGTTTCTGTGCGCTGCTCTGGTTCGCCAGAAGCGGCTTAGTCATGCTGGCCACATGACCCGGAAGCTGTACACCGGCTCCCTTGGCCAATAAAGCAAGATGAGCACCACAATCCCAGAGTTGTCCGCGACTGGACCTAATGGTCAGGGGTCCCTTTACCTTTACCTATCCTGTATTTTATTCTGTGAACCACCCTGAGGCCTTATGATGAAGAGCAGTATATAAATCTAACAAATAAGTAATAAGTGGGCGTCCGCGAAATCGGAGTGTTGGACTCCAGGATCTCGTGCAGCTTTGCAAATAATCAGGACGCTCACCTTGGACCGTGTGTGGCAGAGCCGCTTAGGGACAGGAAAAGTCCTGGCAGCAGTATCCATGCCGCCTGCCTTCTGGGCACAACAGAACTTGCTGACACTTTTTGACTAATAAGGCCTTAAACTGCCAAATGCCCAAGACGTCAGACGTATTTATTGTACTTGTACCCAGCTTTTCTGACAATTAAAAGAAGGGAAAAAAATCTGTATCCCAAAGTGTCTCACACCAATTAAAACTGAATACACAATGTTTCTGGTGAGCACCACGTAAATGAAAACAAGACGTGCCTTGCCCTCAGGCCTGCAAAATAGAAATCAAGACAAAGGGAGGAAGAAAAAAACTCCTTTTGTGCTTTTATCATCTCTCAGAGCAACAAAGCATCCTCTTGGAACATTCCATCCGTGCGCCATTTCTGAGAGCAAGGGCAGACCGGGAGACTGGGGGGCCTCGCTGCTCTGTGGGGGCCCTTCGTCTGGAGAACGATGGCTAGGACATCTTTTGGACGTGCTGCCAAGACCTTTTGGAGCAAGCTGGCTTTCAGAGGCCAGAGAAGAACTTCAAGAGGATAGACCCACACCATGCCCAATACAGGCCACCCAAAACGACTGTGAACACAGGCCGTGACTCCCCAGGGCTTCAGGAAGGGGCTTTTCCCATGGAGATGCTGAGGACTGAACCTGGGACCTTCAGCATGGAGATGTCTATACTGTTGGCTGTTCTGACATTCTGGCTTCTTACACAGCTCTGAGAACTTGGATGGGAAACAAGCAGCGCTCAGAATTCGCCAGGTGCATTTTATACCTGGCTATCGGCCACTTGCAACCAAGTGATGATGCTCAGGCGCCAAGATGGTGCCGGACGTCTCCACCATCTGGAGGCACATGCCTGGGGATCCTTGGATCTTGACTGTTTTCACACACTAGCAACACATCCTGTAGAATTCTACGCATTATCAGCACAATCAGAACAGATTTCAGGAACCAAAAAGACGACTTCAAAAATACGACTTCCGAGCCACCTGGCCCAAAAAGGGCAATTAGGGATTCCGTTTTGGTGACTGTAACCCTGGTTCAAGGAACCATTTGGTGCCTAGCTTGTATATCCAAATTGCTAGCACTGCCTACAAGACTCCATAGAACTTTATGATTATAGATTATGATTACAGAGTGAAAGACAGTCCCTAAACATCCATGCAAAGCTAGATGCAGTGACAATCCCTAAAAAAAATAATGAAGCATTGAGAACCGCCGAACCATCCTTAAAAAGAACTGGACTCACATTATCCTCAGTACATCATCAACGCCTCACAGTGACAGAAGGGGTGAGGTGGCCGCCAACATGCTGGTGCTCAAGAGAAAGTTCTGGAAGGAACAGAGGGAACGAACGAAACCTTTCTCACAACAGCAGATGCTGTTAATATGAACCGTCATTTGAAGTTCAGAGCAAGGGATGGGTGTTAGGAAAGTGAGTAGCGAGAAGGTTTGTTTTCCCTCAAACTCACATACGTGGTCTTCAGCTACCATTTACCCAGAGCAGATTCGAAGAAGTTAGTGGATTTAACTTAGTCGTGTTCATGAACTGCAAACGGGTCTACGCTCACTAAAACTTAGCCAAACAGTACGCCTAACAATTATGTCCGCTTATTAGACTTATTAACACTGTTACTCCTTCAAGTGTATTCCTCCCAGTTTGCATGCCTGCTAAAATAATCAGGCCTCCTAAGTCATTCATCAACCTATAAATTTAATGCCAGGCCCTAGGAATTTGAAATATTTATTCAGTGCTATAAATAGATGACACTGAAGAATGTGACACTGGTCAACACAAAGCTGATACTGGTGCCGAGGAATTTGAGGTGACACAGACTAATTAGGCCTAGAATTCAACACCACCACAAACGAGTCGCAAGCCAGCATTGCAACAAAGCAAATCTCTCGAGTCCAAGATTTGTACAATCAGAGAGACATACCATATTTTGAAAGAAAAATGGGCAGACAAATTTCTCCAATTCGGATTTAAAGCCGTCTAGGCTAGCAGCCATCTCCACACTCTGTGGCAGGTATTCCAAGCATGAATCTCACATAATCCAAGCGTTGGAAGGTCACGCAACACAACACAACATCCTGCCAATGCAGAAATTCACAGACCACAGCATCCCCGATAGCTGACTGTCCAGCCTCTGTTTAGAAACCCCAGTAGATAGATTAAAGTCCACAAAATAGCAAGGCAATCTGTTCTACTGTAGAACGAGGACCACCAGGGAATTTCCCTAACATTTAAGTAAAAACAAACCACCTTGTTCAACACCAAGTTCTGCTGAAACAGCAAGATGCTCTGTACCCTTCTCGACGGGAAAGGACCACAGCTCAGCGACGGAGGGAATGCTTTATTTTCAGAAGTTCTTGCGTTCGATCCCTGGCATCTCCAGTTAAGAGGATCAGAGAGCAGGTGATGTGAAATGCAGCTCTCCCAGAGATTCGGGAGAGCTGCTGCCAATCAAAATAGAGACACTGCCAGGCTAGATGGACAAATGGTCTGCTAAGAGCAAAATCAACATCAAAGCAGTGCTTCACCGCACATCCGAATCTTCAGTCAACACACCGAGGAGCAGAAATATTCAGGAGGAATACCATGAAGTACAACAAAGCCCCGGAGCAGGGGGAATAAATATAGGCAAAGCTGGTTACATCCTGTCACTCTCAAGTTTCTGAAAGACACTAATCTGCACACAGTTATGTAGTCAAATTGTAAGGATGCCCCTACATCACAGGAACATTAAAAAAATTCCACAAGTGTTCCTCACTCATTACATGAAAACCGCTTCACACATGACCCTAAACAGGTATCACTGGGTTTTCTATTTTCTTCTTTTACAGGGAAGAGATGCTCCATGCAGAAAAACTGCCACAAGTGCCTTCTACTTTAGGAGATACGCAACTCAAAACTTTGCTGAGTCTTCCTTAACTTGGTGCCCTCCATACATTTCGGACTACAGCACCCATCAGCCCAGTCTGGTCAGTGATGGCTGATGGGAATTGTAGTCCAAAATAGCTGGAAGAATTGGGAAAAGCTGACCTATGCTTTTGTATTCCTCCGCAACAGCCGACCTGTAGCAAAGACATGATTGCTCTGGAAGTTTTGTAATTTATTGCTCACTTGGCATTGAAATGTTCATGATCTTTATCTTTACTGGTTTTGTTTTTTGTTTTTTTGCTGTGTTATATCACATTTATTTATTGTAAGGTCGGCAACAGATGTAAGGCACTTTGAATTTATTTTTGCTGGTGGTGTTTTTTTTATAAAAAAGTAGGATATAAATGTTTTACATAAATAAGATGTCGCTCTTTCAGAAGAGGAGGTAAAAGTTAAAGACTAATTCTTCCACCTGCTTCATGAGGACCATTTACGGCCACTACATACTAAGTTTATTCACATTCAGGCAATTAAAATATGTATTTCAGTATTAGGTAACATTTATGAATCATCTTTCTGCAAGCAGACAAATGATGTGCAATAATTGTTTTCAACTGTAAATCCAATTACATTTTTTCTTAATCCAACAAATACTCAGGTGCTGCAACATTGGAAAGCAGTGTTTTTAGACCAACACTTAACTGGAGCAAGAAGATGAAAGAGAAGGGGTGTGGCAGGCGTTCTTGGAGAAGCTGTCCTATAGCTGTGGTGCCACAACTGAGAAGACCATGCTCAGAGCACCACAAAAAGCATATTAGCCAATAATAGGGTTTCAAGAGGAAAACACAGTTGACTCCAGCACCTAAGAGGAAGCCGAACAGATAAGCAAGTAAATGGGTAGTTCGCTTGTGTACTAACTGGAGCTTCTAACCCATTTTATAGGTGCTACAGGGAAAGATTCTGCACATACAGAGACTAGCTGGTCCATGGAGATTGTATTACACACCGATCTCAAGAGCTCGTTGAGAAGCATGTTATTATAACACTCCCGCTGTGCACAAAATAGCCATTCTCTACATTTGATATAGAGCAGCTGTGCTCTTGTTTTACATCCTTAGACTCAAAAGCGAGTTTGGAGATTGTCAACAGGTTCCACCGGGACAGTCACGTCCCTTTAAAAAATTCCCCACCATGTGTGACTGTGCTCCTGAGCATTCCAGCAACACAGATAGGGCTGTGAGGAGTTGGAAGGGATCACAAGGGTCATTTATTCCAACCAGCCTTTTGCCCAGTGCAGGGCTCAAACCCACGACCCTGAGATTAAGAGTCGCGTGCTCTACAGACTGAGCTATCCAGCCTGCTATTCCTAAACAACCTCAGTCACAATGCTTAGTGCTTTTTTTTTTTTTACGCATTTTGAGTGTTCATCTACATATCTCACAGGAATCCTCTAACCCTGGACACCAAGGACACTTTATTATAAATAAACACCCCCAGAGGGGGATGGGGAGTAAAGACAAGACAGATGCATATTCCTGCATTGCAGGGGGCTTCCAACTCTGCAATTCCACGATTCTGTAATTCTAATAAAGTGGGCCTAGACCTCACCACATTTATGCAGAACGTCCACCGGTTTCAAATGACTTTTAAAAAAGGTAAAGGACCCCTGGCAGTTAAGTCCAGTCGCGAACGACTCTGGAGTTGCGGCACTCATCTTGCTTTACTGGCCGAGGGAGCCGACGTTTGTCTGCACAGTTTTTCTGGGTCATGTGGCCAGCATGACTAAGCCACTTCTGGCGAACCAGAGCAGCGCACGGAAACGCCATTCACCTTCCTGCCAGAGTGGTACCTATTTATCTCCTTGCACTCTGACGTGCTTTTGAACTGCTAGGTGGGCAGGAGCAGGGACTGAGCAACAGCTCACCCCGTTGCGGGGATTTGAACCGCCGACCTTCCAATCGGCAAGCCCTAGGCTCTGTGGTTTAGACCACAGCACCACCTGTGTTACTTCCATGTAAAAAGCAAGACAGGCTAGCATTCTACACAGGACTATTTACAACAGCTGGCACAGTATCATGGCTGACTCATGTGAGTGACAAGGTCCAGAGTTCAAGTCTCACCCTAAGACATACTTCACACAACCCCACTTTCACCATGGAGACGCTGGGACTTTTTGAGAGCTATGTCACCCTCAAGGACTACAGCATCATGCTACCATTGCTTATCAGCTTCTCCCTGCAGCATATTCCAGATGTTGGAGCAAAATTTCACAGCCTTGTGCCAAATGAAGTCATTCTGTATGCTTAGTTTTTACTTGCTCAAACAAGCACACACACACACACACAGTTCTGAACTTTTAAGCAATTCTTGCGAGTTGGCCATACAAGCCCCACTGGCTACCACCTGAGGTGGCTGAAGTAATAACTACAAAGCCAGAATCAAAGTTTTACAATGCTTTTTGCACTTACAGTTTTACAGCAACACCTTAGAACTTCAAAGCAACTACACAAGGCATTCATCATTACCGCCACATAGAGGAATCCACGGCCTTGTAAAACAGTTGGCCTTTTGCGAAGTTGCCCTAAAACTCTGGGATGAGTAGCAAATGCACCCAACTGTTCCAGAATCCCCGTATTTTCCTCCACGTAATTTAAGGCACCCACTTCCCAAACACACATGTCGTGTTAGGCCTCAAGGTACCTCTCTGAACCGAACAGCCACCTAAGGCCCAAACACGTCCTGCTAATATTTCCCTTACTCCTATGCCTACGCATTCAGAAGGGAAGAATACTAAATACTTTCCAGGTGTTCTTCATAATCATCTGGGAGCCTACCCAAGATGCAAAATCACATGCACGCCTTCAGTTTTTACAGCGTTAACCTTGCACTTCTATAACTAACGTAAGTTACTAGGAAAGGGAAAGAGCACACATAGCTCAGGATTCCTGGGCAAACAATGAGCAATACTTGAAACTGAATATTATTGGGGGGGCAGTGGCAGATTAAATGCCTGGGGAGGAGGAAATATGCACCACATTTAGTTATTACAGCATTTTATCCCAATCAGAAATCGTATTCCAATGTTTTATTCTTCCCTGGGGAAGCTTTGTTGTTATTTTAACTGTTGTGAACTGCCTTCTGTTGAAAGGCAGCCTGTAAATATTGTAAGTAAGCAAGATGGGAGCGTGGTCATTCTCGTCAAACTTTCCGTTTCCAACAGCAGTTGACCATTTGCCTTCTGGATGCTCACAAACAAATAATATGTGAAGTTTACTTTCCCCTCTCACCTCCGGTTTTATGCCCCCAGCATCCGAGCATTCAGAGGTAGAACGCTCCGTGCATGGAGGTTCTACTTAGTTATCATGGCCATTAGGCCGTTTCAAAGAATTGCTGCAATTTTTAAAAAATTGCTACTCAAAGCCCTTGTCTCTTAACGTCCCAAGTTTTGTTGAAATCATTCCCTGGGGAATGTACGATCTTATGCCTCTGGGGAGGATGAGTGTATTCGCCAATTATTGGGGGGGCAGGTGTCAACTGGGTGGGAACAAGCCACTCCATCAGCCCCGCCCATAATATATTCAAAACACACTTTCTGGACGCATAGGATCACCATGCAGTGGTCTTCTTCTGCTTCCGCAAATGGAACACCCCGCTGGTAAAATAAACTTCGGTCATGACCAAATTCATTATTCCAGAGCCCTTACTTTTTCTTTTAAAGGAAGAATAAGGTGGTCCTAAATATGATTTCACTGGAAGAAAATGAACTGAATGTTATGTCCCCCAAATACAGTTTTAAATTCAAGTAGCGGGTGGCTCTGTGGTTTAAACCACAGAGCCTAGGACTTGCCGATCAGAAGGTCAGCGGTTCGAATCCCCGCGACGGGGTGAGCTCCCATTGCTTGGTCCTTGCTCCTGCCAACCTAGCAGTTTGAAAGCACCTCAAAGTGCAAGTAGATAAATAGGTACCGCTCCGGTGGGAAGGTAAACAGTGTTTCCGTGCGCTGCTCTGCTTCGCCAGAAGCAGCTTAGTCATGCTGGCCACATGTCCCGGAAGCTGTATGCCAGCTCCCTCGGCCAATAAAGCGAGATGAGCGCCACAACCCCAGAGTCGGCCACGACTGGACCTAACAGTCAGGGGTCCCTTTACCTTTACCTTTTAACAGTATGACCCAATTACAAAAAGTGTGAACAGTAATATCTATCTAAGTTGCCAATGGCCTCATTCACATGCCACAGTAAGCAACAAGCCATAATTTACAGAGCACAAGCAAATCACACACCCTTTAGTCCAGGAGTGTTGGGAAAGAGAAAAACAAGCCAAGATTCCTAAGTTGGCATTACATTTGAAACAAGAGTTAGGATTTGGTTTGGTTTAACTAGTAAGGCAGCAGCAAACCTTGGTTTGTTTGCAGCAAAACAAACCACACTTCCTGATCTGGATGCAACACTAAACCACGGATTGAGGTTGGTTTCCTCCCAGTGTAAGCAGGGAGGATCAGAGTGGCACTTGTGGGTGTTAAACCATGGTTCATGCGATGCGCAAACATCACCAAAATGTCCAGGTCGAATCAAATCCGTCGTTTTGTAACTATATACACGAATAGCATCCCAGATACTTGTTCAGCATTCAGGAATGACATACCCCTTGTTTACAACCACATGCGTTCCGACAAAATTTCCCAAGTTTCTTAGCGGACAACGCTGTCAACATCTATTTACTTATTTGTTCTGTTTATGGAGACATCCCATAAAACTCTCTAGGCGCCGTACAAATAAAAGAGAATGCAAACATAAAACGATAAACCCGTACTACTATAAAAACCACAATATGCTTAAGAATGAATAATCTTCAAACGGTTTTTTATTCAAATGAGTAGTGTCGCCAACAAATCAGCAACCTGTCCAACTTTTACCCAGAATCCACCGCTCAGTTAACGCAAAATTCACGCCAACAGCCCCACGGATATCTCCAAGAACGCACACTCGCCTCTGTTTACACACATCTGGCCTAAAATGCGCACTCCTGTCCATGTTTACTCAGAAGTAAGGCCTACAAAGTTCCATGAGGTTTACTCCCTAGTGAGATGAGGGTCGCAGTCAAAACCAACAGGAAGCCTCACACGGGCACACCTTCAAGTTTATAAAAAATCTACCAAAATTACCAATAAGGCCCTGACATGTGGCCTAGCCTGAAAACACAAATTTAAGTTTGAAAACGGAACTTTTTCTTAAACTTTGGTTGGTGCAGGTGTCTCCAAACTGCAAGGAGACACTAGAAATCACCAGAAATCATAAAATTTAGAGTTACAGTACCCTCATATATTCACTGCAACAGACCACAGGCGCAAGGCGGGGGGAGTAATTAAGCCCCCTTTTCTTCCTGCTCCCTCCCCTCCCCCAAGATTGCTAGAAAATGAGAATTGTGTGGTGCCTTATATAAATCAGCTATAACTTCCTTTACACAAGCAGGGGTGGAAAAAACTGAGGAAGTAAAAGCACGTGCGAGAGAGTCAGCAAGCCCAGTAGGCAAAACTCAGGGACACCATGGAAAATAAAAAAGTTCTCCTCCACACCAATCTACTGACCAAAACTTCTGTGAGACTTTCCTTAAACTTTTATACACTAGAGAGAGTGTGTGTGTGTCGGGACTTTATTTCTGTATTTTGCCCTAACCCAACCTCCAAAGTCATTTGACAAGCCACGCTGCCCAACATTTCTCTGATACGTTCCTCCCCATGGCTGTGGAATAATAATAAACATGGATATTTTGTCTTTGCTGGCAGAAGGCGAAACCACACCCTGATAATAAGTAGCCTTGGAAACACATATCTCCCCCCCCCCGTTTTTTTTAAGCTGGGCAAAGGAAAGAAAATAAAAGATGTAAAAGGAGGAGAAAAGAAACACCAGCTTCACTTCACACGCCTTCTTCCAGTTTCCTGAGGCAGCTATTTTGCACGTGGACCTCCAAAAAAAACAACTGGTGAAAAATACCGAATGCACAAATCGGGGGGGGGGCTTTTGACACATTAAAGCAGATGCACCCATGTGCTTTGTCCACTAAAAAAAATAAAATGCAAATGCAACGGATCCCCCCAGAACTTAAAACCCAGGAAATCTGTCCACAACAACTTTGGAGGAGTTTTTAAAGACACCTCCCCTCCCCCAGTTTCCAAAGCAGGTGAAGCAGAGCACAGAACCGTCCTTCATCTAATCGCCCCCAATAGGAATAAATGCAAAAAGCAAAAGGCAGAACCTGTTTTGTGTTTTTCATCGCTTGCAAAGCCGCTCCAGAGCCAAGCGCCAGGCAAGGCCCTCTTTTCACACCAGTCCCTTCCCCCGCTTTCAGCCGGGCTTCAGCTCCAAGCCCAGCTTCCCTTCCCCCAACCTCTCCTTTTGCAAACAGGCATTTCAGGCGCAAAAAAAACCTTTCCAAAGAAAACTTTCACCTCCCTCCCAGACCGGGGCCCGCTTTCCAGCAAACCCAAATCCCCACTGACCTTCTTTGCATTTTATTTTAATAATAGTAATAATAAACATAAAAACCACACTTCCGATCTTTATATTATACAAAAGGCGTGCGTCTTCCTCGAGCAGGAAAGAAATGCACGGAAATCATCAACTCTTCTCCTTTGCAAAAAAAAAGAAAGAAAAAAATCGGTCTAAAAATAGGCTATAAAACCAGCTTGCTTCATAATGGCTGCTGGCTTGCATTTATTTGTGTGCAAATCCCTTCCTGGTTCTTTTTTATTTTTATTTTTTTTCCTGCGCCCCCACCCCCACCCAACCCAACCTTGTGCTTTCAAAACGCGGAGAATCAACACTTTGCGCCCCCAGCCATGGGAGGGGGGGAGAGATGGGAGGGGGGGAAATAAATATTTAAAGTTAAAAGACCCAGGTTTCCCAGTGGGGTTGGCGGGGGAGGGAAGCGAGAGGGCCAAGTTGAAAAATGCATGTTACACTCCTGCCCATCCCCCACACTCCCTCCTCCAACTCTCTACAAACACAGGCGCCCTTCCCCCCACCCCACCCCCCCAGCCTCTGGTCTCAACACGCCCCCCCATCTTTCAGATCCTTCTCTCCAAGCCCCCCAACCCCCACCCAGGAATAATAAGGCTTTTGCATTTACTTTATGCGAGGCTTTGCTTCCACCAACCAACCAACCCCCCCTCCCCACGGCGCACCGCCCCAGATATTCTGCTTTTGCAAAGGGTACAATTTAAAGCAGCAAAGATTAAAACACACGCGCAAAAAAAAACACACACACACACACACAACACACAACAAAACCACTCTCTCCTTACCTTGCAAATTGATGGCTCTCCGTTAAAGCTCGTTCTCACCCCCTCCTTTTGCAATGGAGGCAGAAGAGGGAGAGGAAAAAAAACATAGAGAGAGATGTGGAAATGCAGTTTCCCCCTTGGCTTTTAATACAAATATATATTTAGGTTAAGGCATGTAGGAACAAAAAAAAAAAAAAAGACGGGTCTGCAGTTGCAGGAGCAGCTCCGGGCGCGCCCCCCCCCTTCTTCCCCGCCTCCAAAAAAAAAAGAGAAAAAAATAGAGACCGCAAAAAAGCCACCCAAAAAATGCAATGTGTTCAATTATATCCCGAGCCTCTGTGTGTGTGTGTGTGTGTTGGGGGGTGGGGATTTAAGAAAAGGGGGGGTGGTTATTGGAGGAGGGGGGGTGGAGAGATTACAGATCACAGTCCCAGGGAAGGAGGAGGTAATAATACTACTAATATTAATAATAAGCAATCTCTCTGTATGTGAGTGTGAGTGTGATTTAGATGGAAGAGGAATTGAGGCAGAATGTTAAAGCTGTTACTAAGGGAAGGAGCCAAAACGGTTCAGAGCAGTCAACGGCTCTCAGACACTCAGCACTTGGGGGGGGGGGGGGGGAGAAAGAGAAATGTGGCCAGCCATACAGAAATGAGCAGGAGAAGAGACACACACGCACAGACACACAGATATACACAGAGAAGGGGGAAGGGAGCGAGGAGGCCAGGCCTGGCTGTGTTTTCTGTTGCTTTTGCTTCCTGCAAAAAAATACAACAACAACACACAAACAAACCCGGGGCTTGCATGCATGCATGCATGCAAAAAAAAATTACAAAAACCAGGAGGAAGCAAAGCAAGACAAAGTGAAATGGAATTGCATTTTTTTTTTTTTTTTTTTTGGGGGGGGGAGGTTCCCAGCCCTGTGGAAAGGTGGGGGGAGGCGCAAAGCTGAGAAATAAAATTCATGAGCCTTTGGGGAGGGGAAACACCTGCAAGGGGTGCATGGCAGGGGGCTGGTTTTGGGGGTGTTTCACTGTTTCTGCGAGGTCTGTCAAACACCACCCTAAAAGGCGGGGGAGGGGCGGAATAAGCATATATGGAGCCCAGCGGTTTTTTTTGGGTGGGGGAGTGGAGGAGATTCCCTCTGCAAAATATGCCACTATCAGAATACTGGAAAAGAAGAGTTTGCACAGGGGTAGGTTAAATGGGGGTTGCAAAGCAAGTAGGGATAAAAGTGGGGGGAGGGGGATTCCCCCCCTTCCAAATGCTCTAGCGCCATCCCCAAAGTAGAAGGGAAACCCCTCTAAATGGAAGGAACTATGAAGGGGTTATCTGTCAATTGGAATTAAAAGTTACCTAGCGAGATGGGCGGGGTGTAAATAATAATAATAAAGGTTATTATTTTTATACCAGTGTGGGGAAAACAGCCCATTCTGACATGCACTGGTAGAAAAAGCAGCATTCTCGAAAACGGAGAAGGCATGGTCCAGAGTGTCCCAGGTTCAAGTCCCAGTTAACTATTGAGGAATTCCCAGTGAGTTTTGGGGAGCCAGCATGGTTAGAGTGTCGGACTAGCACATGGGTAGGCAAACTAAGGCCCAGGGGCCGGATCCAGCCCAATCGCCTTCTAAATCTGGTCCATGGATGGTCCGGGAATCAGCGTGTTTTTACATGAGTAGAATATGTCCTTTTACAGTCATCCCTCATATTATGTTTGCTTCAGGTTGAGCGTTTTCAGGTTGCGTCCCGCGGCGACCTGGAAGTACCGGAAAGGGTTACTTCCGGGTTTCGCCGCTCGCGCATGCGCAGACGCGCAAAATGATGTCACGCGCATACGCAGAAGCGGCGAATTGCGACCCGCGCAGATGCGGGTTGCGTTCTTTTCAGGTTGCGAACGGGCCTCTGGAACGGATCCCATTCACAACCAGAGGTACCAATGTATTTAAAATGCATCTCTGGGTTATTTGTGAGGACTGTGGTGTTTTTACATGAGTAGAATGTATGCTTTTATTTAAATGCATCTCTGGGTTATTTGTGGGGCATAGGAATTCTTTCATTTTTTTTCCTTCAAAATATTGTCCGGCCCCCCACAAGGTCTGAGGGACAGTGGACCGGCCCCCTGCTGAAAACGTTTGCTGACCTTGAAGGGAACGGTGGGGTAGAAATGCAATAGAAAGATAAAAATCTTGGTGCCTTTGGTTTAAATAAGATCAGGAAGAAGGAGATGGGGGGGAACCTTCTCTGATGCCTGGGGGGGGGGGCCCTCTGCCAGCCACAGTTGACAGTACTGATAACAGCAGGCCTCAATAAGAGTAAAAACTTTCTTAAATGCTGGAAGGAAAAGCAAGACTCCAGAAACTTTCCCAAGCTTCAACACAGGCCTAATTCTGGATCTGAATGTTTGCTTGCGTATGCGGGAAAATATGCAGAAAGAGAAAGGCAGGGTGGGGGTGGGGAGTAAAAAACAAAAAACGTGTCCAGAGGATACAGCATTGTCTCTAAACCCTCAACTGAAATATACAAATAATCAAAGCAGGAGCGTTCAGAAAGGGGAGGCAGCAGGAGTGGAGGAAACAGCGGTTGGGGGATGGGAACTTCCATTACTGTCAGAGGGAGAGAGAGGGAACCAGGAAATTGCATTAAGCAGATCAAGTCATTATTTGGTGTTCTGCATGTGAGAGGGGGAAACTGTGAGATTGGGAAACAAAAGAACAATACAG
>JAXCMG010000046.1:8626960-8645735 GCA_034642415.1 Podarcis siculus | reverse complement strand
CGTTAATAATGAAAGCAAATGAAATAACAATAAGAATCTTTCGCACCAAGAGGAGCTGGTTAAAAAAAGAAGCTGGCAGCCCAGCCCTTTGAAGAGCGAAGATTGTATGATACAGTAAGCTAGCAGTGAAATAAACCGTCCCCCTCCTGACTTCCAGATAACACCTGTCTGTTTGGGGAGTCCTGCAAGGCTTAACAAAGATCCATTTATCCAACTTGCACCTGACCTTTCAGACGTCATGAAAAATTGTTGCTCCTCTCCATCATTCGCATCAGAAAGACATGGGCAGTGCTTTGTTTTTACACACAAAAATGGTACTGGTGCTCTGGGCGGTTGCCCTGGGCACAAAATTTATTCAGGGACAGGATAAACAGTTACATTTAAAAAAATTCTACCTTTACTAAGGAGACACCGGGGCTCCAGGAACCTGTCAGAGCCTCCTGCCTCCTTCCCCAAACCTGGGAGTGTTTGCTTAGCTTAGGCGTGATGCTCTGATGGAGTGTGAGAGCCCTTCTGCTTCCTTCCCCCCCAAAGACTCGTGACTGGGAGTGGCCGCCGAGACCACATAACACCGGTCCTGAAAGAACTACATTGACTCCCAGTACGTTTCCGAGCACAATTCAAAGTGTTGGTGCTGACCTTAAAAGCCCTAAACGGCCTCAGCCCAGTATACCTGAAAGAGCGTCTCCACCCACATCGTTCAGCCCTGAGACACTGAGGTCCAGTGCCGAGGGCCTTCTAGTGCATAGCTGTCAACATTTCCCTTTTTTTGAAGGGAAATTCTCTTATTCTGAATAGGATTCCTCGCAAGAAAAGGGAAAAACTATGTTCTAGTGGCTCCCTCACTGCGAGAAGTGAGGTTACAGGGAACCAGGCAGAAGGCCTTTTCAGTGGTGGTGCCTGCCCTATGGAACGCCCTCCCATCAGATGTCCAGGAAATAAACAACTACCTGACTTTTAGAAGACATCCAAAGGCAACTCAGTTTAGGGAAGTTTTTAATGTTTGATGTTTTAGCGTGTTTTAATATTCTGTTGGGGGCTGGCTAGAGCGGCTGGGGAAACCCAGCCAGATGGGCAGGGTACAAATAATAAATTGTTGTTGTTGTTGTTGTTGTTGTAAGAAGAGCCAACAGCCTATCTAGGCCAGCATTCTGTTCCCACGGGGGCCAAGCAGATACCTATGAGAAGCCTGCAGACAGGACACATGTATAATAATAATAATAATAATAATAATAATAATAATAATAATAATAATAATTTATTATTTATACCCCACCCATCTGGCTGGGCTTTCCCAGCCACTCTGGGCGGCTTCCCCAAAAATATTAAAATACATCAAACATTAAAAGCTTCCCTATTTAGGGCTGCCTTCAGATGTCTTCTAAAAGTCTGGTAGTTGTTGTTCTCTTTGACATCTGGTGGGAGGGCGTTCCACAGGGAAGGCGCCACTACCGAGAAGGCCCTCTGCCTGCTTCCCTGTAACTTGGCTTCTTGTAGTGAGGGAACCGCCAGAAGGCCCTCGGTGCTGGACCTCAGTGTCCGGGCAGAACAATGGGGGTGGAGACGCTCCTTCAGGTATACTGGGCCAAGGCCGTTTAGGGCTTTAAAGGTCAGCACCAACACTTTGAATTGTGCTCGGAAACGTACTGGGATAGCAACTTCCCCACTCGTAACCTGCAGAACTGGGGTTGAGGGTATCTCAGCTCCAATATTGGAAGTAGTAGCGCTTGATAGCCTTAATAAGGAAACAACCCTGCAGAAGTTGCAGCAAGGTGAAAAGAACGTTGCAAAGCCCCTTAAGAAACCCAAGCCCGTGTGTGCATTGATATTCCAGCAACATTGCAACGAAGGTTGCAGCCTGGCAAGAATCTATCTTGCACACCTTGCTCCGGCACTCATTCATCCGTCAAGGACCAAACGGCTTCGAAGGGAGGCAGAAGTAGATTATCTCAGGATGCCAGCCAGGATCTTGCGACGGGAAAATTCAATATTTTAAATGTTGTCGTGATTCATAGTGCAGTCCCAGGTATTTGATAGCCATTACTATAAAATAAACAAGCTTGGAGGTATAAAATGTTTATTTTGCAACTTAAATTAATGGTCGCAGGTTAGCTTTGGTTTTGCTGCCAGGAGCGGAAGCCAATGTGATGGGCAAAAAAATAAAAATGGGGTGGGAGGAGATGGCGTTGTCACCAGAGCTGCTTCTGCCTCACTAGGGCCCTTTCACATATTCTATATGGTATAAATATAGAACTACGTGGAAAGTGACCTTAATGCCAAGCAAAACCATTGGGCCATCCAGCACAGTGCTGTCTTACACTGGTTGGCAACAGTTTGCCAGGAGTTCACAGAATCATAGAGTTGGAAGGGACACCAAGGGTCATCTTGTCCAACCCCCCGCAATGCAGGAATCTCAACTACAGCATCCATGACATATGGCCATCCAACCTCTGCTTAAATACCTCCAAGGAAGGAGAGTCAACCACCTTCTGAGGGAGTCAAACAGCTCTTCCCGTCAGAAAGTTCTACCTGATGTTTTGTCAGAATCTCCGTTCTCGTAATCTGAAGCCATTGGTTTGAGTCCTACCCTCCAGAGCTCAGTATCATCTGCTTTCTGGGATTTCAGCCATGGGTTCTCCTTACTTGGAGACGGGGATTGAACCTGGAACATTTGGCATGCAAAGCAGTTGCGCTACCACAGGCCTACAGCTACCGCTGAGTAACAAAGCAGCGTACACACCATGTTCCAAGAATGCCCTGGAACAATGACTTCTCTCTCAATTCTCCCCGCACCCTGATGTTAATTTGATTCAGTATTCAAGCCGTCATTCCTAAACATCATTAGGTGGTTGCAGTGCTTCCGCAGCCTGGTTCGCATTCTGACAGGACCTGAGGTAGGCCAAATCGGCAGATGTGTTTGTCAGGAGCGACCCCAGTTTCCTTCGGTGTTTTTAATCTGTTTCGCTCCGTCAGCTGTCCCGGCATTGCTCACAGAGCCTGCAAGGGGAGAACAGATTTGGCCACACAAAAAATTGTGCTCTGCAAATCGGCAGCAACGACTCGCTGGAGCTGTGGTATATTAAGGCAGCTGGTTCCCAGGAAATGTTTCCAGGATGAGATCAAATTTCATGACCTGTGGTAAGCTTTCGCTATGTGGCATTTCGAGGAGGCCCGTAAAATACTTCGGGGGATTTACCGAAAAGGCGCTGTGAGTGGGAAGAAATCGGGCACGGTTGCTATAAGGAACACATCGCCCAGCCAGCCAGAAACAAAATGCAGATGAAGGGAACTGAGTCCGGGATACTGAATAAAGAAATATAAAAGGAAATTATTACCCCATTGCTGCAGCTTTTACAAGCGCATGTGCACTCACACCTGTTGATTTCTCCTTCATAAGGGCTGTCTTGGTAATTCACATTCTCCAAAATTTTGCTGATAAAAATTGGAACCTTGCGCCTCCTTTCTGCCCAGCTTAGAGAAGGAGAGAGCACAAGAGCCCTCATGCCTTCCCCCAAAGCCAGGGAAGCAATCCTGCCCCATGCTGCTGCCAGAGCTGCTTCCCCCATCCACAAGCAGCACAAAATTGGGGCACCTCAGGAGGAGGGCAGAGCCCAGGGCACCTTAAAGAAGAGCATGGCTATCCCACTTAAAATGGGGCTTTTGAAAGGGATGCTAATTTCAATGGAGGCAGCAGATTCATGGATCTGTGGATACAGTCAGCGGAGGCTGGACCGTAGGGGTAACCTCAGCCCGCCCCACCTGCTTTCCTTCTGACTGGTGGTCTGCGGTTGGCTTGGCAGGCCATGAGGCCTCCAGGCCTGGTTTATAACAAAAGCCACGCGGTGTGTAGAAGCAGCAAATGGATCAGAAACATTCGTGTTCCTGGGGATTTGTCTCAAACAGAAGGGAACCATGGAAAATTCAAAATGGCAGGCTCCTTGGTTGCAACCACCCACCACAGATCATGGCACTAGTACCATGCGCTGCCACTGGAAGAGCACTGTGGTCAGTGGGGCCCACTGGGGCCAAGAGGCAAACCACTAATGCTGGGGGGGGGCAGGTATCAGAGGGAACTTCAGTTAGCCCTGCAGCGTTTGCCCCACTGAGTACCCATCTGGTAGTCCAACCAACTTTTCAGGTTGCAGTTTGTCCAAATACGCTCTCGTTGCCTGTAACAACAACATCCCCGACAACGGCATCCAAATTGTCATATGCGGTGGTCAAAGCCAGGTGCAGGGTGTTGATGCTTTCTAGGGCAATATAATAATAATATAATAATAATTTATTATTTATACCCCACCCATCTGGCTGGGCGGCTTCCAACAAAATATTAAAATACAGTAATGCATCAAACATTAAAAGCTGTAGTTGTTGTTCTCTTTGACATCTGATGGGAGGGCGTTCCACAGGGAGGGTGCCACTACCGAGAAGGCCCTCTGTCTGGTTCCCTGTAACTTGGCTTCTCGCAATGAGGGAACCGCCAGAAGGCCCTCGGCACTGGACCTCAGTGTCTGGATAGAACATCTCTCTCTCTCTCTCTCTCTCTCTCTCTCTCTCTCTCTCTCTCCTATGTCTGTGAAAAGCTGTAGTTGCCACTAGCGCTACAGAAACACTCCCCACCACAACAGTCGATGAATAGCACTGAACTCGCCACCTATTCTAAGGCAGCGGATCATGAGATCAGCTCTGTTTTGAAGAGCTTGCTACACTTTTAATCCCCTGGTTTCAATAGCATCTGTGATTTGGGGGAAGGGGGAAGAAAAACACCAACTGATAAGAAAGCCCTCTAATAAATGCAAAGCCCCATTCTTTCTGCGTTTGTGCGCCAACACACACACACACATGGCTTTATTCTAATTGCAGCGGTATTTTAATTCCCTCCTAAGCCTTCTAACCCCTTGTTACATCATCTAGATAGAATCAACCATTGGGTTCTCTGAGTCACTATTGCCAGCGACACACAGAGTCGGGTTTTTTAGGAAGCTTTTAAGGAGCCGCTGGTTGTTTTCCAGGCTCCTGCGATGCGTTTCAAGAGACCAAAGCATATCCACTGTCAAAGGCAATTATTTCTGCAGCTCCTTGGCTTCTTTTGCATCGCTCGCAAACGTGCTTTCCGGAACAGCATGATTCATATTGCGGTGGCTTGGAGGGAAACAGGGAAGGTGGAGGGAAGAATGGGATAAGTGAAGTCTTTGGTCTGTCAGCCTGCAGATGAGGGTGATTTGGGGTGCTCAAAGTCTCAGGTGCCCTCAGTCAGCACATACCACCCCTGAGAGAACACTCCAGGTCCACTCATTGTGTCCAAATCTTGGAAATTCAGGGAATTGTGCTCTGAGGAGGCAGAGTGGAAAAGCAACATCCTCATTCCTCGCAGGATGAAGGTAGATGGGTCAAGAATCATAGAGTTGGAAGAGACCACAAGGGCCATCGAGTCCAACCCCCTGCCAAGCAGGAAACACCATCAGAGCACTCCTGACATATGGTTGTCAAGCCTCTGCTTAAAGACTTCCAAAGAAGGAGACTCCACCACACTCCTTGGCAGCAAATTCCACTGTCGAACAGCTCTTACTGTCAGGAAGTTCTTCCTAATGTTTAGGTGGAATCTTCTTTCCTGCAGTTTGGATCCATTGCTCCGTGTCTGCTTCTCTGGAGCAGCAGAAAACAACCTTTCTCCCTCCTCTATGTGACATCCTTTTATATATTTGAACATGGCTATCATATCACCCCTTAACCTCCTCTTCTCCAGACTAAACATGCCCAGCTCCCTTAGCCACTCCTCATAAGGCATCGCTTCCAGGCCTTTGACCATTTTGGTTGCCCTCCTCTGGACACGTTCCAGTTTGTCAGTGTCCTTCTTGAACTGTGGCGCCCAGAACTGGACACAGTACTCTAGGTGAGATCTGACCAGAGCAGAATACAGTGGCACTATTACTTCCCTTGATCTAGATGCTATACTCCTATTGATGCAGCCCAGAATTGCATTGGCTTTTTTAGCTGCCGCGTCACACTGTTGACTCATGTCAAGTTTGTGGTCAACCAAGACTCCTAGATCCTTTTCACATGTACTGCTCTCAAGCCAGGTGTCACCCATCTTGTATTTGTGCCTCTCATTTTTTTTGCCCAAGTGCAATACTTTACATTTCTCCCTGTTAAAATTCATCTTGTTTGTTTTGGCCCAGTTCTCCAATCTGTCAAGGTCGTTTTGAAGTGTGATCCTGTCCTCTGGGGTGTTAGCCACACCTCCCAGTTTGGTGTCATCTGCAAATTTGATCAGGATGCCCTTGAGTCCATCATCCAAGTTGTTGATAAAGATGTTGAATAAGACCGGGCCCAAGACAGAACCCTGTGGCACCCCACTAGTCACTCTTCTCCAGGATGAAGAGACAGACTTGCGGAGAGGACTTATTGCTGGACCAAGACATTTTCTTGCCTGAAGTACAGCATGCAACTAAAGTCCTGCTGTGTCATTAGGAATGGACACATAATTGATATTATCTAAACAGAGGCACTATGCCTCAAAAAGTGCTTAACAGGCCCAGTTGACACCTCCAAAATCCTTTATAGTTTTGGCATTGTTCTGGCTCTTGCTGGCCCCAATTTGACATGTAATTGTCACTCTGCCGCTGCTTTACTAATGGGAAAGTGGAATGCGTTTGTTGCATAACGCGAAGAAAGAAAAAGGCGGGCCATGAAAATGCTTGAAGGAAGTCAAACTATGGTATCTCCAAAATCAGAAAATAGCTTTCGCCCTACCCCTTGTTATCTTATCGAAAGGCACCACACAGTGCCGGAAATACTGCAAGGAGGGAGACGTTCAAGTTTATAGATGTAATTGAACCATCTGTAAAGGACTCTTCGTTCAGGTCCTTGTCCCAGCCCCAGAGAAGAAATGACTGGGTGTTCTCCTATGCAGGACCTAATCTACAAGCGCAGACCCAGGAATTCCTAGGTCTGTACTGTATCACACTTCACACGTTTATATACTTCTCCACATTCAAAAAATAAAACACTCCCTGCACACAAAAAGCTAGCATGTCAGGAGAGTGCTTCTTTCCTTGATATACTAGTTTTCCATGGAGAGGGAGATTATTTCTGTGAAAGGGAGAGTGGCTTGCTTAAGGTCACCCAAGGCACCTCAGATTTGCCTCATGCACATCCAACATCTTAATCCCTACACTTCCAGTGTTTGTTCATCTCTAAGTATATGTTCTATTTACTTTTTTGAGGTACCCATGGGGAACAAGGAGAATTACATGCAGGGCATGTGCCGCCAACTAACCATGTTGTTTTGTTTTACAGTGGTACCTCGGGTTACATATGCTTCATGTTACACACGCTTTAGGTTACAGACTCCACTAACCCAGAAATAGTGCTTCAGGTTAAGAACTTTGCTTCAGGTTGAGAACAGAAATCGTGCTCCGGCGGCAGCGGGAGGCCCCAGTAGCTAAAGTGGTGCTTCAGGTTAAGAACAGTTTCAGGTTAAGTACAGACCTCCATAACGAATTAAGTACTTAACCTGAGGTACCACTGTATTTTGTTTGTTTTTCACCAGTAGTGGCCACTGCTCAAAACTTACAGAGGAATTTTTTAAGGTTGAAAGGTTAATGTAGCCATGTGCCGCCAATCAGCATCCAATCTAAATGTAGGATCTTCCCAGCCAATCAGGAATCCCAGCACTGCAAGGTCCAGTGATAGTCTGTATGTTCTGAGCCCACAGGAAACTGATACGCCTAATGAAAATGCTGTGATCATCCCATCCTGGGAGCTAATCCCTCACTGCCCATAACAGCTGCCTCATAGAGGCGGCTAGGAGTACATTTTTTCTACAAGCACTTGCATTGATGGAAGGAGGTGGCTGGAAAGCAGTCCTAGTGCAGGCTATCTGAGGTGCCTTCTGTCTTCGCCTTGGGGGAAGGGAAAGCAGAACTTCAGCACTCTGAATAAGCTGCAGCCAATTCTTGGATGCAAGCCAGGCAGCATGAGACTACAGAAACAAGACTAGGCACAAAGCAGAAAAAACAATGGTCCCTGTGGCCCGAAGGCACCCTGGCCTGAACACATGGAACAATGCTTGCTAATGTTACATACAGGGCTGGCTGAGTGCACAAAGAATCCAAATGGGAAGGCAATATTGGGAAGGCAATATTGTCATGGGGTGGGAACGAATAGGGGCCCAGCTGAAGTGGTGCACTTGAGTATTTCTTGTAGAATATCAGAGGAGGTTAGTGGTCGTAGAATCATAAAACTCTGGGTTTGGAAGAGGCTAAAGGACGTTCAGCACCCTTCAGTTCCCAGGATTCTTTGGGGGAAGCCATGATTGTTAAAGTGGTATCATACTGCATATGTATCCCATTCTCTGCTGATAGCCCATCTCACACTACACCCTGCAAGAATATATATATATATATATATATATATATATATATATATATATATATATGAATGATAGGGACGTGGGTGGCGCTGTCGGTTAAACCACAGAGCCTAGGACTTGCCAATCAGAAGGTCGGCAGTTCGAATCTCCGTGACAGGGTGAGCTGCCGTTGCTCGGTCCCTGCTTCTGCCAACCTAGCAGTTCAAAAGCACGTCAAAGTGCAAGTAGATAAATAGGTACCGCTCCGGCGGGAAGGTAAACGGCATTTCCGTGCACTACTCTGGTTCACCAGAAGCGGCTTAGTCATGCTGGCCACATGACCCAGAAGATGTACGCCGGCTCCCTCGGCCAATAAAGCGAGATGAGCGCTGCAACCCCAGAGTCGGTCATGACTGGACCTAAGGGTCAGGGGTCCCTTTACCTTTACCTTTATACATATATGATGGTTGATAGATAGATAGATAGAAAGATGGACAGATAGATAGATAGGAATCCTCTTGTTCATCATTCATTTATAAAGCTTTAAGATGAATTAAAAAATATTCCCAGGGTCAGGGGGGTGTTCTCTCTCTCTCTCTCTCTCTCTCTCTCTCTCTCTCTCTCTCTGTGTGTGTGTGTGTGTGTGTGCATGCCTTATTCTAAACTAAAAATGCAAGAAAGATTTTAAATCACACCATTGCAATGCAGCTCCAAAAGAGATCTGTGCCGATGGCTCGGCTGTGTTAAACTGGGCCATTTGGCTTCGGTTTATCCCATTACATCAGCTCAGTGTCTTGAAGCCGTGCAAAGTGAGGACACGGGATGGGTGGAAAGAGATGGGTGATGACCAAGATGCTGTGGAAGCGGTGAGAGATCTGGCAGAGAGAGAGAGAGAGCAAATGGGGGGGAAACACTGTTTTCAGAGAGGCCCAGCAGGATAGCATCATTTGAGGAGGTGTGTGTGTGTGTGTTTTGGTTCTACGGAACTGCCTCCTTCTTCCCTTCCTCCCTTCACCCCAGTCGAAACCAAACACCGAAGGCTAATGTTGCATTCTCATCTCCTTGCTAATGCTCCTCTCCTTTCTTGCTCTCTGGCAAGGGCACAGCCCATACTTTTGCACCAGGAGAGATCAAGCAAGGGTACTGGGAGTGGTTTTCTCCTCCTCCTCTGTGTCAGCCAGCAGCTTTGGGTTGAATACTACTTAGAGTGTAGAAGAATCCAATGCGTTTTTTCCCAGTTCCATGAGGAAAGAAAGAAAGAAAGAATGAAAGAAAAGAAAAGAAAAGAAAGAAAAGAAAAGAAAAAAGAAAAGAAAAGAAAAGAAAAGAAAGACAGACAGACACATGGCCCCATGAAATATGAGGTGTTGTTTTGCTCTCACTATTCCTCTCAGCGGTTGCTCCAGGCCACAGTTATAACCATAGTCATGTCACCACAATCATAACTATCATTTCAAAGTGTTAGCACTTACATAAAAGGTAAAGGGACCCCTGACCATTAGGTCCTCCAGTCGTGCCCGACTCTGGGGTTGCGGCGCTCATCTCGCTTTACTGGCCGAGGGAGCCGGCGTGCAGCTTCTGGGTCATGTGGCCAGCATGACTAAGCCGCTTCTGGCGAACCAGAGCAGCGCACGGAAACGCCGTTTACCTTCCTGCCGGAGCGCTACCTATTTACCTACTTGCACTTTGACGTGCTTTCGAACTGCTAGGTTGGCAGGAGCAGGGACTGAGCAACGGGAGCTCACCCCATCGCGGGGATTTGAACCGCCAACCTTCTGATCAGCAAGTCCTAGGATCTGTGGTTTAACCCACAGCACCACCCACGTCCCTTTTAAGCACTTACATATAGAACTTTAAAAGTCTTGTGAGCTATACTCCCCACAACCCACCTCCCAACACGGCCAGAATCACCCAGAGCCATATTTTAAACGAACACCCCCAATGGATTTTGGAGTTAGCATTTTCCAGAGGTCACGTGCCTCCTATTAGCTTTGCCCTACAACACATTGCAGGTGCTTTCACTGTTATTAATGCGTTGTGTACTCTTCCCAGTCTGCGTGTGGTCCCGTTTCATCCTTGTGTTCATGTAAAAACTCTATCTGATGCAGAGACCAAAGCCAAAAACAAAAGTAGGTACCTCGCCCTTGGCAAGGACAGTCAGTTATAACACGACGCCTTTGACAATTGGGGCTGCATACTAAACCCCCTCCACATTATTTCTTCCAAAATGGTACATCTACATCCAGCAGAAAGGGGTCAGCAAGGTATAGCATCAGAAAGAACTTCATCCGTACAAGAAAGAACATCAGGCTTTCATATTTGCTATCTCATTTCGCTTTCTCATTCCAGGTCCTCTCTGGGCCTTCTGATTGAACCCCGATTCCATACCCATCAACATTTCTTCAATAGTAATAGTAATAATTTATACCCCACCCATCTGACTGGGTTGCCCCAGCCATTCTGGGCAGCTTCCAACATACAGTCATGCCTCAGGTTACACATGCTTCAGGTTGCGTATTTTTGGGTTACAGACACGCCGAAACCCGGAAGTACCGGAATGGGTTACTTCCGGGTTTCGGCGCTCATGCATGCGCAGAAGCGTAAATCACGGTTTGCGCATGCGCAGAAGAGCCGAATTGTGACCTGCGCGTGTGCAGACGCGGCGCTGCGGGCTGCGAACGTGCCTCCCGCACAGATCACATTCGCAACCCAAGCGTCCACTGTATATAAAAATATATCCAAACATTAAACCCTATACAGCCCTATACAGGGCTCCCTTCAGATGTCTTCTGTTTAGTTACTTATCTCCTTGGCTCAGTGGGTCGCATAATTCCATGCCCTCCAACATTTCTCCAATTAAAATAGGGACGTCCTAAGGAAAAGCAGGACATTCCGGGATCAATTCAGAAACCGTGATGGCTTCTCTAAATCCGGGACTGTCCCTGGAAAGTAGGACACTTGGAGGATCTGCGATTCCCAGTGCTATTTCCCTAGAAAAAGAGGTGCTAGAACTCGCCATGAACACCTCCATCTTTCTGTTAGAATGGCGATGGCGCCCACCTGAGAGGTGCCAGATCTGAGCTCAGGTGAGTTCTGGCTGGGGGTGGGGAGCCCTCCCAATTCTCCAATAGTATCTGTTCATGCAGACTTTCCTCTTCCTGACTTCCAATGCAAAGTTTATTTATTTACTTCCTAACACTGATCTCCTGCCCTTCTCCCATCATGGAAACCAAGGCTTCATGTGGTTCCCAAGAAGTCACCAATCCAGGCACTGACCAGAGCAGGATCTGCTTAGCTTTTGCAAGGATCCACATTCCAAAAGGGATCCACTGACAAGAGTCCCCTAGACCTGTCTGTCTTCTCCACCAGTGCAACATCCTTGCTGTGTGTCCCACTTGCTGTTGCTTTTGTTATATGTGAGTCTTAGAGAGCTAGGCAGGATCACCACAGGAGCCAGTGCGGTGTAGTGGTTAAGAGCGGTAGTCTCGTAATCTGGGGAACTGGGTTCGCGTCTCTGCTCCTCCACATGCAGCTGCTGGGTGACCTTGGGCTAGTCACACTTCTTTGAAGTCTCAGAGTGTTGTGGGGGAGGAAGGGAAAGGAGAATGTTAGCCACTTTGAGACTCCTTAGGATAAAGCAGGGTATCAAATCCAAACTCCTCCTCTTCTTCTTACATGTTGACACAAATAAACCAGGTTTTGTTCCTCGGCATTCATTTTGAGAAGGGATGTTAGAGGGAGGGAGGGGAAGGCATGAGTAACGCATGAGGTCTGAAACAAGATAGAATAAATCTGGAAGTTAGCTCTCTTTTCTTCTCTACGCATATATATATATATATATATATAATCTCCAGATTGTCTAAATTATTTGAATGCAAAGAGTTTCCCATAAGGAACCATGGAAATCCCATCGCATGAGTCACTTGTACAGAGATGATAGCAAACACTCAAGAACATGCTGCAGTTGGTGGCTGAAAAGGGATGATAGTGTTTGCTCGGCTCCTTATCGTCCCTGTGCTGTCTAGACACACGTACTCTGGAGATGATGAGTTCACAGAAGAATGCTGGCCACAGAGTCCATGGAGAATGCAAAGGAGGATCTTAATATCAACTGAATGGCGCAATTTGGATACGGCAGATGTCTTTGCCATTCTCTGGATCAGGATGAAAGGAACGTGGTTGCATCGATGACCTCTGCCGCTATGTTTATTTCTGCATTCTCCTATCGGAATAATGGACTTACAGCCAAAACATGATTCATTCATTCATTTGATTCATCATAAGATTTCAGGGTGGTTCACAGAAGAAAATACAGGATAAAAACAAGTAAATAAATGAAACAAAACAGCAAAGCAATACAGTGGTGCCTCGCAAGACGAAATTAATTCGTTCCGCGGGAGAGGGGCAAAACCCACCTTCAACCTGGTTAGCTTCACCACACTTCACTGCTTTAAACCTCTGATGCCGAAAGTGAGTTATGTTGGGGCAGCCACCGTGGCGCAGTGGTTAGAGTGTTGGACTAGGACCTGGGAGGCCAGGGTTTGAATCCCCACTCAGCCAGGAAGCTCACTGGGTGACCTTGGGCCAGTCATGCACTGTCAGCCTAACCTACCTCACAGGCTTGTTGTGGAGGTACACCGCCTTGAGCTCTTTGGAGAAAAAGGTGAAGTAGAAATGTGATCAATAAAGAAAACAATCAGCTGCACAGAATCTGGCCACTTCAAACCTCAATCATTATTTTTATGTATATTTGTGGCTTTCCCCCCTCACCCGCCTGCTGTACTTAAAATATAGCCCTTCTGGCTATAACGCCATTAAACTCCATAAGAGATACTTCCCTCTTTTCTGGAAATAATTATTTCATAGAGAAAAAATGTTAGGAAATTTCCCAGGCGAGACGGTTACAAATCCATTCTAATCTTAAAGAATGGGAAGTCTAGGGGTGGCATTATTGCGCAGCGCCTAATGGCCGACATCTCATTTGTTCTTGAAATTGCAAGTGCTCCTTTTCTTCTTACACATAATAAAACATTGGGGGAAAAAATCTGCTTGCTTTCCTTGGAAACTGGTGGGAACTGAAGCTTGCCGGAAGGGTGTTCCCCTTGGGACATTGGAATACAAGTGGTCTCTGATGGGTTTCCCCAACCCTTATATTTTTCTGTTTGTTTCCTCAATTTCTTTATCATTCAGGTCTCTGTGGGTGCTCATAGGATACAGGCAGATCATCTCTCCACTTTCTCCATGCCATAAATAATGTTATAAACTTCTATCACATTGCCTCTTACTCGCCTTTTCCCTAAACTAAAAAAAAAATCCAAAAAACTTACTCATTCTGGTTGTCCTTTTCTGAACACTTCCCAGGATTCTTGGGGGGGAAGACATGGCTGTTTAAAGTGGTGTCATTTTGCCTGAAATTTATGGTGCAGATGGGGTCTGAAGTGTAAGTTGCAAGACACAGTGATAACAGCAAGAACCTTTATTGAACTACATAACTAGGAAACAGGGGCCAAGCAACTGCTTATATACATTCCTGAAAGCCTCGGCCACTCCCACTCCCAACGTGATTGGCTGTCTAAACTTCCAAGCTGCGAATCACAACTCAGAGTTCAAGGGCCAATGGCAGAGGCCCAAATCCTGAAGCACTGTGGGAATTAGATATTCCGATCTGTCCCAAGTTTCCTTTAAGAAAAAAAACCACCTCATAATTGCTGCATGTTTATTGGGGCACCAGAGGGCCTTGTTAATTGCCAGCAGTACAGCTTTTCTGCTATGCCTGTTGTTTCTTTCGTCCAGTTATTTTCATGCTCATTACATGATTCTCTTGCTGCAACATTAAGGGACACGCATCATCATTAACAACTGAGACCTCGTTTATGGAGACAGCTCTTCAGTCAGGTGCGGCTGAAACTTATGGTCAAAGAGAATTTGTAACAGCCCTGTGTTATTTTCTAAGAACAGGTACCTCTGTGTGTGAAATATATCTCCTGTAGCTTGCTCTGGTTCCATCCAGCTCATTAGAAAATATGTATCCACAGACCAATAATGCCTTATGCAGTTTGTCACGGAAATTGCATATGGCGACCTCGAAATGGTCAAACTGGATGAAAGGAAAGGGTCATCTGGCTTTTGTTTGTTTACTTGCTAAACTGGCTGAAATGTTCCTTGGAAGAAGCACGGCCCGGGGATTCCTGAACCTTCTTAGGGTGAACAGCCAAGGGGGAAAGAAATGAATGAGGGATTCTCAAGCTGAGGCTACAAAATTAACACGGAAGCTCATTTCAACAACTTGGGTGAGCACAAACTGCGGTTCCTTAAGTTCAGACATCCTGCAAAAGGGAGGGAGGGGAGTTGGTGAGCTTGAATCATGACTTAGGTGATTGTCTGAACTGGCCCCATCCCCAGTCTGCAATTAATCCGTGAAAAATCAATTAGTTAGCTAACTGTCGTTGGCCATATGCTAAGAACTTGATGAAACTGAATTTGCTGTGTCCTCCACTCCACCTGTTGTCTGTTTTGTCCCACGGAATCTTAGGAAATAAGAAACTGCCTTGTATTAAGTCAGGTCACTGGTCCACCCTACTCAGCATTGTGTACACGGACCGGCAGCAGTTTCAGGCAGGTTTCTCTCCAAAGCCTGCTTTCTACAACAGAGCCATGGCTCTTCCTTAAGGACGTGGGTGGCGCTGTGGATTAAACTACTAAGCCTAGGACTTGCCGATCAGAAGGTCGTAGTTTGAATCCCCGCGATGGGGTGAGCTCCCATTGCTCGGTCCCTGCTCCTGCCAACCTAGCAGTTCAAAAGCACGTCAGAGTGCAAGTAGATAAATAGGTACCGCTCCGGTGGGAAGGTAAACAGAATTTCCATGTGCTGCTCTGGTTTGCCAGAAGCAGCTTAGTCATGCTGGCCACATGACCCGGAAGCTGTATGCCGGCTCCCTTGGCCAATAAAGCGAGATGAGCGCCACAACCCCAGAGTCAGTCACGACTGGACCTAATGGTCAGGGGTCCCTTTACCTTTACCTTTACCACTCCACCTGTTGTTTGTATTGTCCCATGGAATCTTAGGAAATAAGAAACTGCCTTGTATTGTCAGGTCACTGGTCCATCCAACTCAGCATTGTGTTCACGGACAGGCAGCAGTTTCAGGCAAGTTTCTCTCCAAAGCCTGCTCTCTGCCACTGAGCCATGGCCCTTCCTCAGATGTGTCTAATAATCCATACTTGGCCAGGGATACAGCACACTTAGGCAAGCACAGAGCCAAGAGGCCACTGAGCCAACCTCCTGACATAGTTCGCAGCATGCCATGGCAGAAGCTAGGTAAAACACAGGCCATGCTGTATCACATGGGGATTCGGCTAAAACGATGCGTTCATATTCCTACTTGGACTCACCAGTCTCAAAGAGTCTACATTGGCTAACGTAACCAGCGGCCTGCAGATGTTCCATTCAGATCCAGAAGCTACTTTGAAAACATTTTGCAGCATCAATATTTCCAGTCTAAGATGCTTTTGCTTTTTGCTTTTTTTTTAAAAAAGGGTCTTTCATATTGAGAAGAATTCAACGTAGCACTAAGGAGACGGTTCCATCAGTGCAAACTCTGTGGCTTGCCAAACAGAACGATCTCCCCTCTCCTCCTCCCTGCACAATGTTCTGGGGATTCCCCAGACACACACACCCAAATTTGGGGGCGGGGGGAGCACATGGGGGCAGGAGAAGGGGCAAAAATCTCCACTGCACTAGCAGACCACCTTGCACTAGTGGGACTCACTAATTGAATCCAGTTCATTAATTCCATCTGTGGCATATCAGTCTAAATCTGCTATTCTCTCCTTCTGGGCAAAATCTAATGCTACACAAGTGGACCTCTGCTCATACAATGGGGCTTCAACTTCCTTTCCCTGCTGTCACCCAGGTGCCCCCACTGTCTGCTCCACTGTCTTTTCTCCTCTGTTTTCTTTCTCTCTGCATCCATCTTTTTCTTCCCCAAAGGTGGCCTTGATGGTCTTAGGAGACGTCCAGATACGAAGTGGCTTCTCCATAGCTGTCAGGTGAGGCTCCCTGGGAAGAGCATTCTACAAACAGAGTGCCCATTTTGGTACCATGATGCCATTAAACAACAGGAAATGCATGCGCGAATTTGGGGAAAACGTGAATGGGAAGAATCCATTTCTTCCACCATTCAGGTGAACTTGTAAGTTAGTGCATGAGTCCAAAGAAATAAAAAATGCATCAAGAATGCTTGATGCTGCTCCTCTGTATTTATCACTTATCTTTACCAAATGAAGCATATCTAGGATATTATATACACACACACACAAACACACACTGTTTTGGAAGGGACTAATTAAGTTGGTGCAATTAGTTTTAAAAATTCATGTTTTTGTTTTAAAATGTGCCTTATGTAGAAGATGAATTGTTGTGTAATGTGGTGCGCGTTCAAATGCTCCATTGTGAATTTTGTGCACCAATATATTACTATTAGCAAGAATAATTAGCAATTGCAAGTGGGGGCGTTGCGATATGGACTGTGCAAAATTATAATATTCACAGCAAGGCTTCGAACATTTCTGCCGATTTCTGAGAGTTCACCCTTGAATATCATAGCTCAGTTATGGGTTTAAAGGAATAAAAGCAGAGATATCCTAAAAAGCAACACAGTTATACATACTTTGCAAACAGCAGAACAAGGGAGGCTGCTATTGTTTAAGTTGTGAGCAGGAAAGTGCTTATTTGCATACAAGCTTCTAGGGCTCCTCTCTGGCCATTCAGGGGTTAACTGTGTCAGCCTGACTTCTCCTGAGTGAACCTCCTGTTAACAAATGGTCTGTACCAACCATGCAAATGCCAGTAATTAGTATATGAGATAAACCAAATCCATTAGTAGATAGAAGGGAAACTCAATCTGTTTTACAAATGGAAATGAAGTAGCAGCCTCAATTATAGGATTTTTTTTTTTAAAAAAACCCATCCAATTTAGCAAGATGTTGATTTCCTTCCCTTTCACATCTCTTTGTGTGTGTGTTTTTTAGATACTTCAGCTCAAGCACTGCGCAATATATTAACCAAGCCAGATTTTGGCAATGCATTTAATAATCACGCTCTTCTAAATTAGTGCTCTTTTTTGGGAAATGATTTTATTTACAGTTCGGCTACGGAGAACGCAAGGGCTTGCTTATTTATTTATTTACTGAGCGCAAAAAGAGAGAGAAGAAGATCAGGATCCTGCAAATATATAGGCACCTGTACCTTTTTCATATTCTGTATGGTGTAAATATAGAACTAGGTGGAAACTAGGTGTAATATAATTAGACCAGAGTTGCTGGGGCAACCAAGCCAGATGGGTGGGGTATAAATAATAAAATTGTTGTTGTTGCCTTTTTTTAAGCCGGAACTCGCAGGAACTCAGTTCCGGCACTTCTCAAGTGAGCTCCATTGCCATTCTGAGAGAACAAGGGAGGTGTTCAAGGTGAGTTCCGGCACCTCTTTTTCTAGAAAAATAGCACTGATTATTATTATCCAACTCAATGCTGTCTTACACTGGTTGGCAGCAGTTCACCAGGGGTTCAGGCAGGGGTCCTCCTCAGCAATGCCTGCAGATCGCTGAGGCTGAACCTGGTTCCTTCTGCATACGAAGCGCATCCTCCCCAAGTCCAGAGCTACCTTGACCTGATCTGCAAAGATACCTCAACCCTTTCAGGGCCTTCTCTGTATGTGTATGTGTGTGTTGGGACCCTCCCCAGCGGGGTGTAGTGGTTAAGAGCGGTAGTCTCGTAATCTGGTGAACCGGGTTCGCGTCTCCGCTCCTCCACATGCAGCTGCTGGGTGACCTTGGGCCAGTCACACTTCTCTGAAGTCTCTCAGCCTCACTCACCACACAGAGTGTTTGTTGTGGGGGAGGAAGGGAAAGGAGAATGTTAGCCGCTTTGAGACTCCTTAGGGTAGTGATAAAGCGGGATATTAAATCCAAACTACTCTTCTTCTTCTTCTATTCTTATCTTGCATCTAAGGCAAGCAAGAGGCATGTTCAGAGTTCAAGGACACGTTCCAGCCAGACAAAAACACTTGGGATGTGAAAGCCGGGCTGGACAGGGATGTGGCCTGCAGAGAATTCAGAAGGACAGAGGGAAATGCCGGTGGGGGGGCACATTTGTGCCCCATCCCTGGTCTGTGGTATAGATTTAGACAGAACTTCCATCTCTGTTTTTCAAAATGGGTCACCCAGCTGCTGGGTGACCTTGGGCCAGTCACACTTCTTTGAAGTCTCTCAGCCCCACTCACCTCACAGAGTGTTTGTTGTGGGGGAGGAAGGGAAAGGAGAATGTTAGCCGCTTTGAGACTCCTTGAGGGGAGTGAAAGGCAAGATATCAAGTCCAAATTCTTCTTCTTCTTCTTCTTCTTCTTCTTCTTCTTCTTCTTCTTCTT
>JAXCMG010000046.1:8543011-8609076 GCA_034642415.1 Podarcis siculus | reverse complement strand
TTATTATTATTATTATTATTATTATTATTATTATTATTATTATTATTCCCACCTGACTGGGTTGCCCCAGCCACTCGGAATGGCTCCCAACAAAATATTAAAAGCACAATACAACATCAACCATAAAAAAATCTTAACCCTTTGTGCCCTTCCCTTGGTTCAGCTTCTGAGAGGAAGGGTAGGATTCAAAGAATAAGAACAAAACCCTTTTTTTAAATAAAAAAAATCCATTTTAAAAAAAGAGTTTGGGCATTTTCCCTCTGGCCTCTTTATTATTTTCTTTTTCTGTTTCCTGTTATCCAGTCCATTTAATCTGCACTCTGTTTGCTTCGCACGTGGATGTAAACTGCACTGCTGCTCATCCAAACGTCTGGTTATTCAAACCCTTCTTAAAAACAAACTCGCTTTGGTGCAGCAGAAAATAAAGGGCCTTTATTCCACGTTCGTGGAGGCGGGAAGCCATTTCGCTCTCCATCTCCTGAAACTCTTGTTGTAATTCTGTACCCATTTGCAAATCCATGCCAAGTGCTGTGTTTTAGGATTTTTATTTTTATTTTTTTTTAAAAAAAGAAAGCTTGTAATTTCAGATAGATCCTGGTGGGCCCTAAACTAGCAGCCTGCCACATTTGCCTTCCTACTTCCAGGGGCCAGTTGGAGGCTGTGAAAGAGGAGTGGGGTGGGGATTGGGGCAGTTTTCAGAGGGGTGCAGGAAAAAAACACATGTTTTTAGAGGGGCAGAGATTTTGCTACAGGGGATACCCCCTGACACACAAAACTTTCTTTCTTTCTTTCTTTCTTTCTTTCTTTCTTTCTTTCTTTCTTTCTTTCTTTCTTTCTTTCTTTCTTTCCTTCTTTCCTTCTTTCCTTCTTTCCTTCTTTCCTTCTTTCCTTCTTTCTTTCTTGCCATAGTACTCCCTCAAATAGCTCAGTGGACATGTTTGGGATTGTTTACTGCATATGGTTGGGGTAAGAAAATGGCACTTTTCATGGCACTCATACTTGTTTGTTTTCCAGCAATGCACTCAGAATGGCACTATGGGTGCGTTCAGACACAGGGAACATTGTGTTGGTTTTTCTAATTATAATGCTAGCATTCCCGTCCCAAATTCTAACATTTTGATTTAAGGAGTGTTGGTTTGTTTTTACAATCAAGCAGTGTTTAAATTTTATGAAATTTGTAGATAAACAGATTCCTTCCACACTGAATTACTTGTTGTGTCACGGAACTGTGGCTTTTGATATACCACCAAGTGGTGCTACATTTTAAACGGCGGGGAAGAACGGTATGCCGAAAGACCACCTCAACATTCGTCGCTTGAAATTTCAATGCGGAACTCGCACAAATTTCTGGGTCAATAGAGGTTGCAAATGGATTCCCCTCCCACACCCCAGAAGGAATTAACACAAATGAGCCCTGAACTTTTGCTAAATCCAATTCATTTTTCAGAATTGGCATTTTTTAATTCCAATTTTCATTGGAGAAATGTTGGAGGGTATGGAGTTAGGAGACGCCCCGAGCCAAGAAGATAAGTAACTATACAACCTTTAGAACACATCTGAAGGGGGCCTTGTATAAGGAAGTTTTTTTTTTTTAGTGTTAATGTTTTATTATGTTTTTATATGCGTTGGAAGTTGCACAGAGTGGCTGGGGCAACCCAGACAGATGGGCGGGATACTACTACTACAACTAATATTGATGGTGTTGCATTTTTGTGACTTTTTTGCCTTGATTCTATGCTTTGTGGGAAAGTCCTACTCTGTCCTTTGTCCCGAAAATCCCCCAACCAGTTTCTCTGTGTGCCTGCTGCTTCTGGTTTTATGAGGGAGGCGGAATTGCCACCTCGTACCGCCATAATGTTCAATGATCTCTCCAACATCCCACGCACACGGAATAATCTTAACATTCTATTTGTTGCAGAAAAGTGAAGGGCAGCTTAGCTCCGTTGATAGAGCATGAGGCTCTTAATCTCAGGGTCGTGGGTTCGAACCCCAAGTTGGGCAAAAATTGCAGGGGGGGTTGGACTAGATGACCCTCGTGGTCTCTTCCAACGGTATGATTCTTTTTTTTTTTAAACTCAAGCGAGAGGGCACTCTTTACACCACAAATCTATATCCTATTCTCCAAACTGTCATGGAGCAGTTGTCAGTGGGGAACACATGGCAGGGGTGAGTGGGACCAGAGCCAAAAGTGGGTGCAGCAAGGGATGTAAAGTCACAAGCTCAATCGGTAGAACATGAGACCCTTAATCTTAGGGTTGTGAGTTTGATCCCCACATTGGGGAAAAGATTCCTGCATTGTACAGAGTTGTGCTAGATGATCCTTCTGGTTCTATTCTGTTCTGTTCTGTTCTGTTCTATTCTATAATAGAGAGCCAGTGTGGTGTAGTGGTTAAGAGCGCTAGACTCGTAATCTGGTGAGCCGGGTTTGCGTCTCCGCTCCTCCACATGCAGCTGCTGGGTGACCTTGGGCTAGTCACACTTCTCTGAAGTCTCTCAGCCCCACTCACCTCACAGAGTTGTTTATTGTGGGGGAGGAAGGGAAAGGAGAATGTTAGCCACTTTGAGACTCCTTTGGGTAGTGATAAAGCGGGATATCAAATACAAACTCCTCCTCCTCCTCCTCCTCCTCCTCCTTCTTTTCTTGCATCTAAGGCAAGCAAGAGGCATGTTCAGAGTTCAAGGACACGTTCCAGCCAGGCAAAAACACTTGGGGCATGAAAGCCAGGCCGGACAGGGGTGTGGCCTGCAGAGAATTCAGAGGGACAGAGGGAAATGCCTTGGGGGGGGGACATTTGTGCCCCATCCCTGGTCTATGGTATAGATTTAGACAGAACTGCCATCTCTGTTTTTCAAAATGGGTCATCGCAGTTCTCACCGCGCTGAGCCCTGCTTTGGTTACTCTAATCCTATTGATTAGAGATTGTGACTGTCAACAGGCCTCCTTGGAGGCTCAGGGCAATACCTTCACCTGAGTAAACCTCGCCAGTTCTGTTTCATATTTATTGCCTCCCAGCTGCTGCGTTGTCTTAATCTCTCTCTCTCTCTCTCTCTCTCTCTCTCTCTCTCTCTCTCTCTCTTTCTCTCTCTCTTTTTTGTAGATTGATTACAAACATTTCACTCTGCCGCGTGAAGCTGAGCTGCACGGCTGCCGTGTGATCCCAGGACTATGAATTATAGATGCTTGACATATTACACTCTGCCATTATGACTTTTTTCCCCCTTTCACAAGCAGGCTATGAATTATGAAGACGAGTCTCTCTGTTACACGCATGCACGGCCATGTATATGCATGTGCCCATGCACCAATGGCGGAAAGCGGGCAGAAACACCCGTGATACCCGGCTCTATGCTATTAATATTATTTATCACTTCTTTCGATATTTTTGCCGTGCAAAAAAGAATCTCCCCCCCCCCCCGATTCTTGCCTCCCGATGGCTCTGTGGGGTACGTCGTGCTTTGAAATGGCCGTCCTATTTGCACTTCCAAAGATATGTGTGTGTGTGATGTTGCTGCGGTCTGAATGCTGAGCCAGCAGCGAGGAAGCGAAGGGGATCAGGACTAAAGGAAGCAGCCTTGGGGAATGGCACATTCTACTGTAAAATGCTGGCTCAGCCAGCAAGGGGGTTTAAATACTATCAAGCTCAAGACCTTTCCCAACCTGGCCTGATGAAGGTTGAAACCAGACCCAATTTCCAGCACTTATAAGGCTTACAAGAGAAACTTAAAGAGAACTCTCTCTAGTCTGGTATGTTGGAGGGGGCACTGCGGGGAGCTTGGGAGGCTGTTCTGGTCAGAGCCATCTTACCCATAGAGGCTAGTGGCGCGGGGTGCCAAGGCGCCAAGTTCTGGAGGGCACCAGGGAAGTGGCGGAAGCTGGATGCGGTGCCTCCTGGCATCAGCTCGCTGCCTTCGACCGCTTCCACCATGCCACGCCAAAGCAGCGCTGTGCCCAGAGCCTCCATCTGCCGTGGCTACCATGGCATGAAGCGGCCAGCTGAGCTGGGAGGAGCCACGTCCAGCCTCTGCCTCTTCCCCACCAGAGGAGCTGCCCTCCAGCCACTGCCTGCCTGCTCCAGCCCCACTGGCAGCCCCTTCCTCCCTAAAAAACTCTGGGAAAAGTGGGGGGCGCCAGAGGCAGCTTTGCACCATGGCACTGGTTCTGGTGGGGCAGGCGTGCAGGAGGGTGATTCCCACTGAGCCTGCTGCAGGGACAAAGTGTTATTATTGTTATTATTACAGTGGTACCTCGGGTTACATACGCTTCAGGTTACATACGCTTCAGCTTACAGACTCCGCTAACCGAGAAATAGTGCTTCAGGTTAAGAACTTTGCTTCAGGATGAGAACAGAAATTGTGCTCCGGCGGTGCGGCGGCAGCGGGAGGCCCCATTAGCTAAAGTGGTGCTTCAGGTTAAGAACAGTTTCAGGTTAAGAACAGACCTCCGGAACAAATTAAGTACTTAACCCGAGGTACCACTGTATTACAAAAAAACCTATGTTCTGAAGAAGCATCATCTCACACACATTCACTGATGCAACTCTGGAGAAGCGACATCACAGACTCTTTCAAGAAGTGCTCAATAAAGGTCTTTCCCCCTTTCTTTTTGATCCGTTTGATGGGATGATGAACCAAAGGACCTGCACACCCATTTTGATCACAGGCGGCAGATCGGTTCTGTGAGGTGGCAAATCTGTTCCTGGGCAGAGCCATTTCTGACAGGGCTTGAGGCCTCATATGATGTTGTGGTTGTGGTTGTTGTTTTTGTTAAGAAGCACCTCTTCGCCCTAGCCTTTAACACCTGAGACGTGAGTTTTCAAGGCCTATCCTGTTCCTGTGATTGTAACCCATTTTAGCTATTTTTAATATTTTTAATTTTTGTCACTTGCTCTGGGAGCTGCTGGTGTACAGCAGGTGGTGGTGGTTAATTTATTGCTTCGATTTATAACCTCCCATTCGTCCCAAGGGAGCCCAGGGTGGCAGGTAAGAATGATTAAAGAATGATTAAAAAAAGCATTCTAAAAATAATTTTAAACATTATCTGAACCTTGATCCCCTTACAAGGAGTCCTCTGGTTCCAGTGCTCAACAGGGCTGATACCTGACAAGGAGAAGAATACTATTTAGCAAATCCAGGAGACATAACAGGTACTCACGATCTGCAGTTTCTAGGAAGATGTGAAGACATTGCTTTAGATTTGTCTTAAATGCAATTGTTGGTTTTGCGGGGGTTACGTTTCAAGGCACGCGAATATTTGAAATTGTGTATATTTGAACCATCATTGAAAAAGCTTGCAAACACTCCATTCTGCTACCCCTTTCTGTGACAATTTTGGGTCACGTCTGGATTTGGTGGCATGCATGTGCACGCAGTTGCACACATATTGAACATGTGTAAATGGGGGGTTGCCCGTATCTTATATGTAAACTGCTTTAGTTAACTGGAAAGCTCAGGAACCAAGAAGACCAAAAGGAAAAAAATATAATTTATGTAGGAGACCGTTGTAAGCAGATGAAAACAGCAGGATTTTAATCTCACTTGTAAGGAAACAAAGACTATGGACAACTTAGATGGATAAAAAATAAGTGGATAACAGACTGAGATGCAGATGTAAATATTGACATTAGGACCCATGGAGGGGATGGGACAGAGTTATGAGATTCAGGGTAATCTCCTAATGTGGATCTTTAATTGATTTTGTTATAAGTTTATATTCTTACAAAATCAAATAATTTTTTTTTTTAAAAAAAGAGATGGTACTTTAGAAGGCAATAAACATTATTATTATTATTATTATTAGTAGTAGTAGTAGTAGTACTTTTAGGCTCTCGGGGCTGTTGGAATCCTGTTGCTCTTTACACCCCGGCTTAGAACATGACAAGCCTGTACGATAGGTCAGCATATTATCCCCCATGCTGCAGATGTGGTGCCTGAGGCTCATTTGGTTGTTTCAGTGCAATCTCATTTCTTAGAAAATGTTATTTATTTATTTATTTATTTATCCATCCATCCATCCATCCGCAGCAGTGGTGAGTCACGTTCCCACTCAGCAGGAGTGCTAAGGCGACGTGGAGCATATTAAAAAAAACAAAAACAAAAAGCCACTAACCTCTAAAAGCTGCAATTAAAAAAACAAAAGAACAAACGACAAAAGAACAAAGTAGACTCAATCTAATAAATGTCACGGGGGAATCAACACAGAAAGCAACAAACCTTCTAGGAAGCGAGTGTATGTTCGTAGCCAACCTTCTTATAAAAAGGCAGTCCAGATCTCCCTCGAGTTGGTACCACGAGGGGAAAAATCCAACTCCATACTCTTTCCTTAGACTCTGCTCCTCCATCCTCCCTAGATTGACTGAAGCAAGGAAACCTCTTGGTTCTTGCATCCTTGAGGCTTCCCCTTGATGTAAAGGTAAAGTAAAGTGACCCTTGACCATTAGGACCAGTTATGGCTGACTCCGGGGTTGCGGCGCTCATCTCGCTTTATTGGCCGAGGGAGCTGGCGTACAGCTTCCGGTTCATGTGGCCAGCATGACTAAGCAGCTTCTGGCGAACCAGAGCAGTGCACGGAAATGCCGTTTACCTTCCCGCCGGAGCGGTACCTATTTATCTACTTGCACTTCGACGTGCTTTCAAACTGCTAGGTTGGTAGGAGCAGGGACCGAGCAACGGGAGCTCACCCCATCACGGGGATTCGAACCGCTGACCTTCTGATCGGCAAGTCCTAGGCTCTGTGGTTTAACCCACAGCGCCACCCGCGTCTCATCCCCTTGATGTAGGACCCTGCAAAATCAGAATTTTGCATTTTTCAGGGAATCTACACCCAGGAGCGGAGGAAGGGGTGTGCGGTGGGTGCGGGCTGCCCCAGGTGACACCACTGAGGGGGGTGACAAGATGCTGGGCAGCACTCACCGCAGGGCCTGCAGCGCACCCGAGTCACACATCCCTTCTGGGAGAAACACAGTGGCTTGGGCGCGCGCAGGCTCCACGTTGCCCAAACCGTCCGCCCACTGCCTCCCCTGCCAGCTGTAGGGCTGCTGACTGGGAGGAGGCAGGCAGACTCTGGAGGCCCTGTGGTGTGCCCTGCCCCTATGGGCAGCTTGCCCTGCCCTTGCCCTGTCCCTATGGATGGTTAGCCCCAGGCGCCCAACCAGCTTCCTCCGCCACTGTCTACACCAGTACAAGCAAGCAGGTTCCTCATTTCAGACAGTTGTCCCTTGAACTTGTGGAGGGCAAGAGGGATAGAAATGTGAAGCTAGCATGCTCATCCTTCCACTCCTGATTGGTAGAGCATCTATTCTGCATGCGAAAGGTCCTAAGTTCAGTCCCTGGCATCTCAAGGGTAGGGCCTGAAATCTTGCAGATTCGCTGCCAAGGACTGTAGAAAATATTGAGCTAGATAGATCACTGGTTTGACTCAGTATATAGCAGCTCCCTCTGTTCCTATGAGGACATTTCATTTGCAGTAAAGCCTGAATAGGGCTAATTTCATACCATTGAACCTTTCTCCGATGAAAATAGGGACGTCCCATTCCATAACGATAATGTGACTATTTGCATCCCACACATCTTACTGGGTTGCCCCAGCTACTCTGGCCAAATTCCAACATATACAAAAACATAAGAAAATATTAAAAACTTCCATATACAGGATTGCTTTCAGATGGCTTGGGGGTCAGATAACTCTGTACCCTCCAATGTTCCTCAGTGAAAATAGGGACATCCTAAGGAACAGTGGGACATTCCGGGATCAAAACTGGGATGGTTTCTCTAAATCAGGGACGTCCCTGGAAAATAGGAACACTTGGATGGTCGGTAATTTGGGATGGAGAAGTTGCTATTGTTAAACATCCAGGCTAAAAATGAAACTGCTTCCTGATTTAGTCATTTGGCAATCTATTAACAGATTCGTTTCACGGATTTTAATTCGTCCGAAAAAGAGACTCGCAGAGCACTTGCATACCAGTAAATGGAAGTGCCCATTGACCTTTCACCAACACTTGTTCTAAGGTTTTCAGGATCCAGACTGCTTAGAATTTTGAAGGCCAACACCAGTAGCTTGAATTGGGCCTGAACGTCAGGTGGTATCTGGTGCAATTGGGCCCAAAGAACACGTAACGTGGATTTCATAGGAAATTAGCAGAAGCCGACTCCACGCTGAGCAAGCCGGTCCTTCCCAGACTAGCTAAATTATTTTCGCCTTAATTAATATAAGCAACCAAATGGATTGGCGCTGTAACAAAGTGGGAGAGGTTCCAACAGGAAGTGAAAGCCACCTTCAAAAAGAATTGATGGCAGCCAGCCATTCCATTCGGGCTGTAGGCTAATGGTGTTCATAGCTTTGTTTATTCACTTGTACAGCTTACAAACACATACACACCGAGATTTGGTTGCCTGCTCATTCTTTTGATTAACTTAGCCTCTAGAACGAGCCACTCATAAGAGCTGCAGGGAATCTGTTATTTCCCCCAAAATGATCAAATAGAATTTGGTCTTTGGAAGTGAATTGTTTGCTTCAGAGGTTGCTAGGTTTGAGGAGCTCCCTGGGTGAGGTTTTTTGGGGGAACCTGTCCACCACGGGGTGCAGCCCCACAAATGGAATTATGACTTCCTACTACACTGTAGCTTGCCACCATCCACTAATCCGGCAGTCATTTGCGAGCCTCCTGGGCAAGCAGGAACCTTGAATATACCCACCCACAGCTTTCTCCTTGGCAGTTAACACTTGGCACCAGGTCATGGTCTTCCCAATGGAGGCAAGATGTGTTGAATTTCCATTTAAACTATAGCAAGTTTCAAAATATATACAGTCATACCTCGGGTTACAGATGCTTCAGGTTGCGGACTGCCGAAACCCAGAAGTACCGGAATGGGATACTTCTGGGTTTCAGCGGTTGCACTCGTGCAGAAGCACTAAATCGTGCTTTGTGCATGTGCAGAAGTGCTGAATTGCAACCCACGCGTGTGCAGACGCGCCTCTGTGGATTGTGGACGCTGCGGGTTGTGAACGTGTATCCTGCACGGATCACGTTCGCAACCCGAGTGTCCACTGTATTTGCACCTGTACATCAGCCTGTGCAAATTTTATGCAAATCCATATCCTCTTTCAGCAACTGTTTTGGGGATACACATCTGTTTTTCCCAGCAATGCATCAAGTGTCCACCTGTTCCTGTTCCTCTTGCTTCTTTATATTAGTATTTATTTCCTTTTCAACCTTCCGTTCATCAAGCCAGTGAACCCATGGCAGGATACATAATTGTGAGATGTGCAGTATAGAATCATAGAATTCTAGAGTTGGAAGGGCCCCTGTTTTTCTGGTTCTCCTTGCCTTTTGTAACCCTCTGGGGGCTCCATGTGGCGAGGTGTGTAACTGCATCTCTCAGGGCAGAGCCTTCCAGATCTGGCCTGACTCCACCCACTCAGGCTCCACCCACTCATTGGCAATCCTTCGGACAGGAAAGAGTTTAGGTGAACTTCCTTCCCAGGGGAGCTTTGCTTGAGCAACAAGGTCTTGCTGAGCTGAAGCGTACGTTGCAATTCTGGGCTTGCTCCTCAGCCCTGACTTCTGGCATGTTCTCTGGTCTTGCTCTCTAGTTTCCTTTCTGAGCCTGGCTGTTCTGTTGCCCCGAGTAACAGTTAAGGGTGGGTGACTCTGACTCTATTGAATTCTCCCCCTTTCTCATTTTCCCAATCTTAAGTTCAGTTCCTCACAATTTCCACACCAGTTTGTGACAGCCTTCCCCGCTTTAAAAAGTCCTTGTGAAAATTCACCAGCATTTTACTGCAAATTTCATCTTGCACATTTTTATATTCAAAGCAACTTTCCCTAACATAATGCATATTATTTCCACCAATATGTGCATTTGTTATGGGCCCTTTACCCTAATACATGCATTTCTGTGCATGTTACCTGGCCAAAGAACTGTATTACAAAATTCAGAGAAAAGCAAATTTTGAGCAATGTTTATTTTTCACCTCTTATTGTTTTGGAAAGTGAGAATCAGGCAGGTTTACTTTTGAACGAGAATGAAATTGAATTTCTCCCCCCTCGCTACTCATGGCTTATTCTCCGGTTCTGACTCCATTTCTTGGCTCCTGGCAATCTTCAGCTCATAGCACAGTCCTAACATAAGACTGAATTCTTAGCAAACTCGTCAAGGTGAACATTTGCTATTGCTGCTATGCAGTGGGAAAAGGTTGCCAATTGCGCGGGGGGCAGGAACACCCCAGACATCATGGCTGCCTTTAACAACAGCAATGAAGATTCGGTGTCAGAAAATGATGCTCCAGATGAAAGCACAAAACATAGAAGGGCTCTTTCCTCCTGTTCCTCCAGGCACAAATAGAATCATCTGCCCATCGCCACTGGGATAGTACACCCCTGTGCGTGACATGATCCAGGCCAAATTAGAGGAAAACAGACGTGTGTCTGGGAGAAGTTCTGGAAATATAAACAGAAGGTACTGCTCTTCCATTTTCTCAGTGATCAGATATAGAAAAAGCTCAGATCCTTTTCCTCCGCCAAGCGCTTACACATAGACTGTGACAAAATCTATGGCAAAGTTCCTGGAAGGAGGAGGGGGACATTATCTTCCTGTGAGGTTATGAAGTTCAGAGCCCAACTTCCTCCTTCTAGGCGATTCCTTTTATAATGTTCCTGCTGATACGTGATGATTAGTGAGCTATCTCTGCCAGAAATTTTCCAAGAGGAAAAAATTGTGGCCACATGTACACTCTCCCCTGAAACACTTCTGGAAGGTTTTCACAGTGTCGATTTGCAATGATGTTTTGCTTCCATATCAGCAGGATCAGCCTAGGGCTTTGAGTGGCCACACCTGAATTTCAAACCTAAAGCGTATGTTTCCCAGCTCAGATAGTCATCCGCCAAAGAATGAAGTTCGGCAGGCAGATGAAGAAGAGAAGAAGAAGAAGAAGAAGAAGAAGAAGAAGAAGAAGAAGAAGAAGAAGAGTAGTAGTTTGGATTTGATATCCAGCTTTATCACTACCCGAAGGAGTCTCAAAGTGGCTAACAATCTCCTTTCCCTTCCTCCCCCACAACAAACACTCTGTGAGGTGAGTGGGGCTGAGAGACTTCAGAGAAGTGTGACTAGCCCAGCAGCAGCTGCATGTGGAGGAGCTGAGACGTGAACCCGGTTCACAAGATTATGAGTCTACCGCTCTTAACCACTACACCACAATGGCTATTATGAAGATGATAGCTCACTGTATGGACGACAGACCTGGGCAATCTAGAGGCTCTCTGTTGCCGGCCAATTGCAGAGGATGTTGTGCCTTGAGTGCGGCCCACCTTGGATCTGTGTGCGGCCCATTTGGAAGATTCAGTCCACCAATTGAAAGCACGTACTGCAGCAGAGAATGAGGGAGCTCTAGAGAGCACTTGCCATATTGGCTCAACTGATAGAGCTAAGTTGGCAACCCAAAACATTTTGCCGCCTGAGGTAAATGACAAGATGGCGCACGAAAGCCAACTGGACCAGAAGCTGAATCTTACTGCCGCTTCTTACATAGTCCTCCACCACACGTGAGGGAAGCAGGCTAATTTAGTGGGTCCAGGGCAGGCTGTAAAGCACCAACAGATTGGTCCAGGGCTTTTTTTCCAGCTGGAACTCACAGGAGCTCAGTTCCTGCACCTCTCAGGTGGGCACCATTATAACAGAACAAGAAGGGCATTCATGATGAGTTCTGGCACCTCTTTTTCTAGAAGAATGGCACTGATTTTGTCCTTTAGCACCTCACCAGTGAATTCCTCATTATGTCTTATGGTCGGGCTGACAGTGTAACTCTTCTGAACATCTGCTTGAAGCAATGATAGTTCATTGGAGGGAACTATTCTTGGTCACATCCACACCACACATTTAAAGCATATTTAAGGCACATAGCTCCCCTCCAATCTTGGGAACTGTAGTTTACCCCTCAGACCTATAATTCCCAGCACCCTTAACAAACAACAGTTCCCATGATTTATTTATTTTTGGCGGGGGAAGCTATGTGTCTTAAATACACTTCAAATGTAATGTGATCCTTGTCCTTTGTGGCAAGAAATGTATCACATGAGGATTACACAGACATGTAATCTTCCCTGCAGCAAATCCTCCCCATCTCGATTATAACATCTACTGCCAGTACTCCTGGCTCAGTGCCTGTGCGCTGAGCTTCTCCACGCCCTGCCCTGTGGCACTGGAGCAGAGGTGCAGAGATTCGCATGATATCTCACCGGTCCACCTGGCGAGTAATTGGAGATGTTACAGCTTGGAGGGTGGAGGAAGCCCCTCCTCCAGCAGAGGAGAGATGTGAACTGGAAAAAAGCCACTGCAAAAAGCTAGATCATTCAAAGGTTCAGAATCAGGTAAGCCTCTCCCAAGGAAGGAATTCAAACAGGGTGACAGCCAAGAGGCCAGAGGGAAAGCAGACTTCGCTATAGTCACCCAGTTCTATTTTTCGCCTTCAGGAAGGATTGTTTCATCACCCCAGTTTCCTGCACAGAAGGAGGAACACTGGATCTGTGAAGTGTTGAAGTCAGCGGGCCTTTGGGTCGGAAGAACTACATGTTACTCTGGCAATGTTGCCTTCCCAGACCCGCATTTGACAAGAGAGAATGATAGCTTGGTGGCGGAGAACATTTTGCATGCAAAAGGTCTTAGGCTCCTTCCCCTGTGTGTCTAGAAAGGGCTGAGGAATACCCCTGTCTGAAACCACAGAGGGCCATTGCTGGTCAATATAGATTACACAGTGGTCTGGGTGATTATAAGCCAGTGTCCTATATGTGCACAGGGTTGGGGAACTCCCTATGGAGAACCCATCAATGGGGACAGGGCAAGGGAGCATTTAATCCTCCCCGTGCCCTCTTGCACAGCTATAATGGCTGTGGTCAAAGTTGTATGATGGCAAAGTTGTTGAGCTTTCTGCCCCCCAAAAGGCTTTTGAGCTACACTTCTGACATGGGCTGCCATATGTTCGTATTTTCCCAGACATTTCAGCCCAGACACTGTTACAGATGACAGAATCCCGACTATGTTTGGGAAATTCCAGATGTATGGCAACCCTGCAATATCTGCATCTTCTTCTCTTTCTCCTGTCCTCCTTGGCTTCCTGACTCCATCCGTTATGTGGAGGTGAGTCTCTAGATGGACCAGGGTAGTGTGACATCTTCCTATGTCCAAAGCGAAAGGAAGACGAGGCTAAAATATATAACCAGAATGGACTGATGTTTCTGTTCTCCTTTATCAGGTACACTTGTGTGCCTTGCAGGAAAAGAGAGAGAGAGAGAGAGAGAGAGAGAGAGAGAGAGAGAGAGAGAGAGATGCAGAGAAATAAAGCACAGAAGAAAAATAATGTACACCTTTCACTCTTGCCCCCAAGAGAAATTAATAAGCACAACAGCACACCTGCAATAAGCACAACATACTTGCCACCAAAACAGCAAGCCGCTTGAAATATATTGGACACGGACTTTTTTATAAAATGCTGCACCTGCTGCTTATATTTTCTTCTGCAGATAAATTAAATTCTAATGAAGGGAATAAATGGAAACAGCAGATTTTCCTGCAGGGGTGTCCCCCCACAGCTGAAACTCCCTTAGCAACCGGGGAAATTGGAAGGCATTTTTCTCCAAAGCATATGAGCTGGCTGCTGCACCATCCAGTTCTGCAGTTTCATTGGGGTAGATGGTGGATGTTCTTTCCCAGGTGGCCGAGAAACAGGAAGGAGCCTCACTATGCAGGGAATGTTGACCGCTGTCTCTTTCAGGCACTGGTCTTGAATGAACATGTGCATCAGTCCAGGTGAATTTGTAAATATGGGCAAGGCAATACTGGAGAAAGTAAAGTTCCTGCAATTCTGGAATTAGTTGTAATTGGTCATCATTAGGATTTAAGTGATGACATCCTATTCGTTTGCAGGAGGAGGATCTATGATTTCACTTAAAAACAAAGGGAGATGGGATTGAAGGAGGAAAAGGGAGATGTGTAGATGTGTTGTGCTGAGCTCTCAAAATAAAAACCAATAGAAGTAAACCCCAAAGGTGCTGAGAATTATATATAATTCATTTTTTTAAAAGCCCTACATGACTTCCTCCAAATCCTGGGATTCTTTAGGGCTACAATTCCCAGCAGCCTTAACAAAGCTATGGATCCTAGGATTCTTTAGGAAAAGTCATGTCATTTACACGCACTTTAAATGTATAGTGTGTACCCACCCTAAGACATTTCAAGTCAAGCTCTCTTCCTTAGAGGCGGCAGCAAGAGACATTCAGATAATTTACAAATCAGTCAATATTGAGGAAGCAAGCGTGCCCACTTTTGTGACATCCATGGGCATAAATGGGCTTTATAACTAATCTATGGGCAGCCTCAAGGCTTAAGTTGTCTTGCAGTACTTCTGGCATCAGCATGCAATGAAGCAAAGATAGAGGATGTCTGTTTCACATCTTATTTATTTTGCTTTATTTATTAGTCTGCCCTTCGCCCAAACCTCCCAGGGCAAGAGATGCGCCATATATTAAGCATCGCAGAAGAATAAAATAGTAGAGAACGCTATAAAATTCCACATTGAAAATGCAAAACAGCAACAAAGATTAAGGGGGGGGGGAGGCGGAACTCAGGCAATAAAAACTTCTGAATATCATCACTGTCTTCCAAAGGCCTGGATAAAGAGGCATGAATTCAGCTGCCGACATTGGCATGATCTGAGTCCTCTACCCCTCTGAGCAGCTCAGGCTGAAGTTGGGATCATCCACTTCTGTCCTCTCAGCAATGTTGGAACTTGGAAACTTTGGCAGGCTGAAATGCCTGAAGGTTGGAAGATATATAAAAGAGAGGACTTCTCCACACAGTGCATAAACTAATGGAACTAATTCCCACAGGAGACAGTGATGGCCACCAACCTGGGTCGCTTCAGGAAAGCTCAAATTCATGGAGGATAAGCAACCAACAATAGCTGTGCCTCCACAGCTGGAAAGGGTTACTTCCGGGTTTTGCCGTTCACGCATGCGCAGACATGCAAAATGACGTCATGCACATGCGCAGAAGCAGCAAATCGCGACCCTCACAGACGTGGGTTGCGTTCTGCTCATGTTGCGAACGGGCCTCCGGAACAGATCCTGTTTGCAACCAGAGGTACCACTGTACTTCTGGGTTTCACCGCTCACACATGCGCAGAAGCACTAAATCACGCTGTGCACATGTGCAGACGCGGCACTTCTGGATGTGAATGCTTCAAGTTGAGGACATGCCTCCAGGATGGATTACATCCGCAACTTGAGGTTCCACTGTATGCTCTTTAATGCCCGTGGTGGAAGTTAGGCAGAGTGACAAATATTTGCATAAGGCCACTCACTGAGCTTCTGTGGTGAGGCAGAATTTAAACCCAAAGGAGCATGGCTCCACCACAGACTTAAGCTGCTGTAATAATAACATCTCCCTTTTTGCAGGGTACACTGGAGACTGTTTCTTTAATACATGGTGTGTGTGTGCAGCTGTAGTCTAAGTGCCATGGCTATTCCAAAATAATTCTGGGAACTGTAATTTGGTGAGGATTCTGAGATTTCTGTCTTGACTATTCCTCATCTCCTCGTTTGTTAAAAAACAACCACTCTTCCATGAGCTAGGGGCTAAGCATCTGCATCTGTAGTTTCTGCAGAACAGCTTTTGCCAAACTGGTGCCTTCCAGATGTTCTGGACTACAGCTCCCATCAGCCCCCGCTTGCAGATGCTGGCTAGGGCTGCTGGAAATTGCAGACCAAAATATTGAGAGGACATCAAGCTTGGTGAAGACTTGTGTAGTCTTTCTCTTCCACTTAGACCGGAGGGGTGTCAGGGTTCTAAACTGCCTGGGAGGCCAATGCAAGTAGTATAGGTTCCTCTATAGAAGCTAAGCCCAAACCTATGGAGGTCTATGAAAATGGTGATGGAGTTGGGGCAGGTTAGGGCGCCTGAGCAGGGTTTTAAACTGGTATAAATCCAACATAGGCCGTAGTGCTGATGAGCCCTGAGTCACCATAGTCACAGCACTGCACATAGGTTTAATTGGGCAGATTGATTTTTGTTATTCTTTTGCTAATCTGTGTCCTATTTAGTATTGGTTTCTCTCTTTCCGGCCTCATCTCTCCCTATTCGTTTTCGCACCGAACCGTTTTTGCCCCTCCCTGTGTGCTACTGCAAAAAAATGCCCAGTCACAATATACTGGAGGGGATAATGAGGATATACGGCTGTACTGCTCACATTCTTAAGTGGCGTCTCACAGCGAGAAAGGAAATTGACCTGATTTGGAAGTGAGCAAGTTACATGATGTGCCTCTCCGCAGCTGCCCCCCCCTTCCGGCTGTGGTTTAAATAATGAGCAAATTGTCATTTCCCTATGCAGAATATACAACGCACTGAAGGAACAATGGCCGGCAAGGCGTTCGTATGTCTGGCGAGAGGGATCAAATCAGACCACTGATTGATCCTATAGGAGAGGAAAGGGGGGAAATAAATAAACAAACCAAGAAACAGGGAAGGATATGGTGTGTCTTTGTAGATCTCAGTGTTTGGAGCAATATAAAAAGCAGAGTTATGTAATCAGTGGCAGGTAATGAGATTTAAATTTATATATGTGCTAGGGCCTCTCTCTCTCTCATTGGATGTGGCTGTTGTTGATTTAGAGCAAAGCAATGTTCTGTGTTTCCTCTGCTGCCATCACCAACGTGACAGAGCAGGAAGCTTTCAAAACGAGCAACCCCACCCATGCTAGGGTGGATGTCAGGGGATTTGTCAAATGGGTCCTTCGCTGTTTGTGTTCAGGGCAATGATTTGCAAGTCATGTCCCAGAATAGCTCCGCAGGCTCTGTGTTGCAGGAGCAGCTGGTGAAAATGTTAAACCACCACAGTGAATGCATTCATTTCTCTATGCCTCTCAGAGATTGGAAGTCCCATGTACTACATGGGCAGTGGCATCTTCTAGAAAGTGAGAGTGGGGATGCATGTATTAAGCGGTGCCTGCTGACATGATGCACCTTACATGTGCAGGCTGGGGGGTGGGGGTTGCCAGAAATTTCAACACTACCAAAAAAGCACTTTCTGTGATTCTGGGAAGTGACCAACAGCTGGATCATCCTGTATCTTTTATTTCTGGTGGCGGTGATGGAGCTCTCCATAAGAATGAATAGCTCACACAAATAGTGTATAGTCTCCAGCACTACATAGGTGTTTGGTTGCTGTGGGTACTAGATTCAGAAATAGCCTGATGAAAAGAAGTAGTCCCACTCCTGGGGCTGACCCACACTCCTTCTTGTCCCATCCAAGCAGTTTTCCCCTTGCCTTACTCCTTCCTGAGGGAAAACCCACTCTTTAAATCGGAACAAACTGCAAACTACAGAAAACCAGATTGCTGATTGCTCCGATTGAGCATGAAAGAATAGTTTTCCCAGGGAGGAAAACAGCGGGGGGGGGGGAGGAGGAAGTGAGGATTGGCCCCTAGATATCACCTCATGTGCTGGCCACACAAATACACCAGTAGCCACGTGATTGGTCTGAGCTAGGAAGCCTGATGCTACACATGCAAACCCCTCTATGTGTGGAAGCAGCCCCATTCAGACTGAAGCAGCCCCATTCAGCAAGTGGGGGGGGGGCATGGCCGGTGTGTGTGGTGGTGCTAATGTGGCAGGAGTAGCTCCTGATATTCCTGCTGACCACTTCTGATGTCCACTATTTATGAGTACTGAATGACTCAATAGTGGTTATTTTTGTGGTTCTTGCTTTGGGTTCAGGGAAAATTAAAACCCTGATTCAGAATCTTTCTGGAGCCTGCTAGATACATCTTGAGCCTTCACGTGAACTGTTTGTTTAAAAAAGAACAAGTTGTATGGAGCATTCAGAACTTTTATGGTTCTGGCTGAACTATTTACTTTTGCATCAGGGCAGAGTGGAAATATACGAGATTTATCAAATGTCATTGCTTGCTTCTTGTCAAAAAAAATTTACATTTTTATTCCTTGAATTGCCTCAATAAATATGGGCAGATTGCAAGTTATAGTAAGCGGTGATAGACATAGTACCTTCGCACCAGATAAACCACAGCTCGCTAATTTAGTGTCATCATCTGTACATATAAAAGCCGAAATAAATCAGAAATTGTCCCGTAGCACCTTAGAGACCAACCTTGTTCTGGGTACAAGCTTTTGTGTGCATGCACACTTCTTCAGATACCTGCATGCACACGACAGCTTATACCCAGAACAAACTTAGGTGGTCTCTAAGGTGCTACTGGACAATTTCTGATTTATTTTGACTGTGTCAGACCAACACGGCTACCTACCTGAATCTAGAAACATATAAAATCCGTTTGCTGTGCCGTGCTTGACGGTGACCAAGGAAAAGAACCTGTGGTTCTGCAGGTTACTGTGTGGAGCTACAGAGATGGAAATTGGCCGAGTTCTCAGTTGCAACTCAGTTGACTTCTGCATTGTGCATCAAATGTGATGTAATTTGGGATATGGTTAAATCTTAATCCTTACACTGGGGTTATCACAATGCAGGGCAAATTTAGAGCCCATCCTTGCAGTGACCTTAAGTACATTTTTAAACCTTTCCCCATATGAGTAAATGACTGCAATTCCTTCATATGTCAGAAGGAACACTCCTGAACTAGGCAATGACACTGCCAATGATGTCATACCTCCTAAATGAACTCTGGATGTAGGGCTGATGATGTCAACATCTGGCATCTTCAGGCATTTAGGGAGGCCCAAGCATGACCAAAGACAGTATTTGGCTCATTACGACCTCTAGCTTTGTTTTTTTGTTTTTTTATAATAATATTTATTAAAGTTTGAAAATACAACAAAGAAAAAAAAGAAAAAACAACAACAAAAATATCAAGAAAAACAAAAACAATCAAACAGCAAAAAAGAAAATACAGAAAAATACAATAAACCTTATTAACTTAACTTCATTTGCTTGTTTCTTTGACCTCCTCCCGCCTCCCTTTTTTGTATTTTGCTTCAATTAGTTATTTCAGCAAATCCTTTCCATCTTTCCCAAATTGTTAATCAATAATTTATCTTAACATAGTATAATTTTACTTTCCCTCATTTCCATCAACAATCTATTTAACTTAAGTCCTTTATAGTATTTATACAAAAGTCACATAGTTTCTTTCCAGACTCCTTCTAAACTTCCTCAATTTTGCTATATTTTTGTAAATAAGCTTTAAATTTCTTCCAGTCTTCTTCCACCAACTCTTCTTCCTGGTCCCAGATTCTGCCCGTCATTTCGGCCATTTCCATAAAGTCCATCACCTTCATCTGCCACTCTTCCCGGGTGGGTAGATCTTGTGTCTTCCAATATTTTGCAATCAGTATTCTTCCTGCACGACCTCTAGCTTTGGGTTTATTTAGCATTAGCTGTGATGCTGCCCACCATTTTGAATTTCCCACAACACTCCTGGCTAGCTGGCATAGCATCACTCTGTGAGAAATTGTTGTGGCAGAAAGCTTTCCAGATCTGACCACTAACCCAAACCCTAGGCGCATAGATGGGGAAGTGAGTGAGAGAGTAACTGGCAAGGGATGGGCTCACAACCTGCCAGTTTGCCAAGGTAATCCCTGACTGGATGACCCAGCCTTAATCAACTAGAGCAGGGATAGACAATGTGGTGCCTTCCGGACTCCAACTCCCATCAGCCCCAGCCAACATGGTCTATAGCAGGGATGGGGGACCATTTTGGTTCTATGGGACAGATCTTTCCCAGGCCTTGTGGGTCAGATTTTACAGAGTGGGGCAAGCCTGCTCTGGAGCGTAGGACCCAAACCAATGGATTCAAGCTACAAGAAAGCAGATTCCGACCAAACAATGGGAAGAACTTTCTGGTGGTAAGAGCTGTTCAACGGTGGACCGGACTCCCACAAGAGGTAGTGAACTCTCTCCATCACTGGAGGTTTTTCAGAAGATGTTGGGTGGCCATCTGTCATGTATGATCTAGTTGAGATTCCTTTATTGCAGGGGGTTGGAATAGTTCGCCCTTGAGGTCCCTTCCACCTGTACAGCTCTATGATTCTATGAGAAATTTAGTTCTATTAAAGGTGGCTACTCTGAACTGTATGATCCTAAGCATTATGTTTACACTGTATGTCTTTCAAAAAGCAGGATAGCAATCATGCTCCACAGAGCCATAAATATTTCCAGAGCCTACATTTCCCCGCCAAGCCTTTTGTATCTTCCCTCCCTCCCTCCCCCCTGTCATTTTGCCTGGCACAAAATGTACCTGCACTTTCAGCTGCCCTTCAGACTTGCCTTTTCAATCGGCTGTTCCCCCACCTCTCTCTCTCTCTCTCTGTTTTGTACGCGTAGGTTTTATCATTGTGCGCCATGGTCATAAAAACCTGCAGGATTTTAGATTGAACCGAAGTCCCAGTTGCTCTGGAAGCCTTTACATTGCATAACTGTACCAGTCCGCTCACGAATAAAACCATGATGCACAGCTCAAATATTCTCCCAGGGAGATGACTCAGACAATTTCCTGTAGCTTAGACTGCTTGAAAGCCAGGAGGGTACTTGATAATCTCTTATTTAGATGCAGGGGAATGAAGGCCAAACAAAAGGCAGAATAAGAGGGGTGGGAGGACAGAGGTGGAGAAATCAAGAACCATGGACTTTCAGAATGCGCTTCACACAGTTATGTCATATAGACGATTTGACTGGTGGGGGAGGGAGGAGCATGAGGAAGAGGACGTGCAAGTTGTGGCTTCCCTCAAAGAATCCTGGGAGGTGGCGTTTGTTAAGAGTGACGAGTTGTTGGGAGGGACCGCTAAATCCCCTTCCAGAGCTATAGTTTTCAGCAGTGGCATAGGGTGGCTTGCCAGAACCCGGGGCCGTGCGGAGCAGTGGGTGGGAAATAGACAGAGTACACATGGACATTCAATGGCCTAATGGCATCCACGTAATCCAGGAGATCACAGTCATTCCATTCAGGGCCGTCTTACCCATAGGCGCTAAGGGTGTGGGGCACCTGGGCACCGGGCTCTCAGGGGCGCCAGGCTGAGAGTCCAGGGCCTGAGAGTTGAGTCCGGGAAAGAGCCCACCCATCAGTCAGAGCGCCATGGTGGGCTGTTCTGCTGTGGGTGGCTCTGCGTCGCGAGTTTGGGGGCGACTGAGCCAGCGAGACATTGAGGTGGCCAGCCAGCTCTGCCCTCCTGCATGCCTGGGACTGGGCAACGGGGGGGGGGAGCGCACTGGGTGGATCTTTGCACCCCGGTGCCGCATATGCTTAAGACAGCCCTGATTCCATTGTCTGGAGAGGTCACATCCTGGTTCGCACGGAGAAGTCGTTTGCAACAGAGCCTAGCGCTGGAAGTGCGCAGCTGTTTTGAGGCAGTACTGGGTGTAGAAATTTTGTGCCCCTAACAATTTTGTGTCTGGGGCAACTGTCTCTGTGGCCCCTTCCATGCCACGCCACTGGTTCTCAGAGTTTAACAATCAATCCCTCTTCCCAGGGTACTCTGCGAACTGTAACTCTATGAGGGGGGGGATAGGAGTCTCCTAACAAGTCCCGGCATCCTTGACAAACTAGGGTTCCCAGGATTCTTTTGGGGAAGCTGCAACTGTTCAAAATGGTATGCAGATGTAAAGTGTAGATGGAGTCAGTATTCCATTTAAGGCATTACGTAGAGACACCACTTTGCCATAGCCATCCTTTCTTTTGGATAAGGATTGGTTGAGAGAACTGACTGCAGAGAACTGACTGGTCAGCAAATGGTAGCTTGACTGAAATGTTTGCAGAGCTATTCTGAATTTAAATGGAAATATAAAATATGCATGGAACAGGAAGTGGCTTTGAGATTTTGGGAGTCTTTTTATTATTATTATTAAAAAATTGCTTGACATTCTCCTTTGGGAGGACTATGCTCCAGTAGCCCCCACTGCTCCTCAGGATGCCAGAGAAGTTTGGATGCTCATCTTTCTTTCTTCTCCATGGCACAGTTTCTCCTCTTCTGGGAAACACAGACCTGGCACAGAGTCTGTTTGGTGGATCTGGCTGTCTGCGAGCCAGAAAACAAATTGAGCACAAAGCCCATTAGTATAATTTTATGGAAATGGAAAGACAGAGAAAGAGGAGAAGGAAAGTTCTGGCATGTGGTCCTCCTTGCAGAGAACCACAAAGAGCTGCCTTGCACCACCAGCCAACAGTCTGTCTAGCCTAGGAGTTCTCTGCTCAAGACTTTGCCAATCCAATGCCCTGCATTTTGGAATACAACTCCTATCAGTCCAACCTCTATCCATGCAGAAGGTCTCAGGGTCGTTCCCCAATATCTTCCAGGCTGGGCTGTGAATGCCTAAACCCTGGGAATCTGCTGCCAGTCACTGTGGACAATATTGCCTAGTCCTAGTTAGAGTATAAGGAAGCTTCTTATGTTCTGATTTATGGCAGGGAAACAATGGTAACTGGTAAAAACTTGCCTTTGCGGGGCTACAATTTTTAACCTTGCTGTTTTCATCGCAATAGGTCTTCCACATGTGCAGATTGCCACTCACTAAAAAAATAAATAAATCAATTTTTGAAGGTAAAGGGTAAAGGGACCCCTGCCCATTAGGTCCAGTCGCAGACGACTCTGGGGTTGCGGCACTCATCTTGCTTTATTGGCCAAGGGAGCTGGCGTACAGCTTCCAGAGGAGCGCATGGAAATGCTGTTTACCTTTCCGCCGGAGCGGTACCTATTTATCTACTTGCACTTCGTGCTTTTGAACTGCTAGGTTGGCAGGAGCAGGGATTGAGCAACAGGAGCTCACCCTGTCGCGGGAATTCGAACCGCCTACTTTCTGATCGGCAAGCTCTAGGCTCTGTGGTTTAACCCACAGAGACATCCGCGTCCCTCAATCAATTATTACTAACAGCTAAATTAAGAAAACCTAATGATGATTGTTATGTAGAAGAACGGAAACCTTTTTTGGACTATTTAAAGAAATATTATAGTATGGTGAATTCACGAGCAGGATTTGAACTAGGAGCAACAGAATGAATTAGAGATTATTGTATTATTGTTAGCAGTGCTTTTCCCCCTAGAAGAATAGGTGCCGGTACTCACCATGAAGTTGTTACAGTAAGTGCCACACTTTTTAATAACAAAAAAGAGAGGTGTCGGTACGGCTTACCCTCGAATACCCCCAGAAAAAAAGCAGTGATTGTTAGCATATGAGAGAGAGGTAGGGTTCAGCAAGGGGGAGAAATAAAAAACACTATGGAAAATGGGACTGACCTTCATTCAAAGGAAACTGAACCCCCAGAGTTGCTCACTTCTCAGAGATAGGGTTACATGCAACAGTAAGAACCAGCTGGTCCGTTAGTACAGCTAGTTAGGAAGTCATCAGTTCGCTATGTAAGTTAGGTGAAGATGATGGACTTTTCGGAGCTAGCTGACCTGACTGGAAGAATCCGCGACCAGAAAGAAGAGGAGTTTCAAGAGGACTGGAGGAAATTCAAGGACTATTTGAACAAATATTGTAATATAAAAAATTAGAAATTACTTGAAAGAAACAAATAGGCCTAGGACAAATTGAGTTATAATTAAATAAATGGGATTCAGAATGTCAAGAAAAGTGAATAAGATGACTATAATTGGAAATTGTTTTAGTTTAATACTGATCTTGGAAAGCTGTTACTTTTAAATTACAAGGAAACTCAGAAGGGAGGGATTTGAGGAAGTCAATCAAGATGTTTAAAAAGTTGGATTTGTGAAGAATTAAGTTCGTTATTATTGTCTATTTGTTTATTCTTCCCCCTTTCCCCCCTCTCTTTTTTCCCTTCTTCTTTTCTTTTTCCTTTTCTGTTTTTGTGTATCATTTTGCTTTGTGGTTTGTGTTATTACGGTGGAAAATTTAATAAAAAATTTTTTATTCAAGTTAGCTATGTAAGTTAGGCACGAGGCAGTCAACTGTTTCCTCTTTCTTGAAAGGCAGTTTGAAAGAGGGGTCACTGCACTTAAGGTCTACACTCAATGCACTTTCACCTCCAGCAAACAGGTTGTGCAGCCTTTTTGTACTGTTTCAAAACCCTTCAAAACCTGTTTTGCCAGAGGCAACCGTAGGAAAAAAATGTGAGTACAACACCAGACACTAGTCCTTTTTGAAACCATTTTCAGCTCTCCAAAAATGTTGTCTGTCTTAATCCTTTGTAGACACAGGTCCATATTGCATATTGATCCAGATATGTGTGTCCCCCCTTAAATTAGCAATAATAACTCTTTCCCCCTGCCCTTACTCTTAATCCAAACATCAAACAGAGATACGTATGTGGGCATCTCACATTACTGTTGTCTGAAACAGCCATACACTGCTTGTTCCAGAGGCAGAAATCTAAAGTGAGCTTTGCAGGCAATACAGGATAGGGGTGTTTTATAAGGAAAGGGAAATCCAAACCAGTTCCTGCTGCAGATAAAAGTGAGAAATGCAAGGCATGTGGTATTCTGTGCCTCCATTTCAGCCACTGCTGTGGCAAGGCAAAGGTGGATGGCTCCTGAAAGTTTGTAGACCCAGAATCTTGACTGGGGAAGCACGCTAAAAGTTTGGCAGATCTGTGTCCGACGAGGTTAATGGGGAGGTTTAGCAGATTAAAGATGTGCAAAGGAATGCAAGCAGTGTTCTCCTCTTCCAAAGCACCAAACCATAATTGGCTGTGCAGCTACTAGAGGGAGAACAAAATCTTCCCAATAGGGGGTCGCCTATTCAATGAAAAGAGGCCCCCTGCGGAGACTAATTTCTCTCTATAAATATACATTGGGCTCCATCTCTCATTTCATAGGCATGGTGTTGAAATGCCAAGATGTGCACGGAACATCTATCCCCCAACCCTAATTGCCTTAGGCGTTTCTTTACTTCTATAATTAAGGTAAAGGTAAAGGGACTCCTGACCATTAGGTCCAGTCATGGCTGACCTTGGGGTTGCGGCGCTCATTTTGCTTTATTGGCCGAGGGAGCCGGCGTACCGCTTCCGGGTCATGTGGCCAGCATGACAAAGCTGCTTCTGGCGAACCAGAGCAGCGCATGGAAACGCTGTTTACCTTCCCGCCGGAGCGGTACCTATTTATCTACCTGCACTTTGACGTGCTTTCGAACTGCTATGTGGGCAGGAGCAGGGGCTGAGCAATGGGAGCTCATTCCGTCGCTGGGATTCGAACCGCCAACCTTCTGATCGGCAGGTCCTAGGCTCTGTGGTTTAACCCACAGCACCACCCGCGCCCTATAATTAAGGTGCTCCCAATGATAAATCATTAATATTGTGTATGTGTGTGTGCTCCCAGAATTCCACTACACTCCAGCATAGCTTTCCCCAACCTGAGGCACTTCCTGGTGGTTTGGACTACAACTCCCATCAACCTCAGCCAGGGACTGATGTGAACTGCAGTCCAAAAACACCCGGAAGATCCCAGGTCAGGGGATGCATGTGTCGGCATGCAGAGGGCTGGGAGGCCAGCTGGCTAGCGCCACCTGAGCCATTCCCTTCCAGTCGTCCTGCTGCGAAGACCATCGGCCTCTGCCTGACATAAATCAGCAACCCGGGCTTCAAAGTTAGGGCATGCTATCAGCAGAGAGAACTGCACACACAGAATAGGCGTGAGGCTTGTGGAAGCATACTACAACTACAGATTTATTAATCATAAATCAGGACAAAGAAACGTGCCTCTCTCTCTCGTCGTTTCAGAGAGAACAGGGAAAAGCAAAAGCTATACACAACGGAAGTTCCCAGCAAGCTGTGCTGGAATGTAAACAGACATGTGACACATAACAACTCCACACGTCTGCTCCTTAAGGTGGAATAGAAATGTCAACATCATGCAGTAGTAGCACTACAATGAGAAATGGAGCCAAAGGTCATTTGGACGTGGAGGGATAGGGCTCTGAAGAGAGAGGTTGGCTTCATTGCTCAATGGCTGCTAAGATGTACTTGTGCCAGCAGTAGATTTTAACAGGCGGAGGCCAGAGTTGTGGCCGGTGGGCATGACCCTCTCTTCCCCGCCGATTAGCTCCTTCCATGCAGTTATTTGTACCTTAATGAATGTCCTGTTTTGCCATGGCTTGAAGCTCCTGGGGAAGCTGACTACGGTCATACCTTGGTTCTTGAATGGCTTAGCTGCTGAACAAATCGGCTCCTGAATGCTGCATACCCGGAAGTGTTTTGGTTTGCGAACGTTTTTTGGAAGCCGAACATCTGACGTGGCTTCTGATTGAGTGTAGGAAGCACTTGGTGGTTTCTGAACGGTTTTGGGAGTCGGATAGATTCCTGGAATGGAGTATTGGCAAAGGTGCTTGCTGGCAGAACAGAATCACAACACCTATGGCAGAGTTGCATTTGGGCATCACAGACACAGGCTTCTTGACACAATATATTTAAAGCCATAACCCTTAAGCTGGTATAATAGAGCTTTAAATATAAGGTCTAGATGTCTTCATAGTGAAGGGTGTTTTGCTATTTTAAATCACTGCAGCTCATGTACACAGCCCATTTTGCTCCGCAAGGCATGTGAAGTACTCATGAAATCTGGAGGTGCATCTCACTTAAATCTGCTTAACAACAGCAACATCCAGCCAATGGATCTCGTCAAGATTTTTTCCTCTTCAAGCCCTGTTGTTTCCTTAAGCACATGTGCACTCAATCCCACCCACTCGTCTTTTAACAAATTATTTCCACACACACGCATATTTTTCATGTAAGTGCTGCTCCCACAGGTTGTCCCCGATCTCGTTCCACTGTTTGGTTTGTGTTAACTTCCCTTTAAACACTTCCCAGTGTTGATGTGTGAATTTTAGTTTGTGGTAATCGTTATACACATGAGGGTTCCTGCTGTGAGCTACGCTTCCTTGGATATTTGCTGAAGGCAAAAGAGATCCGGGCCGCAAGATTTCAATTGAGAGAGACTTTTAAGATAAAGACTTTAATAAAGTTCAGTTACATTTTCCAAATGCCAAGTACAAATTACAGGTTTTGCAAGCGGGAAACTCATAACCCAGCAAGAATTTAACATTTTCATCACTGAGTGGCAGACATTTCAGTGACAAAACTTCTGTATCTTGGCACCTGAAATGTTAATTTTGCAATAAAGTTCAAAATGTGAAATTTGGGGTTCAGAAATGTAAGGTATACTCCAACTAAAGTGGAGCACTGAAGCACCAAATACAGAACCTTGCTCCAAGAAGCTTATCGTCAAAACCAGAGGTAGGGACACTAAGACCCTTTATATGTTGTTGATCTCCAACTCCCATCAGTCCCATAGCCACCCTGGCCAGATAATGGGAGTTGGAGTCCAACAACATCTGCAGGGCTGCAAGTTCTCTATACCTGATCTTAAATGCTGAAAGCAAGGAGTGTCAGAAGTAATTGCAGGAGCCAGGCCCTGTGACCAGTAGGGCTTCGCAGGACTGGGGCCTTACTAAGTTTGTTCTGGAGAGGCAAGGGGCAGCTGCACAGGTGAGGCTGCTTGGTAATTCACTGCACCTGGTGGCAAGAGCCGGGAAGGGATATAAGGTCAGCATTTCCCTTGGCTCTTTGCCACAGCAACATGTTTCCTGCTTTGCTGTGTTTGGCTTCTTGCTTCCTGATCCTCGGACCTCGGCTTCCTGACTCCCTGCTTCTTGATTCTCAGACCCTTGATTTCGTGATTCCTTGCTTCCTGAGCCTCGGACCCCTGGCTTATGGACTCCTGTTCCTGCTCCCTCCCCGCCATCTTGCCCCTGGTCCCAACATCCTCAGCCGGGACTTCGGTCACCCGTAGACCAGACCGTGACAAGGAGAAAGGGAGAGGACAGGAACAGAAGAAATGTGTAACAAGGAACAGACGCGTGCAAAGTCAAACTATTGGACCATCTGTCTCGGTAATTGGTTCTCCAGGGTCTTAAAGATGGGTTCTCCAGGGTTTTAAAGATGGGTTCTTCCATGGATGGATCCTTCCACCTGTGACTTTATGCAAACCATGTGTTCTACCTGTGAACTATGACCCTTCCCCAAAACTTTGGCATTTGGGGGTGAGAACTTATACTGAACACTTCCTAGAAGAGAATAGAGGGTTTGCCTTTGCATTATACATACAGGCATCTGCCTGGTCACTGTGAGAATAGGATGCTGGACTTATATTCTTACATTCTCACATTCTCACTCCTGTTTCAATAAAACTGTTTCTAAATATGCGTCCAAATTTCTGTGAAAAACACAGGAAAGAGTCACAAAGACAGCTGAAATAGATTCATGTTCAAAGTCAAGCACATATTTGTGGGGTTTTGTCCTTGCCCAATTATATTTACCACAGATATTTGTCTTTCCCCCCTTCTTTTTAAGGAGTAGATAAAGTTATTTATGTATCTAGTTCAAACTGTGGAGAAGACTATCCGACTACTGTCTGAGTGTTTGTCACAGCTGATCTGCAAACAACAGGGTTTGGTATCCCTTCCAAAGATGGTTTTGCTTTGGAGAAGGCTTTTCAGCCAACAGTTGAAATCTGCATGAGCTGTTCTCTTGAAAATGCAAACTGAAAGCAGCAGCAGAATGTGTGTTTCAGAAGATACATAAGGAGGAGTGGTTAACCAGAGGTTATCCAGTGGTTAAAAAACAGATTTCAGCTTCATTTTATAACCTGCTTCCTGGAAGAGAGGGGACATTGTGATGAAACCATGGGCAGGGAACAAAAGGCACGAGTGCTTGATCTCCATACATGCATTGAAAAACATATTTCCATCAGAATGTTCAATTTTTATTTTTATTTTGAACCACCCCCAGCCTTTGTAGCTTTGTTGTTGTTGTTTAGTCGTTTAGTCGTGTCTGACTCTTCGTGACCCCCTGGACCAGAGCACGCCAGGCACTTCTGTCTTCCACTGCCTCCCGCAGTTTGGTCAAACTCATGCTGGTAGCTTCAAGAACACCATCCAACCATCTCATCCTCTGTCGTCCCCTTCTCCTTGTGCCCTCCATCTTTCCCAACAACAGGGTCTTTTCCAAGGAGTCTTCTCTTCTCATGAGGTGGCCAAAGTATTGGAGCCTCAACTTCATGATCTGTCCTTCCAGTGAGCACTCAGGGCTGATTTCCTTAAGAATGGAGAGGTTTGATCTTCTTGCAGTCCATGGGACTCTCAAGAGTCTCCTCCAGCACCATAATTCAAAAGCCTCAATTCTTCGGCGATCAGCCTTCTTTATGGTCCAGCTCTCACTTCCATACATCACTAGCTTTGTAGCTTTAGCTGGATGCTAAATTTGTAGCTTTAGCTGGATGCTAAAATTAAAGGATGATTTCAATGAGATTCCTTTGTTGCAGTAATGACTCTCATGGTCCCTTCTGACTCTACAATTCTATGGTTCTATGAAGCCTATTAAAAAAAGGCTTTTGTTGTGGGATGGAACAATCCTACCAGGGTCAGAAGAGGGCCATACAATGGCAAACAAACTTCCAAATCCAAATATATTTGTGTGGGAGAGCATCATGCATTGTTTTCTCCCATCTTTTCATAGACTTTTTTTAAAAAAGGTTTTATTTTCCATGGGTAGAAAAATAAGTACACCGGCATCATGCTGGGATACTTTCCTCCAAGAGAATGTCAGGGGAGAGGAAAGAGCAAAGAGCTTTGGATCCAGCCTCCCCAAATCTATTGCCACCATGACCCCATTATACCTCCTTATCGCTCTCTCCATCGTCAGAGCAGCAATGGCAGAGGGGCACCTGCAGTAATTTTTCCAGCACTGCCTAGAAGGTTGACCAGCAAAGAGTAAGTTACATTCCATTCTGTGTCCACTGGAATGCACCTGCCCCAAGGAAAATTGCATTTATTTGTCAATTTATTTTCAACAACAACAACTTATTATTTATACCCCGCCCATCTGTCTGGGTTTCCCCAGCCACTCTGAGCGGCTCCCAGCAGATTAAAAACAGAATAAAACATCAAACATTAAAAACTTCCCTAAACAGGGCTGGCTTCAGATGTCTTCTAAAAGTCAGATAGTTGTTTATTTCCTTGACATCTGATGGGAGGGCGTTCCACAGGGCGGGCTCCACCACCAAGAAAGCCCTCTGCCTGGTTCCCTGTAACCTCATATCTCACAGTGAGGGAACCACCAGAAGGCCCTCGGAGCTGGACCTCAGTGTCTGGGCAGAACGATGGGGATGGAGACACTCCTTCAGCTATACTGAGCCAAGACCATTTAGGGCTTTAAAGATCAGCACCAACACTTTGAATTGTGCTCAGAAACGTACTGGGAGCCGTAAAAAGTCTCAAGGCAAAATACAAAAGCATAAAAGGAAAAACAGCTCCAATCAGTTAAAATCCAGATAACAAGAAGAAAACAAACTGCAATAAATACAATTCTTAAAATCCAATAACACTATGAAAATGAAAAATCCTGAAGCACTAGATGAACACCACCACAGAAGTCCGAATTGTACAAAGGTATGTTCCAACATTAAGAATCAAAGGCTTAAGGATCTCTTTTTCCCTTCTTCGAATCAAACTTAGAAATGAACACCGCTGTCTAAAATTCCCCAGCAAATGGATGGGACCAATCTGGGGTGATCAACTGTTTAATTTATTTAACTGGTTCAGCCAGTAACACCATGTTCCAACAGGTGAGCAATAATGGAGTCTGAAAAACTAATAAACTCTTGCGTTTGCCCAATTTTTAACTCTATCCTGCTAGATCTCTCCAGACTGTAGTCCTTGCCTGTATTTAAAATATTATTATTGCCCCACCATTCAATATAACCTTATTCAAGGAGGTGTGCAATGGATATATTAAAAAAACAGTAATGCAACAATTAGTTAAAAGCCCAACTGAACCCCTGGGCCTTATTAGATATTGATGTATTTCATGAAGCCTGCTCTGTAATCCTTTATATAGAAACATATTATGAGCATTCCCCTCATTAAATAATTTTGGCAGTTGTGTCCCAGTTATTCTTTCCCGTTTTCTGGTTGTGACCGGATTGTTCGCCTCTGTGGTCTGTAATCCAACATCAGATATGGTGGTGGGTAGGCAAATGTTCCCCAGGGTGAGGAGTAGACCATAGGTCACTGGCAGAGTGTATGCTTTGTATGCACAAGGTCTCAAGTTTAATCTTCATGTCTCCAGGTTCAAGACTCATAGAGGTCATAGAAGTTGATGTTTTCCCAAAAAAGCAGTAAGGAGAAGTCCGTTGGAAGGAGAAAGTGGAAACTGTTATGTACTGAAGTTCTCACCCTGGGCCAGCAGGGGGATACTGTAGATAGTTTTCACTCAGGCCCACATATGCAAATAAGGGATTGAAAGTGACGTTCAGTGATTGGATAGTTACAGAAAATGGTTACTGTTGCGTTCTAGTGGAGCTCTATATAAGCAGGCTGGCTGAACCCTTCAGTTCAGTTCTGTTCTGGCCTGTGAATAAACAAGAGCTGTTTGAAGAATCGCTGTGTCGTCTGATATGTTCACCCACAACTTGACAGAAACCTCTCGTAGGAACTGCATGAACAAGCTGGGCAACGCTCAGAAGACTGAGTGCAAGTACTAGAAAGAGAGCAAGACACAATTTGTTCGAATGTTTAAGGAAGAAGCTGTAATCTTCAACTAAGAAAAACTAAGGCCATGCTTGGATAAGCATGTGTGTGCAAATACTTTGTGTATACTCTTCTTTAGCTATATGTTCTGTAAAAGGGACGCGGGTGGGGCTGTGGTCTAAACCACTGAGCCTCTTGGGCTTGCCGATCAGAAGGTCAGTGGTTTGAATCCCCACGATGGGGTGAGCTTCTGATGCTCTGTCCCAGCTCCTGCCAACCTAAGCAGTTCGAAAGCACGCCAGCGCAAGTAGATAAATAAGTACCACTGCGGTGGGAAGGTAAATGGCATTTCCGTGCACTCTGGTGTTCCATTGCACCAGAAGCAGTTTAGTCATGGTGGCCACATGACCTGGAAAGCTGTCTGTGGACAAATGCTGGCTCCCTCGGCCTGAAAGTGAGATGAGCACCGCAACCCCATAGTCACCTTTGACTGGACTTAACCGTCCAGGGGTCCTTTACTTTTACCTTTTTTTATATGTTCTGTAAAAGCGTTTGCATATTTTAACAAGTGTTTGGCCATTGTTCAAGAAAAGAGTCAGTATTGCACATGAGTTGCCTTCCCGGCTGCAACTGAGCTACTCTGCCAGTAGGCTTGACATAGGCAGAGGATGCTATCCCGAGATATATCACAGATCACAGCCTTTGCCCTTTTTACTCCATGTAGGCAAGCCCTCACGCCTTTGCAGAGGAATTGGTTGAAGCAACGTGGGGGCAAGTGCAGACCTGCAGGAGAGAAATGATGGAAATCTACATGCTTTTGATGCCTGCAGTTTTAATTATTCAAGTTGCTAACACCAACTGGGGACTGGGAATCTTCATGCTATGATAACAGATTTGAGTCCAACAACACAGAACTACCCTGCCCAGGCATGTTCTCAGAAGAGAGCCAAGGAAGAGAAAATGTGAAGAAAAAAGAGAGAGCATGAATGGTGGGGAATTGCATCAATGTCTGCTCTTAGGTGTATGCCGTATTTAGTTACTAAACTAGTACAGTGGCACCTCGGGTTAAGTACCTAATTTGTTCCGGAGGTCCATTCTTAACCTGAAACTGTTCTTAACCTGAAGCACCACTTTAGCTAATGGGGCCTCCTGCTGCTGTCGTGCCACCAGAGCACGATTTCTGTTCTCATCCTGAAGCAAAGTTCTTAACCCGAGGTACTACTTCTGGGTTAGCGGAGTCTCTAACCTGAAGGGTATGTAACCCGAGGTACCACTGTAACTAAATTTAGATGCTAAAATTAGTTACTTATACTTAGTTGCTGCTGGAGTTACCTTCCTGCAAAGCCAAGCGGCTGGTCTAAGATAAGGAGGAGGCAACCTCATCTTGGTTCAGAGATTATAGAAACGTAAGAGATTCCCTCCTGTATCAGGCCAATGGCCCATCTAGTCCAGCATCCTGTGGCCATCTTGGGGGAAACCCACAAGCAGGAGTCAGTCACAGATGTGCTCTCCTACCCTGTGGTTTCCAGCAAATGGTATTCCGAAGCATTGCTGCCTTCACCATGACTAACAGGCTTCTATTGCCCTCTCCACCATCAGTGAATACTAAACTTGACCCAGAACTGAGATCTGATTAATGACATGAGTATGCCTTCTACAATGCAGCAGAAGCAGCAGAGACACCTGTACTCAATAAATACATGTATACTGGCCAGTTCCCAACATCCCACCATACTCTGGGGTGAATGTTGAATGTTGGCATCTGTCTGTCTCGGGGGACAATGGAAGTGAAGCCAAACTGTTGGAAGTTTGCAGCGCCTCCTGTGGCTGTAGAGACATGTTTTGATGCACGTGTGTTATGTAACATCTCCATTAATGATCTGCGAAAGAGGAGCATATGTTTTAGACCTGCAGATGTACCTATAGGAGAGAGTGGAATGAGCTGGGAAATTCGAAAACCAAGCTAGCCTGGCAGCAGGAGAATTTGAAGTTGCCTGCATGCTCCGGAGCATATGGTATTTTATGTTGGAGCGACAAGATTCTGTGCTTGGCTGGCTGCATCCTCCCGGTATCCAGTTACAATCAGGTGGAAGTTATGGGTGAGACAAAAATAGATTTCCCTTCCATTGCTTCGCCCACAGAAACAGCACGAGTCAGTGATGAATAATTGTGCTCAGCAGATCAGTGGCATGCTGTATGTGTGCCCAATTCTGAGCACCGCCGTGAGATTCTTACTGCGGTGCAGGAGTTATTTTTGTCCCTTTAGATCCCACCACTTCCAAGGAGAGGGGAAGAGAGACTTGTCTCTGCCTCCTGTTTGACAGTCTTCTGCTGTCTTAAAAAGCGCTTCCATTCCTGACAGCATTTTGGCCCACAGTGGTGAAGTTATTTTCCTAATCTGCTAGGGAATAATCTTTCCCCTTGTTTTGTCTGCTGCACTCCTGCCTTTTAATTTGTCGTTTCCTTCCACATTAGAAATTTAGAAAAGGGGGGATTTTGCTGCCACAAGGCATGATTGTCAGCCACCAGCTTAGATGGGCCTTAAAGGCAGCTTGGCAAAATCATGGAGGAGGTGGTTATCCTTGCTGGGTATGAGCCACAGTGACTATATGCTGCATCTCTAAGCTCAGAAGTGGCATGCCTCTGAAGAGCAGTTTCTAGATAGCAGTAGCAAGGGAGATCTGCGTCTAGACATTCTGGAGGGATCTGGTTGGAATTCAGACGGCGTCCCCTGCAGAAAGGGAAATGCTCCATTTTAAAACACATCTTTTTTTTCTTTTTTGAATTCAAAGTGCTGGTGGAAGCACTTTGAATCGAAGCCACTTCCCCCAGCCCCCTTGGCTGCGCTAGGAAAATCCGACAGCAAACTCCATGGTACCAATGGGGTTCTTTGCTAGTACCAACCATGTGACATGGATATCACCTAGAGCTCCCAATGACCCATTTGTAGACTCCTGTCTCGCACCTGATGTCATATACAGTGGTACCTCGGGTTACATACGATTCAGGTTATAGACTCTTCAGGTTATAGACTCCGCTAACCCAGAAATAGTACCTCAGGTTAAGAACGTTGCTTCAGAATGAGAACAGAAATCGTGCTCCGGCGGCAGTGGGAGGCCCCATTAGTTAAAGTGGAGCTTCAGGTTAAGAACAGTTTCAGGTTAAGAATGGACCTCTGGAACGAATTAAGTACTTAAGCTGAGGTACCACTGTATTATGTTAGGTGTGTGGTATACCAGTAGTCCTGAAGGAGTGTCTCCACCCCCATCATACTGCCCGGACACTGAGGTCCAGCTCCGAGGGCCTTCTGGCGGTTCCCTCACTGCGAGAAGCCAAGTTACAGGGAACCAGGCAGAGGGCCTTCTCGGTAGTGGCACCCGCCCTGTGGAACGCCCTCCCATCAGATGTCAAAGAAATAAACAACTATCGGAATTTTAGAAGACCTCTGAAGGCAGCCCTGTTTAGGGAAGCTTTTAATACTGGATGAATCTTTGTATTTTAATTTTCTGCTGGAAGCCGTCCAGAGTGGCTGGGGAAACCCAGCCAGAAGGGTGGGGTATAAATATATTATTGCTGTTGTTGTTGTTGTTGTTGTTAGGTTTTCAGGGAATGGCCTGTGAGGGGGCTAATTATGTCTGCAGACCACCCTTTTATATCCTTCATCCGGGCAAGCAGGAGGGGCTAACGAAGTTCAAGGACCCATCGCACACAGGCAAAGAAGAGAAGAAGAAGAGTTTGGATTTGATATCCCGCTTTATCACTACCCGAAGGAGTCTCAAAGCGGCTAACATTCTCCTTTCCCTTCCTCCCCCACAACAAACACTCTGTGAGGTGAGTGGGACTGAGAGACTTCAGAGAAGTGTGACTGGCCCAAGGTCACCCAGCAGCTGCATGTGGAGGAGCAGGGACACAAACCCGGTTCCCCAGATTACCAGACCAGCACTCTTAACCACTACACCACACTGGCTCTCAAAGACACTCAGGCAAAGACACTCAGGCAGGGTGGGGTGAAGGAGGGCTGATGACATGTGCTGCCTGGGGAGGGTGCGTGGCCTGGTTTGGAGGGCCACACTCAGGAGCAAGGATATGAGGCTGAGCTGGAGTGCCAGCTTGGCCCTGCAACCATGGGTGCCTGGGGCCGTGGGTGCCATGCTGTGTGCATGGCCCTAGCACTGAAATATGTGGGTGCCCAGCCCCTTCATGGAGAATTTTGTAGGGGCTCAGGCACCCAGGGCTCCAAGGAGTTGGCACCTATGGAGCTGAGGAGCAAGTTCTCACTCAGCCCGTGTTGGAAACATTTGCTACCTGTTCCCTCCTAGGGTAGAAAGGTCACCTGAGGCCTGTGCAATTTGAGTGGACAAACGGGCCCATGAGTTGCACAGCTCCTTTCTTCCTGGTCCTGAGGGATGCACTGCATTAAAAGCAACAACTCAACAGCTCACCAGTTCCCACCAGGGTGGACAGCCATTGCAACTGCTTGTGCTATTCTCTTTATAGAGAAGGAACTGTGAAGATTTGTAGCAGGGGAGCAGAATGCAGCGCAGCAAATCTGTTGATCTGGGCACACCCTTCTCTCTTTGCCCAGTTTCAGTTAGCTCGCTCTCCAAGTCAGCCCCAAAACATAATGGTGTAATTAGTGGTGTGCTTCAAGCCAACCTTGCAAAAGCTCCGACGGGCATGATTGGCATTTCCTGGCCCAAATCTTACCTGCCACGGATGTCTTAAAGGAGGAGCTGTGGAGGATTACTGCAACTTCCTCTGCATAAGCACGACAGGTAGAGATCTGATTTTTTTCTCCTTTTTTTTTGTAAATGAAGTCACTGTCGTGCATGGATCAGCTCACTTAGTAGATTGCTTTTTGTGATTTATGTAGGGATAGATGGGCCCAGGAGTAATTCATTGCCAAACCAAGAGAGAAATGGACAAAGTCTGTCAGTACATTTTTTAAGTAAAAAAAAGTCAGACTATGTTCGTTTCATGTCTTAAAATGAGAAGACAGGAATGCTCATTTTCACCTTGAACGTTTGTCAGCCTGATCTGGTAAAGGTGACCTGCAAACATGAGAAGCTTCTGCATGTTTTCCCCTTGCTGGATCAGGTGTAATGTTGTTGTTGTTGTTTAGTTGTTTAGTCGTGTCCGACTCTTCGTGACCCCCTGGACCAGAGCACGCCAGGCACTCCTGTCTTCCACTGCCTCCCGCAGTTTGGTCAAACTCATGCTGGTAGCTTCGAGAACAGTGTCCAACCATCCCGTCCTCTGTCGTCCCCTTCTCCTTGTGCCCTCCATCTTTCCCAACATCAGTGTCTTCTCCAGGGAGTCTTCTCTTCTCATGAGGTGGCCAAAGTATTGGAGCCTCAGCTTCAGGATCTGTCCTTCCAGTGAGCACTCAGGGCTGATTTCCTTAAGAATGGAGAGGTTTGATCTTCTTGCAGTCTATGGGACTCTCAAGAATCTCCTCCAGCACCATAATTCAAAAGCATCAATTCTTCGGCATATTTGCACACAAGAAAGCACAAATATAGTGCAGATACCGACTAGAATACTGACAAGGTCACTACTTTGCTGCCAATGGGATCACCGTCAATACAGCCAATCCCACCATATTTCAAAAGCACAGTGACAACTAAAATTTAGGCTCACTTCAAATTTTAATGTGAACTTACCTAATTCATACCTCTCAATACACGAACCTCAAACCATAGCAATTCTTAGAAATTTGCACTTCTCTGAATTTTGTGCTATACTTCTCCAACCCCAAAAGGTCACTGCAGATGGTGACAGCAGCCACGAAATTAAAAGACGCCTGCTTCTTGGGAGAAAAGCAATGACAAACCTAGACAGCATCTTAAAAAGCAGAGACATCACCTTGCCAACAAAGGTCCGTATAGTTAAAGCTATGGTTTTCCCAGTAGTGATGTATGGAAGTGAAAGCTGGACCATAAAGAAGGCTGATCACCAAAGAATTGATGCTTTTGAACTATGGTGCTGGAGGAGACTCTTGAGAGTCCCATGGACTGCAAGAAGATCAAACCTATCCATTCTGAAGGAAATCAGCCCTGAGTGCTCACTGGAAGGACAGATCCTGAAGTTGAGGCTCCAATACTTTGGCCGCTCATGAGAAGAGAAGACTCCCTGGAAAAGACCCTGATGCTGGGAAAGATGGAGGGCACAAGGAGAAGGGGACGACAAAGGATGAGATGGTTGGATAGTGTTCTTGAAGCTACCAGCATGAGTTTGACCAAACTGAGGGAGGCTGCAGGAGGCAGTGGAAGACAGGAGTGCCTGGCGTGCTCTAGTCCATGGGGTCACGAAGAGTTGGACACGACTAAACGACTAAACAACAACAGGAGGACGTGAGCATAAAAATGCATGTGGGTGAAAAGTAACATACAAAGATTTGGAAAATTGCTTTCCAAAATCCGTATATTAGGCAAAACTGCACACACAAAATATATGTATTTGGAGAAATGCACACTAAAATGTGGGTGGGTTTTTATGAGGACTATCCAAAAAATAACCACAATTGCAAACCGAGGTTCGAATGTATTGATCCTCTGAGCTGAAGGTTGGAAAAATGAGAAACTGAGAGACACTGAAGTTCCACCCACTCCTCGTAGAGGAAACATCTTCTGTCGAAGGCCGCTGGTATTCTGCCTGCCACACCCCTAAGGCACTTTGGCCAGTGGAGCAGAAAATATGGGCAACTTCACAGTGCTGCTCAAGAAAATAGGTGAGGGGCTGAGGGAAGAGTCTGTTTACATCAGCTAGAGATGCTATCTAGTGGAGGAAAAACACTTTTATTTCCCTCGTGGACGGGCAGTTCATTTTGCTGCTGCAGCCTCTAATGGAAAATAATAAAAAACCCATTTGAGTCAGGCTGTATCTAGCACAGTTACAGGTCAAGGCAATCCTCCAAACAGGCCGTTGAGCAACGTAACACATTACTTTGTCACACCCGCATGTTCTGATGCCTGGGGATTTTTTAACCATTTGGAACTGAGCTGAGCAGGTCAAGGCTTCTTGCGATGTCAAACCCCACCCCACACCCAGCAGCCTTGAACTGCAGTGAAGTTATAGGATAGGGAAAATTATTATTGATGGAATATATTTGGAGACATATATTGTGCACACCTTGATCTCTGGAATGTGTCTTTGAAAGGTGATAATATCTCCTACTTGCCTGGATTTAGGCCAGGGTGTGTGTGTGTGTATCCATTCTTAAGGAAATCAGCCCTGAGTGCTCACTGGAAGGACAGATCCTGAAGCTGAGGCTCCAATACTTTGGCCACCTCATGAGAAGAGAAGACTCCCTGGAAAAGACCCTGATGTTGGGAAAGATTGAGGGCACAAGAAGAAGGGGACGACAGAGGACAAGATGGTTGGACAGTGTCCTCGAAGCTACAAACATGAGTCTGACCAAACTGCGGGAGGCAGTGGAAAACAGGAGTGCCTGGCGTGCTCTGGTCCATGGGGTCATGAAGAGTCGGACACGACTAAACGACTAAACAACAACAACTGTGTGTGTGTGTGTGTGTGTGTGTGTGTGTGTGTGTGTGATCTGTGGCTTTTGTGTGGCTGAGCATTTTGCCTGCCCACTCTTGTCTTTGGCTCCACCCACAAAAGGCAGTTTCTAGAACAATGGTTCTCAAAGGGTGCAGGGTGGCAAGTGTGGTGGAAAGATACAAGGACAATCAAAGAAACAATGAAACATTTCACTGCATTATAGTTTAGTATCTACTGTATCTATATATATATTTGCAAAATATGGATACATAGAGTGCTTTTTTCTAAAAAAAGTGTTTAGGGGTACTCTTGTTTTCCTGCTCGTATTGAAATACTGCCCCTCAATGAGGCCAAATTTAGATTCACAAAATGTTTAGGAGTATGCGTACCCCTGTGTCCCCCCAGAAAAAAAAGCACTGGATACAAATCTTTTCAAAACGAGAGCAAGAGCTTCAAGTGATATTGAGGAGGAGCTACACGGGCTCCCAGTAGGTTTCCGAGCACAATCTGAAGTGTTGGTGCTGACCTTTTAAACCCTAAGTGGCCTGTATTCCTGAAGGAGCATCTCCACCCCAATCATTCAGCCTGGATACTGATGTCCAGCTCCAAGGATCTTCTGGTGGTTCCCTCACTGCGAGGTTACAGCGAACCAGGCAGAGGGCCTTCTTGGTGGTGGCGCCCTCCCTGTGGAACGCCCTCCCATCAAATGTCAAAGAGATAAAGAACTACATAACATCTGAAGGCTGCCCTGTATCGGGAGGTTTTCAATGTTTGGCATTTTGTTATGTTTTTATATGAACTGGAAGCCACTCCTCATTATTATTCTTAATCCTGGTTGTGTTTTCCAATGTATTTCTTATCAACAACAATTCAGTGCGGCATGAGAAATTTTTATTCTGAAGGTGTGGCCCACAGGAAAAAGTTTGAGAACCACTCTCCTAGAAGTTCCCTCATGAGGGAATGCAGCCCCCAGGTTGAAAAGAAGTCCTCAGCCGTGGCATATAAGTTTTTTTTAAAAAATCATTACCATTATTATGATTTAAAAAGGGTGATGGGGAAAATAAACTAGCCTTGCTCCCTGCTTTTCTGATGAGTGGCCTGCAAACAAAGTCCCCTTCCAGACTGTTTTTCCTCTGGTCAGGCTGACAGTCTTGAGTTCTGTTTACTTGGAAGTAAATCCCACTGAGTCGAATGAGTGCAGCTCATGGGGCTCTAACTAACATTTTCAGCCTGTCCTTCTCTGACCTCAGAAGAAGGATGTGTTCGCAAACGGATTGCAACAGTTCCCTGTGGTGCTGTCAAGGCAGGAATGTGAGGCGAGCCCTGCTGGGTCAGGCCGAAGGCTCATCTTATCCAGCAACCTCTTCTTACAGTGATGCTATGTACTGAGTTCCTGGGGTCCCGGAACTGAAGCCTGGATACACGGTGTGAGGCAGCGGTGCGGCAGGTGGCTGTGCTGTGGTGCTGTGTGTGGCGGTCAGCTCAGCGGGATCCCATCTTCGTCACCAGTTAAATATACTTGGAGTCCAGAGTGGATTTCATGCTCTTTATTCAGCTCATAGTGGTGAGGAGGAATGGAATTTTCCCCACAATATCTGATTTATATACATTATTTACACAGTGGGCCCCACGTGATTGGCTAATTCTGGGATTCTCCTGTAGGCCAATCAGGTTGTGGATTCACTTCCACCTGGAGCTGGATTGGGTGGCTCCTGCGAACCAATCATACTGCTGCATTGTTCTAGGACCAATCAGACTGCTGCATTCTGAATCCTATTGTTTTAGGACCAATCAGACTGCTGCATTTTGGATCCTATTCAACTCAGTACATAGCAAGTGACTAACCAGATGCTCATGGGAAGCCCACAAACAGAAACTGAGCAAGTCCACCTGTGCCACTCCTCACTCTCACAGAGCTACAATTCTCAGAGTAGCTTAGCAATTAATCCCCTTCTCATAGAACCCCAGGACTTCATTATTAATAGTTTACTAAAAAAAATAAAATTCCACAAAGCATTTTTGATGACAAGGTCCTGCAGTTCCCAGAGTGCTTTCATGTTCAATTCCTATTTGCAGGGAACTCTGGGAATTGCAGAGGGGAAACAGAGGTCTCTTTACAGCTATCAGCGCCCTTAACAAACTACAAGAAGAAGATCTGCAAGAAGACTGCAAGAAGATCAAACGTATCCATTCTTAAGGAAATCAGCCCTAAGTGCTCACTGGAAGGACAGATCGTGAAGCTGAGGCTCCAGTACTTTGGCCACCTCATGAGAAGAGAAGACTCCCTGGAAAAGACCCTGTTGTTGGGAAAGATGGAGGGCACAAGGAGAAGGGGACGACAGAGGACAAGATGGTTGGACAGTGTTCTCGAAGATACAAACATGAGTCTGACCAAACTGCGGGAGGCAGTGGAAGATAGGAGTGCCTGGCGTGCTCTGGTCCATGGGGTCACGTAGAGTCGGACACGACTAAACGACTCAACAACAACAACAACAAACTACAGTTCCCGGGATTCTTTGGAGGGAAGTAATGACTGTTGAAGTGGCATTGCGTGGATGCTACCTCAGGTTTAAGTTCGAGATTTGGGATAGGGAGGAAACCCAAAGAACTTTAGCATGCGTTGGAACACGCCAAGGCCCTAGCAACATGTGACGTTGCTTACATTGTTATTTAGTCGTTTAGTCGTGTCTGACCCTTCATGACCCCATGGACCAGAGCACGCCTGGCACTCCTGTCTTCCACTGCCTCCCACAGTTTGGTCAAACTCATGCTGATAGCTTCGAGAACACTGTCCATCCATCTCGTCCTCTGTCGTTCCCTTCTCCTTGTGCCCTCCATCTTTCCCAACATCAGGGTCTTTTCCAGGGAGTCTTCTCTTCTCATGAGGTGGCCAAAGTATTGGAGCCTCAGCTTCAGGATCTGTCCTTCCAGTGAGCACTCAGGGCTGATTTCCTTCAGAATGGATAGGTTTGATCTTCTTGCAGTCCATGGGACTCTCAAGAGTCTCATCCAGCACCATAATTCAAAAGCATCAATTCTTTGGCGATCAGCCTTCTTTATGGTCCAGCTCTCACTTCCATACATCACTGCTGGGAAAACCATAGCTTTAACTGTACGGACCTTTGTTGGCAAGGTGATGTCTCTGCTTTTTAAGATGCTGTCTATGTTGCTTACGTAGCTGTGCCTTTAAGTATTTTCCCCACAAATTGCCAGTGCAGGGGGCCTGATCCAGATTGGGGCCCTGGTTCCAGGGGCTGGAGAGCTTTCCCCCTCTACCTCCTGTTTTGGTTCAGCTCTATCCCCTGCAATGTGCATGGGAAAAAAAATACTTTTGCTTCAGATGGAAGTTTCTTATGCAGACTGCCAGTCTAGATCAGGACCGCAGCAGGAGGTAAAGAGTTAAAGCAGGGTTAAGGACCCCTATCCCTAGGCTAGGGTCCCAGTGCAGATCAGGGACCCCCCCCCCATGCTGTCATTGTGTGTAACAAAATAACCTGCACTTAAAGACACAGGTACATAGCTAATGCAATATGCGACATGACCTAAATCACATTATAAAGAAGGGACCTCTATAAATTGTCTCAGGAAAAGGCACCAAAAGGACAACATAGGTCCAGGCCCCACAAAACAGTGCCATTTGCAGTGAATGTAACACTTCTGAGAGTCACTGTGCAAGTGGGTTGCTAACTAAAAATTCTACCTCTAGGTTTGCAATAACTTGTGATGGAAGTGTTCTATTTATTTCCCTTAAAAAAAAAGTGTTTTAATATTGCTGATGCCACAAAAACCCATGCCCCCTGTAATGAGAGAACTTTTCTAACGATCAAGCATTTTTTTTCTAAATTAAATGCAAAAGGCTTATTGCTGAGATGCCCTGCTATATAGATTATTGCACCATTCCCCGCCGGATTCAAGAATGTTAACTCCTGTAGAAAATTATCTCGGTGAAGCTGCAATCAATTTGAGCTACTACTCTTTATTGTGCTTGACAATTTGGCCATTTGGCTGTGCGGAAAGTTCTTTTTACTTGATTACTCACATTGTTGATAATTGCCGCGGCTTTTTGGCAGCGCAGGGCCATTATTTCGCAGACTGCGAGTGAATGGGCGTCGCTCTGCATGCATTGCCAAAGTTCCTGTGGTTTTCTTGCCCAACACCTAGGAATGTACAAACTCAAGCAGAATCCTTAGAAGACCTGCTGGGATTGCTTCATTCTCTTCGCCTGGGAGAGAAAGCATATTTCACAACCCAGCAAACACTCCTCCTAACCTAGAAGACTGATTGCCTTCTAACAGAGTGCTTGGGAAGAGGAAGTTGCCCATTTAATATGGAGGACAGAGCCAATCTGCATGTGTGAAAGCATACATGAATAAGTGAGCCCCTAATAATAATAATAATAATAATAATAATAATAATAATAATAATAATAATTTATTTATACCCCACCCATCTGGCTGGGTTTCCCAGCAGAACTAGGAAACAGCTTTCACCTTTGTTCCTAGCCCACCAGAGATCATTGTCCAGTGTGACCAAGGCAGTTTCAGTCCCATGATGAAGCCTGAATCCCGATTGGAAGGGATCCAAATGGTCTGCATCCTCCAGGCGTGCCTGGAATTGTTCAGCAACCACTTGCTCAATCACCTTGGCCAAGAATGGAAGATTTGAGACTGGGTGCTAGTTGGCCATATTGGCCAGGTCCAAAGATGTTTTTTTAAGAAGCAGTTTAATATCTGCTTCTTTCAGAGGATCTGGGAAGGCTCCCTTGTAGAGGGAAGCATTCACCACCCTGCAGAGCCCATCATCCAGTTCTTCCTAGCTTGCTTTTATGAGCCAGGATGGGCAAGCATCAGGGAGGCAGGTGGTTGGTTTCATTGAAAGACCCTCCAAGTGTCCCTATTTTCAGGGACTGTCCCAGATTTACAGAAGCCACCCCAGTTTCTGATTTGACCCCAGAATGTTCCACTTTTCCTTAGGACATCCCTATTTTCGTTGGAGGAATGTTGGAGGGTATGGAGTTATGCGACCCACTGAGCCAAGGAGATAAGTAACTAGTCAACTTTCAGAAAATATCTGAAGGCAGCCCTGTTTAGGGAAGATTTTTTAATACTGAATTATGTTTTAATATATGTTGGAAGATGCCCAGAGTGGCTGGGGCAACCCTGCCAGATAGGCAGGGTATAAATAATAAAATTATTATTATCATGGAATAAGATGCCCCTATCAAACCTATCCATTCTGAAGGAAATCAGCCCTGAGTGCTCACTGGAAGGACGGATCCTGAAGCTGAGGCTCCAATACCTTGGCCACCTCATGAGAAGAGAAGACTCCCTGAAAAGATTGAGGGCACAAGGAGAAGGGGACAACAGAGGACAAGATGGTTGGACAGTGTTCTCGAAGCTACCAGCATGAGTTTGACCAAACTGCGGGAGGCAGTGGAAGACAGGAGTGCCTGGCGTGCTCTGGTCCATAGGGTCATGAAGAGTCAGACATGACTAAATGACTAAACAACAACAACAACAATTTTCATTGGAGAAATGTTGAAGGGTCTGCATTTAACTCTGTGTATTTATTTTATACAAATATTTTTACACCACCTATTGCACTCACAGTTCCAAGGTGGGGTACAACAAGTAAAAATGATAAAGCAATAAAATAGCAGGACTATAAATCTACATTCTTTTATGGGAAACCAATCAGTGGAATCAGAGCCAAAAGGTCTGTAGGGGTCTCTGCAGCTGAGCGCAGTGCTCAGACAGAGCAGTAGGGAAGGAAACCCTCTTGCAGTATTCCAGTTCCCGGTTGTTCAGAACTTTATAGGTTAAAACCTAAATTGTGAACTCGGTCCAGTAGCTTGTTGGCAGCCATTGCAGTTCCTTTGATTGCGTTCGTGCAATTTACATCCCCTCAGATTTGGCCCTGAGAGAAGCAGCTTCCGTATCTTTTAAAAATAACATCTCTATAAAACACCGTTAATAACTTTTGTGGTTGCACCTTGATTTCTTTCTTTCTTTCTGTTTGGTACTGCTTTGTTCACGACGCTCTGAGAATGTGGGAGCAGAAGAGAACATTGCACCTTCAAAAAGCAAGCAGAATATTGCTCATTTTTACAAAATCATTAACACTGAGTCAGGAATTCGTGAACCTCCCCCCCCCCCGCCCCCAATGATCTGTTGATTCACTAAGTGCTTTTTCCACAGAAATTCTTTGACTTCAGACTTCCCCTCCTGGCAGAGCTTGTTGTAAATAAAAATAGGGAGTTGGATTGTGTAACTAAGCAAACCGAGCTCCAGTTTCTTTCAAGTATGCTTTTCCACTGGGTGTAATGCAGTTGCCTTGGTCTTTGGCTAAGGGTGTGCATCTGAGTGCCTTGCAAATATATCAGCAGTGGCCTGATGCTACTGCCCTTTCAGTTTAGCAAGAAAAAGCAGCTGCTATTTCTTGGGGGGGGGGGGATGGCTAAAATAGCACTGATTATGCTCTGTGCTTGAAGGCTTTGCTGACTGATTGCCTGTGCCATGTTAATTCATCTGCGGTGTGGTCTGTGGGGCAAAACAGCAGGTGCATCCTTGCTACTGATGTCTGCCCTGGACTCCTCTTTAAACAAATGTGTGAACTAAGCGTCTGCATCTGGCTGTTGCCGTTTTGATTCCCCACATTCTCAGCCCCCCTCAGTTTAGTGTTGCATTGTGGGAAGCTAAAATGGCAGTTCCCACTGGCGGGTTGGAAGATGCTATGGTCATTTCCCTCAAGAGTTACTTGAGGTTGCTGTGGGGGCAGGGAATGGCAGCCCCCAGTGGAGATTTGGGAGGCACAATTTTAATTTCCCACTGTGCCCTGGTGTGAAGCATTGTGGGATATTAAAATGGCTGCCTGGCAATGCCACCACTTCCACTAGAGCAGGGGTGGCCAGCTCCAGAGGGACTGCAAGCGACTTTTCAGAATTAAAATCTGACAGTGATCTACCCCCCTTTTTAGGGGTTCAGGTCAAAGTTGTTGGGCTATTTTTAGGGAGAGAAAATGCCCCGTTTTGGGGGGAGTTCAGGTCAAGGTTCTTCAGCTTTTTTAGGGAGGGGAAATGCCCTGCTTTTTAGGGGTTCAGGTAAAAGTTGTTGACCTTTTTTATAGGTGCGAAATACCCCATTTTATACCAATTTTGTTGGGGTTCCATTTGGGGAGACTTTTAAGGGGAAAGGGATTGTCGCTGACCAAAACAGCACTATGAAAGCATTTTGACTCACAACAAAAACTCCGTCTTCCATTACAGATATCAGGAGAAAATAGAGGCAGGGGAGAGGGGGCAGGGAAAATGAGCCCACGATCAACAGTGATCGACTGCAACCTCCTGGGGATCAACCAGTCAATCCCCATTGACCTGTTGGACATCCCTGCACTAGAGGAGCCCATCCCTAGGGGGTCCATTGATAAAAGAGCGGCCCATCCTGTACACACATCATGCTTTGCACCATCTCTCTGCTCTGACCTCTGACGCCTTAGAGGTGTGTTTTCAGAAGAAGAAACAAAAGACTGAATCAGAGGAATGGAACTCAAAGCTGAGGAGAATACAGGAAGATCAGGGAAGGCCGATAAGAGCAGTAAAATCATTAAAGGCACTAAAAATAATAGCATTACATTTTGATTATAGATGGAAAGGGATGGGAAACCAGTGAAGAGAATAAAAAGGAGAGGCTTCACACCATAATATTGAGCACAGTCAGAAGGGCTGTTGTCAGCACCTGGCATGAGGCAGCTGCCAGGGACCCTGTATGTAGGGTCCAACTTTTTAAAAGGTCCTGCCCCGCTTCCAAAAATGTGAGGATGGGTTCTATTGGGGATTGCTATTTGATTTTTCTACTGTGTCCTGCAAAACAATTCTGGGTTAGGATATCATTAAAATTATTAAAACTGTGACCTGCTTGCAGGTGCCTGCTGGATATGCCAGTCTATGGATGTCATAGAACCATAGAACTGTAGAGCCACCAGAGTCATCCAGACCAACTCTCTGCAATGCAGGAATCATTCACCCAACACAGGCTTTGAACCCATGACCCTGGAATTAAGAGTCTCATGCTATACCAACAGTGCTATCCAGGAACTCACCAGAGAGCCATTTGTTGCTGGCACATTAAATCCTGGAGCCTGCCCTGAAAGCAGGATTTCCCCCTAAACTGTTGATACACCAGGGGCATGGAGATAGTTATCACCTGACTTTTGAGGAGCTTGTAAGGTTCTCAGAAGCTTCCAGGAAAATCCTTAATTTGTTATGCCCATCAAATATAAATGGACAATCCCCTGCAGCCCCCCTGGGGAAATAGATGCTCTCTTGATCCCATAACAAATGCGTCGGGGAGGCTGATGGCCCAATTGGCCATCGAAAACGATCTTTGCATCGCAAATGGCAACGTTACTCCCTTGTCCTCGCAGCAGTTAACGTGCATCTCTTCCCGGGGGACCAGTGTTGTCGACTACATTCTATTGACGCCGGAGCTATTCTCAATTTCTACAAAAATGGAAGTGGCTGAATATTTTGGTGGTGACCACCTTCCATTGACTTTAATGTTAAGCCTAATAGAGCCATTCTCAGTCCCCTCGAACTATAGTTCCACCGTACAAAGCTACCCTGTATATAAAACAAAGAAATGGACAAGCCTCAGCTCCTCTCTTGCCCTGGACATACAAAAATCACTTGATATGCCTACAGTTCTTTCTGACTCAATTCCGCCCGCTGACCAATACCGGAAATTAATTGATGCTTTTTCAACAACTTACATAACCATCACCTCGCCTACTCACCAACGCTTCTTCTCCGAATCACCCTGGTTTGACAAGGAATGTAAAGTCCTAAGAAGGCGAATTAGGAAAATGGTCAGAATCATCAAATTTTCCAACGACCCCCAAACCCGTGCAGAGCTTCTAGTTACTAAAAGGACATACAGAAACATGATTCATTGCAAGAAACAGCAACACATCCTTGAGGCTTGGTCCACTCTTCGTTCAGCTGTAGAGAGGCATGACTCCCGCTCCTTTTGGCGCTTAGTTAGGCCTTCGGCACCACCCAATTCAGCTATCCTGATTTCCGCTGACGAATGGACCGCTTATTATTCGGCCAGTTTCGCTTCTCCAAATAATCTTACAGATCACCTTCAATCCCCGTCGGACCTCTGTTCCCGTTCTCCTAGTTCCACCTCCTCAGTAAATTTTACCTCAACCCGCATCTTCAACATCATAATGTCCATGCGTAGGAATAAGGCCCCCGGCCCAGACATGGTCCCGTTGGACCTTTTCCTGACTGATCCTCTTTGGTGGAGTGAACAGCTGACTTCTGTATTCACCGCTATCTCCTCCGCCTTAGACATCCCCGACTCCTGGAGAGAAGCTACAATAGTCCCGATTTTCAAAGGCGGCCAGCCAAACATCCCTAGGAACTATCGCCCCATCAGCTTACTATCTATTCCGGGGAAAATATTTGCCGCTGTCTTACTGGAAGAACTTCTTTCATGGGTCCATGAGAGAAACATTCTACCGCCAGAACAGATTGGCTTCCGGAAGTCAGCATCAACCATGGACCACTGTCTAACTCTTTATCACCTTGCCAGTAAATACACTGCACCAAGGCAAGGCCACCTGTTTGCCGCTTTCATGGACCTGGAGGCCGCCTTTGATTCCATTCCTAGACAGAGATTATGGTCCAAACTTGCCCATTTGGGAATTGATCCACACCTCCTTTCCCTAATTATTTCCCTTTATTCAAACACCACAGCTCGCGTTCGAATTGGTCCCAACGGCTACCTTACCACCCCATTCCCAACGGCCAGGGGCGTCCGACAAGGTTGTCTCTTGGCCCCTTTACTGTTTAATCTTTATCTTCATGACGCCCTTTCCCCTTTGAAGCTAGCAACTAAGTACCCTCCTCACTTAGCAGGCCATCCCGTTGCTTCCCTTTTCTATGCGGATGATGCCGTCATCTTATCCAGAACAGCTGCGGACCTAGCAAATGCAGTTAATGCATTTATCGCCTATTGTAAGGCGGAAGCTCTTAATATTAATTATAAAAAATCGAAAGTTCTCCACTTCACTCGTTCCCGCAAACTCAAGCTGGAGCCGCTTAAGATCACAGGTGGCTACTTAGAAAAGGTAAAAGCCTTTAAATATCTAGGCTTAATATTTACTTATAATCTCTCCTGGACCACCCATCTACAATCTGCCTCTCTTGCTGCAACTACGACCTCTAATGCCATTGTCCGATTTTATCACCAGAAGGGCGGCAAACACCTTCCACCAGCAATTCAAATGTTTAATGCCAAAGTTGTCCCTAAACTATTATATGGCTGCGAAGTATGGACTACAGCAATATCAGGTAACTTGGATCGCCCACTTCACATGTTTCTGAGATCTCTTTCCGGCGTCCCAAGATGTGTCTCAGGTGCAGCCTTACGTCTTGAGTTCGCCCAGCCCTCAATTGTAAAACGAGCATGGAGTCGAGCCATTTCCTACAGCTCCCACCTACTACCATCGGATGCTCGAATTAGAGGTGGTTTCTCCAATCTGATCCTAAGAGATATTCATAATTCTCCTTGGAAAACTACAATTAATCTCAAATTCCGCTCTCTTCTCAATTTGAACCGCAAAACTGTTTTTAATTTAGAGTGTATCAGTCCGGCAGCCCTACCTCTAATCAAAAAGAAGCTGCAGCAACTTGACTTCTCTAACACAGCTTCCCATGCAAGAGGGCCGTGTTCAGGCTTAGCCCTAGCTATTCCACCCCCTGAAGGGATCCCTCTATACTGCTTTACAATTCCTTCGGAGGCTAAACGAAGGGCCTTTACCTGTGCCCGTCTCAACTGTTTTCCTACAGCAGTTCTGTCGGGTCGTTACTCCAGAGTTCCCATCGCAAATAGAACATGCTCCTGCAATGACACGGTTCTGGAGACTATGGAACATGTAATGCTCTTCTGTCCCAACTGGACAGATGAAAGATCTCGGTTTCTAACGCCTCTCGTGAACAAGCTTCATCTCCCAATCCAGCCTTGGATAGTGTCCCTTCTTCTGCAGGATTCTGACCGTTGGATTACCGAGATGACAGCTAATTTCCTGCTTAGTGTGATGAAGAGGAAAGCGGCACCAACTCCTTCCTCAATACCACAGATGTAGTCGATACGCCGCACAATCGAACCTGTTTTTTGTATTCTCTGTCACTCAATGTTTTAAATCTCCCGTTACCTTTGTTATCCCCATTTTCTCAAAGTATTCGCCCAGAATGGCATACACTTTTATCTCCCCACCCCCATTTTATGTTGTTATTTCTATGTATATTATGCTATGGCCGCATGGCTAATGCAATAAAATCATTATTATTATTATAAATGGGTACATCATTGAAAGCCCCTAAGGCCACAAGAAAGAAAACACTTGACTCTTCCAACTGAGAAAGTCGCTGTTCATTGCTTGGCCAGTCATAGCTCCTTATTCACTTTGTTGGCATCCCATGGACAGAAGCCAGCCAGTATCTAGTTGCCGATTCTTTGTTTACTGAGATGCGGATATATTTAACACAAAATATCCAAGTCCAGATTGACAACTGGTGGAGATTGGCTTCGACATGTGGAAAACGACAGGAATCTCATGCATTTCTATGTCAGACAATGCCTGCCGACAGTCAGAACACAGATGGAAAGCAAAGACCGTATCTATAAAATAAGCTATAGAGCGATGTAGCCAGATATGTAGTTATCTTTGATGTACAATAATTCTGGTTATATGGAGACATATTGTCAGCTGGGGTGCATTACCGCGATCTCGGCAGAAGTCAATAGGGCCATCTTTCTTCCCATTGGGAAATTTTATCAGAGCAAAACACAGATGGCTAGAAAAAGAATTTTTTTCGGTCCCCAAATGGTTGCCTGATTGACCAGGATTTGGTAGTCATACAGGATAGTGAAGGTAAAGGGACCCCTGACAATTAAGTCCAGTTGCCTCTGGTGTTGAGGTGCTCAACTCGCTTTACAGGCCAAGGGAGCAGGCATTTGTCTGCTCTGCAGACAGTTTTTCCCAGTCATGTGGCCAGCATGACTAAGCTACTTCTGGTGCAACAGAACACCAACACCAGAGCAGAAAACAGAAAACCTTCCCACCGGAGTGGTACCTATTAATCTACTTGCACTTTTTGGCATGCTTTCAAACTGCTAGGTTGGCAGGAGCAGGGGCCGAGCAACGGGAGCCCACCCCATCGCAGGGATTCGAACCGCCAACCTTTTGATCAGCAAGCCCAAGGCTCAGTAGTTTAGACCACAGCACCACCCGCGTCCCTATACGGGACAGGGGATACTTAATTCCCCGTTGTTAAAGCGCTGCTGGGGTAGAACGGGGTTAGCCTTCTGTTCAGCTGCATGATGTTATCAGGAAGGGACAGCTCTGTTTGTGAGTCAGTTGCAAAAAAGGACTTGCAAAAGTCATATGCATCGCTAAGGCAGCTGAGACAGGTCAAGCCTGACTTAAGAATTTAAGAAGAGCCTTGTTAGATCAGGCCAAGGGCACATCTAATCCAGCACTCTGTTCTCACAACCAACCAGGTGTCTATGGGATGCCCACAAACCTGAGTGCGAATCACACTTCCGCACCTGTGATTCCCAGCAGCTGACAGAGGTGTGCCATCTCCAACAGTGGAGGTAGCATATAGCCGTCATGGCAAGTAGCCATTGGTAGCCCTGTCATCCATGAATTTGAGTAATCCTCATTTTAAGGCCATCCTGGTTGGTTGCCATCACTATATCTTGTGGGACAGAATTCCATAATTTAACTATGCTCTATGTGAGGTATTTTCTTTTGTCTTTCTCGAAGCTTCTAACATTCAACTTCAATGGACGTCCCCAAGTATTATGAGACGGGGAAAGAGAGAGAAATCTCTACCCACCCTGTCCACACCAACTGCATTATTATAACTAGCAAATTATTTCCAGGTCCTCACGAAATTACTCATGGTTTTGAATTGGGAAGGTAGTTTGATATGTTAATGGCCTTTGGGGTGCTCATGCTTTAAGTAGGATTTGTTCCTTTAAAATATATTTTAGTTTTTGTTGATTGCTGTTCTTACCTGATCTTAATATCTCCATTGTTTTGTTTTTGCTGTGTAAGTCACCTCGAGACACTTGAGTGCAAAAAATACAATGAATAAACAATAAAACCATGCCCAGCTCGATCTCTTATATGTGCTTTCGAATGCCTGGAGAGAGCTAGCTGCAGTCCACTTAGAAAATCTTTGCCCATAGCACTGATAGGCCCCTGGGATTTGAATATAGTCAGAGCACATCTTCTCTTCTTTTTCTACCTTCAATCTCATCAACTTCAAACTTACCTCCCTACTTCATCCCTCATTCCAGAAGACAGCTATGAAACTCTGCTTCTCTCGGAGAAGCCCTGTCAGTGGATGTTTGCTAATTAAGATCTAGCAGTTAACTCTGTCAAAAGCTTTCTTAAGATCAAGCGAAATGGCTCCTCTCACGTTTGCCTTTGATCAAGGGCTCTGAAGATCTTTGTCCCCACATTTCCGAGCGCACTTGTACTGTCTCACGCAGCAGCGGCCTGAAAAACCAAGAATCTTCCATTTGAAATGTATTCATGAAGCTTGTGAATGGCATCACACTACAGATTTACACCGAAACTAAACTGGCGTGCTGGAAAGGTGTATTGTTAGCTGTGTCAAGCGGTGCCTGCTAATGAGTTGGATTGTTGCAATCCTAAACACTAAAAAAACAACCTCGTTCTCTGACTGTGGATTGTTATATAGCCAAAACATCTGAACTCATGCACAGGGCCGGGGGGGGGGGAGGTTTCTGCAGGGTTGGAGGAACCCAAACTTTGCAATGCAGCAACCTGGTCCCACATGTTGTTGTTGTTTAGTCGTTTAGTCGTGTCCGACTCTTTGTGACCCCATGGACCAGAGCACGCTAGGCACTTCTGTCTTCCACTGCCTCCCGCAGTTTGGTCAAACTCATGTTTGTATCTTTGAGAACACTGTCCAACCATCTCGTCCTCTGTCATCCCCTTCTCCTTGTGCCCTCCATCTTTCTCAACATCGGGGTCTTTTCCAGGGAGTCTTCTCTTCTCATGAGGTGGCCAAAGTATTGGAGCCTCAACTTCACGATCTGTCCTTCCAGTGAGCACTCAGGGCTCAGTCCCACATATATTACACTAAAAACCCTAATGGGAAAAAGACTCAAGTACATCCCTGTGAGGACTTAAGCATCCTGTCTGACTCTTGCAATGTTTCTGTGTGGTGCAATCAGCTTGTTTCCAAAGGATGTCTGAAGGAAGAATCCTTTGGGGGTTTGGCCAGTTCTGCCTGTTCGAAGGTTAAAAGGTCTACATTATCCAATCTGGAAAGAAATTTTCGTTGCTGCACACAATAAAAAAAGCTTATACCTTCTAGACCGATGCTCATGTTGATATTCTGTTTTCCTTATCTGCCACTGAAGAAGGCTAGTCAAAACATGTTTGGCTTCAGCTATTGGCTTTAGAAAATATTTGTTTTGTGTTATTGTGCATGTTATTTCATTTTAATCACCGGCTGTATTCACATGGATACGATTTATCGGTATGATAGTATATGGAGCTTAATTTGTCGGCCATCTGGATATGATACTGTTTTTACAAAGTTCTCCTTTTAAAGATGTTTTATGTGTGTAATAATATTTAACTGGCAGGCAACCTTGACTCTTGTCTGTATCCTCTTGTTTGTTCTTGCACTTTGCACGGCAACATTTTGTTGCAAGCCCCACTTCTTCATGTGTATTTCCAAATACTTAACCAAATAATTATTTGCCCGTGTGCCCAATGCACTGAGCTTTCAAAGCAAGGTAAATCCAGAGAATATTCAATCTAGCAATCTATCCTATATTCAGCATAAAACCAGGAAAGTAAAAAACAATGAAAAGATAAGAGCAGCAGATTAAGCATGTAAATGATGGAAAGCCCATAGTAGTTAGTGTAGGCAATACTGAGCTAAGTGGACTTTTGGCCTGACTTGGTATGAAGCAGCTTTCCATGTAAGTATTTAAGAACATAAGAAGAGCCGGCTGGATGAGGCCAATGGACCATTTAGTCCAGCATCCTTTTCTCACAAAGGCCAACCAGACGCCATTAGGAAACACACTCTTCCATCTTGTGGTCCCCAGGAACTGGTATTCAGAAGCGTTATGGCCTCCAACCATGGAGGCAAACATACTTTCTCGCACAGAAGTGAGACAACTCCGGCAGTAATTAACTCAGGTTTATTGCTCAAACACACAAATCACTCTGGAGCTCAGTCACTCAGCGTCTGCTTCCAAATTAGCTGTTGCCGAGTCTGAGTTCCGCCCCTTCCTCTTCCCCCATTTAAAGCCCCACTTTTGCTTCCTTTCCAGTTCACGCCTCTCATTAATTCATACACACACACACACACATTTTTATTGAGTTTTTTAACATATCAGTTCCAACAGTCATACAACATATCTTCTCATCTTATACAATATTTTAGACTTCCGTCAACACCTCTGATGATTTTCTGTTCTTTATCATTTATTCTGCATTTCTTAATTTCTATATTACATTTAATTGTCCTTAACTAATAATTCTCTTCATAGTCTTTCTCGCGGTATTTCAAATAATCCACCTTACAAAACTTCTTGCAGTCCTACTAGTGTAATCTGTTCATCACAATTACTTTTCAAATAGTTCATATATTTACTCCAGTCTTCTAAAAATCTCTGATCCCGCAGGTTTTGAATCCTTCCTGTTAATTTATCTAATTCTGCATAGTTCATCAACTTTATCCTCCATTCTTCTTTCGTCGGTAGTTCTTCTTGCTTCCATTCTTGTGCAATAATATTCTTGCTGCTGTCATTGCATATAAAAACAACTTACAATCCTGTCTATTAATATCATCTCCTACAATGAAGTAAAAATGCTTCTGGTTTCTTAATAAATGTGAAATATGCCTCTCATTAATTCTCGTGCGCCTACGTGTCATGGGATGGGCTATTTCCGGTGGTCCTCCCTCTGGGTCCGAGCTTGGACTTCAGTCTGTGTCTTCTCCCTTGAACTCCCCCCTTCCTTCTCCTTGTTCTCAGAGCTCAGGCTTTTACTGCAACTAGGCTGCTCCTCCCTCGTTCCCCATTCCTGCCTAATTACCTCCTCCTGTCTCTTCACGCTCTCCCCCTCTGTCACCAATGGGACGCAGCTGACATCATAGCTAGTAGTCACTGGTAGCTGTCTCGTCCATGCCCTGCCTGCTCCATCGCCTCTGCTTGCTCCATCACTGAAGAAGCGGCACTCGCATTGGCATACCCTCCAACATTTTCATCCCCCAAATTGGGATGTCAGGAGGATCAGAAGGTGCTCTGGTGTGCCCTTCTGACAATCACCAGACAGAAGGAATGAAATACACTCTGGCGCTCATCAGCAGGGTTGCGCCAGAGCACTGGACCAAAAAAATGGGACATTGTGGAATGCAAACAGATCTGTGATTCTGGATCTCCTGCTTAAAATGGGACACTGAGGGGGGTGCATTGGTGCCAATTTCAGCCAAGATCACATCCATTTGGGGTGAGATCTCACCGAAAATGAGCATGGTGTATGGGCAATCTATCCGGAAGATAAATTGTATTTTGAGGAGTTGGTGATCTGACATGGTTGCCCTCTTCCTTCCTCTGTTCCTTTCCCCTCTCCTTGTCTCTTAAGTTCTTCAGTGGCATGAGAACAGCCTATAATGTCCTAATCAGGAAGAAGAGATAGTGATGAGAACCTTCTCTGATGTTGGACATGGTTTCGAGAAAGTGAGGCATTGGGAGGGGGTGGCTAATTAAGAATCTGCACGTAGCTAGTAATGAATGATCTGCATGTAGTCAGTTGGGCAAGCCACACAGGCTAGCTATCTAGCTTATAAATCAGATGGTTTGGGGCAGAACTGGGAGAAGCTCGTGCATGGACTGACATCCGTGTGGCTGTGCAAACTGTGGAGTCACTTTGCCGCTTCTTGAGGGATTCAAAGTGGCAGATTGACGTGCTAGCTTGGTATGTATATATTGCTTGCTGTTTAGAATAAAATCTTTAATCTTCTCACTCACTTGTGTTTTGTATTACTTCTGAATCTCATTTTAAAAGAACCACCTTGCATCTGGCAAGACACATGGTCTCACCCAGAATCAGTGCAGATGGTGACAGCACGTCTCCGCCAGCAGCAGATGCAGCAATAGAGCAGGCAGTGCAAGCCATGGTGGTGGCGGCAGGTTGGGTGGTGGTGGCAGCAGTGGCAGCAGTGGCAGCAGCAGCTGTGTGGCACTTTCCATTTCACCTCCAGTGGCAAAATGGGATGTGCTGCCCCTGTCTCCATGAATTTGTCTCATTCTCTTTTAAAGCCATCTAAGCTGGGGGCCATCCCTGTCTCCCGTGGAAGCAAATTCCAGTTTAATTATCCACTGCATACAGGGCCATCTTAAGCATATCCGGTGCCGTGGTGCAAAGCTCCCTCCGCCCCCCCCCCCATTTCCCAGAGTTTTTTAGGGAGGACGGCACTGCCGGCGTAGCTGGAGGAGGTGGGCAGCAGCAGCTGGAGGGCGTGTTAGAATTCCTGCTCTATGATTGCAGTCATGGGATTGTTGTCTTTCACATGACAGTGTATGTTTTGACTCCACAAAGTGGGAAGTGACGGAGACAGGATGTTTGTGTTACTGTGTTCCGTGAAGTGGGACTGTTGTCCTTTGTTCTTTCTCTCTGCTGTCTGATGCTAGAGAGAGAGGGAGCCATGTTGCAGTGCTCCGTGTGTGTTTATATGTAAATAAAGTAGATTAGCCAAAATGCTGAGTTGCTGAGGTCTGTTACGCAAGCTGCGAGGACTCTGCGGATCCCTAAGCGTGCTGGTGTCTGTTGGCATCGGTCGCTGTGATGTTCGGGCTGAAGAAAGCTTTTGAAGCTCCCGAACGATTGACCAGGAGGGAGAGAACATGCCAGTCGGGCATGTGTCTCTGCCAGGGTCCTACTCAAGAGTAGGACGAGTTCCTGACAGGGCTGCTCCTCCAGCTGGGAAGAGGCGGAGGCTGGATGCGGTGCCTCCCAGCTCAGCTGGTTGCTTCGTGCTGTGGTAGCCACAGCAGATGGAGGCTCCGGGCGCGGCACAGCGCTGCTTCGGCACGGCATGGTGGAGGCGGGTGAGGGCGGCGAGCTGATGCTGGGAGGCGCTGTGTCCAGCCTCCGCCTCTTCCCTGGTGCCATCCAGAACTTGGCACCCTGGTGCCCTGCGCCACTAGCCTCTATGGGTAAGACGGCCCTGACTGCATAGAGAAGGTCTTTCCTGTTTTTCTGCTCTGGATCTTTCCCATGTACTTTGGAAAATGGATAGAGCCTGGAACTTTGAAAAGTATTCATTGCAACGGCAGGTATTCAATCTCCTTAATCCTCATGCCTGCTCTAGGCTTGGACTGGAATGGAGCGTGGGCAGCTGCCAAAACATACCTCATGGAACCCATAACTTTGGCATTGCTGCGCGCCAGAAATCTAGCTGCAAATGAAGGCACAGCTTCCTTTGTCATCATGTACCCCATTGCATCCCGCAAATTAGCCAGGCAAACTTTGGCTTTCAGTACGGCGCTATATTAAATTCCATTCTCCTGCATTCTCGAGAGTTATGAAAAGAAAACAATCTTCCTTTTCAAAGGAGAGGATGGAGAGCAACGGATCCCTTTCAGCTCTAACTGTTTCTGACACCTGGCACCAAACTGCTGACACCTTGTGGATTGTGGATTCAAATGTCTCAACAATAGCTTTTGTCATTTTATTACCAGTCAAAAGTCTGGTGCTGTTTTGGAAAAAGCCTCAGGGTCACCAGACAATACGATTTTAGCTGTCTTCTGTTTGAAAGGAATTGTTCTTATTTCTGAGGCTTACAGCTCCATAAAACCTGGAAAAGAAAAAGCTCTGGAGTTCCATTTGCACTATGAAATGTTGAGCTGGTGGCAACCCTACAGAGCAGCTTTTGCAAACAAGGACACCATTCTGTTCCAGCTGTTCACTCCCATAACTGTTGTTCTTACAATGCATTAAGTTTTTTTTAGTTTTCCTCTTCCCTCCTCTTCCCTTTCTTCTTTTCATTTCGTGCCGTTTAGGTTGTAAACCTAGCATAGATTTTAGACTGCAAATCTGCAAGGAGAGACTACCCTGTGCTTATTGAAGAAGAAGAAGAAGAGTTTGGATTTGATATCCTACCTTTCACTCCCTTTAAGGAGTCTCAAAGCGGCTAACATTCTCCTTTCCCTTCCTCCCCCACAACAAACACTCTGTGAGGTGAGTGGGGCTGAGAGACTTCAAAGAAGTGTGACTGGCCCAAGGTCACCCAGCAGCTGCATGTGGAGGAGCTGAGACGCGAACCCGGTTCCCCAGATTACAAGACTACCGCTCTTAACCACTACACCACACTGGCTCCCAGTGTGATCATAAGCCACTCTGGGATTTTTCAGGTTGAAGTTCAGGAAGAAAAAGCTTTCATTTGAGGTTATTAAAACAATGCCCACTATAATGGCAGCTCCCAGGGAGTGGCAAAGGAGACAGCTATACTTATGGAAGTAGTCATTTTAAAATTCCCAGATTAAAACAATAACAACAACCCAAAACACCTCTGAACAAGGCTTTCTGGGAGAAATTAAACTGGAGCCACATTGAATCTCTTCTTCCCCAAGAAAATTTCAACTCACCCATGAAACGAAGACAAACGTCTAGAAATCTAGATGTTACAAACAAGAATTTAAGCATATTTACTAGGGTGCACGGAAACACCATTTACCTCCCCACCACAGTGGTACCTATTTATCTACTTGCGCTGGTGTGCTTTCAAACTGCTAGAGTGACAGGAGCTGGGACAGAGCAACAGGAGCTTACCACCGCTGTGCGGATTCGAACCCGGGGCGCGGGTGGTGCTTTGGTCTAAACCAGTGAGCCTCTTGGGCTTGCCAATCAGAAGGTCTATATATGTATAAGTGTTTGTGTAAAAGAGTGTACAGTTGTTGATTTGTACAGCTCAGCTATTGCATATACAGGCGCCTAGAGTGTTAGTCATTGAACATTACATGTGAATAACTGTATGAGTGTACAGCTCAGCTGTTTGTGTACCCAGGTTGTACACTCGTTGAACATAGTGTGTGAACGCTGCCATTGCCCATATTTTTCTTTCTTTGTTTATTGAAGTCTTGTAGCTTTGCACAGGGATTTGAAAGAGCTTCCTCTTGTTGGTGCTTTACAATTTTAAGATGTCTGGTGTGTGTATTGGTGATCCCTATATGCTGCAGTTTAATGTCCCGTCAATTGAATTCAGCTGCCTGGTGAGGCAGAGAGGGAGCTGCAATTGAATCACCAGATGAAAGCTGATCTGCTTGTCATATAAAAGTTCCTCCACCCCTTCCCCATTCTCTGGTAATCTATCGTCTTAACATTTTGCCAGACGCAGACCAAATGTAAGTCAAAAGACCTGAAAGAAATTCTTATTTCCATAAAGGAAAGGAATGATATCTCTCTCTCTCTCTCTCTCTCTCTCTCTCTCTCTGTTAGGCTGTTTGTCTGTATATTAAAGGAAGGATAAAAATCCTAGCCTTCAAGAACAATACTTTCTGGCATTAAAAATTGAGGGTTATCTTTGTGCATGGGCGCACATTTAAATCCGCCCACACTGTGGCAGTTATAATATGGCAAGCTGCTTAGGTGAATTGGTGCCCCATATGGCTTCAGTGCTTTTCACTAGGACCACGCTGAAGCATGAACAAATTGATTTGGGTCATTCCAGAATTCAGATGAGTCAGGTAGTAAAGGTAAAGGTAAAGGGACCCCTGACCGTTAGGTTCAGTCACGGACGACTCTGGGGTTGCGGCACTCATCTCTCTTTACTGGCTGAGGGAGCCGGCGTACAGCTTCCGGGTCATGTGGCCAGCATGACTAAGCCACTTCTGGCGAACTGGAGCAGCACACGGAAACGCTGTTTACCTTCCTGCCGGAGCGGTACCTATTTATCTACTTGCACTTTGACGTGCTTTCGAACTGCTAGGTTGGCAGGAGCAGAGATCAAGCAACGGGAGCTCACCCCGTCGTGGGGATTCGAACCACCGACCTTCTGATCGGCAAGTCCTAGGCTCTGTGGTTTAACCCACAGCGCCACCCGCTGTGGAGATAGCCCCAAACTGGGACAGGGCCTCCAGTGTTATTTGGGACTGAAAGGGGGCAGGGAGCTGGACAGGAAGAAGGAGATACAGGCAGTCTCATACCCTCTCTGATGTCCATAATAATAATAATAATAATAATAATAATAATAATAATAATTACAATAATAATATCTATACCCTGCCCATCTGACTGGGTTGCCCCAGCCACTCTGGATAGCTTCCAACACATATAAAAAACAAAACATTAAACATTAAAAAAAATTCCCTGTACTGGGCTGCCTTTGGATGTCTTCTAAAGGTCGTATAGTTATTTATCTCCTTGGCTCGGGAGTCACATAGCTCCATACCCTCCAAAATTTGTTGAAGATAGAGATGTCCTAAGGAAAAGCAGGACATTCTGGGATGAAATCAGAATCAGGACTGTCCCTGGGTAATAGAGTCACTTGGAGGGTCTACAGTCTTTGCTTCATCAACATGTTCCCCACAGACTGCAGAGGTAATAGGCCTTAGTGAGAAGGGAGAGTCTGTGATGGAGAGAAGTTCAGAATCAGAAGCAGACAGTGGTCTGAGGGTAGGATTTCTATACATCCGGGAAATCCCAGACATGTCCTCTATTGGGGGGCCTACATGCCCATCCTGGTGGATAAGATTTACAACTTTATGGGCGATCACCCACAAATTTTTGTGTTTGGATTTTTACCTATTGAAACAAGGCAACCTTAGATGAAGGAGGCGAAGAGGCAGAGATGAGTCAGGCTGGTGAAGAGGCAAGGGTGTCTCCCTCTCCTGTTGTGACAAGCTCCCCTCCCCCCTGGTCTCCCAGAACCCAGAGAGACATGAAATGGGAGGAGCAAAGGCAGATCATCAATGCAGTCTCAGATTGCATGGGGGGGGGACCCTGGAGAGGAGGAGGCTTAGGCAGCTGTGGGAAGGTGGAGGCCTTCAGTCTCCGCAGCTGCATCACAGGATCAAGAATTACTGAAGAAGAGTTGCAGTGCTCATTAGACCTGGCAATCCTGTGCAGGTCCTGTTTTTTTCTTTCTAATAAAGAGTTAACTTCACTTACTCCGTGTGATTTACTGCTGGCTTGTTCTGGACAAAGGCCCACTCTTGGAGCAGTGGCAGAGCCCTTGCACATAAAAGGTCCCAGGTTGAGTACCCAGCATCCTCACACAGGGCTGGGAAAGATTCTGATCCAAAACCATGGAGCGGAGAGCTGTTGTCAGTCGGTGTAGACCAGAGATGGGAAACATGTGGCTCTCTAGATGCTGTCGAACTGCCTTGAACCCCAGTCAGCATGGCTAATCATCATGGATGATGGGAGTTGCAGTCTAATGACATCTGTGTCGGAACTCCGTCCGACCGAGCTGCTCCTCCGATCGAGTCCTCTGACGGTGATTAACGACCTAAGCCTTTGATGAGGCTCCAGGCATGTTCCCATTATTCAGAGTATACAAACAGCAGCAGAAGGACAAGAAATATATGCTACATTGCTAAATGTTTATTTCTAACTACTCAGATAGAAAAGAATATACATCCTCTCTCTGTGAGAGACAGTGAACCAACTGGAACAAAGAAACAGGAAACCAGTAACATCAACATCCGTCTCCCATGAGACTTCCAACAGTCTAGAATGTAAACAGAGTCTTGTGACTCCAACCACTGCACAGTGGCATAAACAGAAACCTAACAATCTGGAGGACCACAGGTTCCCCATGCTCAGTGTAGATTAACCCATGGTCTGACCTGATATAAGGCAGCTTCCTATGACTGTAATGTGTATGAGTAAGGGGCCAGGATTGTGCCCATTTGCCTCACCCCCAGTCACACGGAAAGTGCCTATATAGAGCTATGTGCAGTGTAGCACTGAACTAGCACATGGAGGTTGCCATCGAGGAGGCACAATTCACAATTCCCACTCTTCCATATAGCGAGTCCTTTGCTTGACTGAACAGTGCTGTGCCCTTCACTGATTCATTCATTCATTCACTCACGGACTGGTTCATTCAGATTATATCTCACCGTGCCCAAGGAGAAACTTTCCAGATGACATTCTTCCATTGGTAGAAATGGAAGCTTAGGGTAAACAGAAGCTGGTGGGTGGTTGTGAGATTGAGACTGAGTGGGCAAAAGTTAATCTCTGATTTCCATGTGGTGTGGATCCTAGCTTTTTAAGAAACACAAGGAAGGTCCAGAACACAATTTGAAAACCAAGTGCAACGGTGCTGTATTATGTTGCAGTAAATAAATATGTATATTAGAAAGGCTCAGCAAAAGATTTTCAGTTGCTGATCGCAAAACACACGATCTTTGTCAGAGATATTGCAAAACTTGTTTAGAAGAACAACTTTTATTAGAGATCTGCAACTCAGTCTCCAGCGTAGATCTAATCGTTCCAGGAACATCTCCAAGAGAAAACCACAAGACAGAACAATAGCAAGGCGAGACACAGAACCTTAGTTAAGCACAAAGGTCATGAAACAGTGCTACCTACTGGTTGGAGCAGTTGCTGGATAATTATTACAATACATTCCAGGCTTCACTCATAAATAGATGGTTCTGAGCTGCAGTCCTAAGCATTCTCTCTTAACAATTAAGCTCCCCTACGATCAAAGGGATTAATTTCCATGTAGCTGAGTTTTTAAGATTTGGTCTTTTACAAATTGCCAAGCACTCAGCAGTTAAGCTTGCATTCCGTCTTCTCCAATCAGATCTTACAGCTGAAACAAGTGGTGCCTTCAACATTTATGAATTAAATTGGAGTGTAATATTATTCATCCAGGAAGCACATGGTGGGAACTGCACTGAAAGAAGGGGAAAAAAGTCAATGAAGCGACTAAGGTTCTAGCATGGTTTATGCTGGCCATGTGGCTGTTTAATTTGCTTCAGAAGTTCTGGCTAAAAGGGAACATGTGACATGTAATCATCCAACCACAAGTAACAAGTTGCATAACCCAACATTCATAATGCCAAACAGGATGCTATCAATGTAGGGATAGATGGTTGTAATTATGCTAACTCAACACCATGGTCACTAAATCTGTATTAAGGAGAGATTGTGCAAGCCTAGTGCTGTATTCAGGCATGGTAAAGCCATTGCACAGTCTGCCCCCTGAAACGCAACATGGCCCTCAGATTCCCTCCCTTACTTCCATTGGATTTGGAGAAATTTCAATAAAGCCGCAGGTCTGGTAGATCAGGCCAAAGGCCCATCTAATTCTGCGTCCTGTTTTCCTAGCAGCCAGCCAGATGCCTATGGGAAGCCTGCAGGCTAGAACATGAATGCAATAGCCCTCTCCCACTCTTACTGCCCGACAACTGCTATTCAGAGGCACGGTGCCTCCAACATGGCGTAGAAATTACAATGCCATTCAGGAGAATGCAATTTGTTATCAATGGCTGTTAAGTCAGGATGGCTATATGGAACCTCAGCATTTGCTGTAACCGCCCTGTGATCTTTGGATGAAGGGCAGTATACAGATTTAATACATACATACATACATATATACATACATACATACATTGTTGTTGTTGTTTAGTCGCTTAGTTGTGTCCGACTCTTCGTGACCCCATGGACCAGAGCACACCAGGCACTTCTGTCCTCCACTGCCTCCAGCATTTTGGTCAAACTCATGTTAGCAGCTTCAAGAACACTGTCCAACCATCTCGTCCTCTGTCGTCCCCTTCTCCTTGTGCCCTCCATCTTTCCCAACATCAGGGTCTTTTCCAGGGAGTCTTCTCTTCTCATGAGATGGCCAAAGTATTGGAGCCTCAGCTTCAGGATCTGTCCTTCCAGTGAGCACTCAGGGCTGATTTTCTTAAGAATGGATAGGTTTGATCTTCTTGCAGTCCATGGGACTCTCAAGAGTCTCCTCTAGCACCATAATTCAAAAGCATCAATTCATACATACATACATACATACATACATACATACATACATAATTGATTTATTATTCCTATTTTTATCAGTTAGGGACTTCTGCTGCATGTGAAGACAGGCAATGGTGAACTGAGCGGATGAGACCAATACGTGGTCCAGCCGTCAAGAAGGCAGTTTCTGCTTGTGCTGTAGAGGCAAGTGATGGGCAGATGGGCAGTTTACCATGTAGAAGGTAAACTGACCCTCAACCTCTGCTGCCTTGTTGGATATCTTTAGGAGAAGAAAAGGCTAACAAGCAAAGCCTACACAAATTTGGAGTGGAGTCCCTAAGACAGTTGGATGGTGCCTTGTATGGCCCATTCTGGCAACTCCTGTAGCCAAGGTGGCACCAAACATATTGTACTCCTTTCCTTTGGACAATGAGGCTGAGAGGGCAGCCCAGGACCTTCAAACACATTGCCCAGGCTTGTACCCCTGGGAGATCTCTTCAGTGCTGTGAATGCACTCCATTGTCTCTAGAGATGGACAGGTGCCAATAACAACTGTTGTTGTTGTTGTTTATTCATTCCATCCTTCCTCCCAAAGAAGCCCAGGTGGCACACGCACAAGAGATAAAACAATTAAAAACAATTCCCATACAGATGTCAGTACAGTATGCCTCTGAATCAGGCCCTGATTTAGGTTTGATGAGGTCCTCAACTACTGAAAGTAATGGGCCCCTTTATATGTCCAGCTTTCCTTTGTCAACAGCAAATTGTCACTGTTTTTTGTGTTGAATATATGCTGTATGGTAATTTTGGGACCTAATAGGTATCTAAAGCCATTTTTTTTTAATCTTATATTTTGGAAATGTAAATCCAGTTGTTGTTGTTTTTTGCTTTAAATTTTTTTTTGGGCCCCCCCAATAGAGTGGGGCCCTAAGCTATAGCTTGTTTAGCTTATATGTAAATCCGGTTCTGCTCTGAATACCTGTTACCGGGGAACAGCAGCAGGGTAGAATTGTCTCTTTTCATAACCCAAGTACAAGCTTCCTGGAGGCATCCAGTGAGCTATTGCAGCAATTGGAATGCTGGATTGCTTCAGCATTCTGTGCAAGAATCATAACCAGAAGGCACCAGGTGGTCTAATAGCAGGGCTGCTTCCACTTTTCAGCTCCTGCTCACCAAATGACCTCTGGTGGACCCCTCCAAACCATAGCGGGTGTTAAGTTGTGGGTGGACATATCAGACGACACAGTGATTCTTCAGACCGCTCTTGTTTATTCACAGGCCAGAACAGAAATGGGCTGAAGGGTTCAGCCAACCTGCTTATATAGAGTTCAACTACAAAGCAACAGTAACAACTTTCTGTAACTATCCAATCACTGAACGTCACTTTCAATTCCTTATTTGCATATGTGGACCTGAGTGAAAACTATCTACAGTATCCCCCTGCTGGCCCAGGGTGAGAACTTCAGTACATAACAGCGGGTCCCCTGATGGATGGACATGCCGAGTTGCAGTGGCAGTAATGGTGGGCAGCAGCAACGTTTTCCAGCAACACCCCCAAAGTAAACCCTACCCTAGGGGGGAATCAAAATGGCATCTCTCAGACAGAGCCTCCACCGCACTGGGGAGCCTATATTCTGAAAGTGCCTCAGGGTTATCTCATTTGGAGGGCATCATAGAAAATTAAATGGCAGCTCTCAGAACTAGCAGCTTGACTGTAAAATGTACAAAGGTGATTCTGGGGCAGGTATTGACAGCAAGCTGGTGCTGTAACCTTGGTGGCTGCCTAAGGATGCCACATTCTGATGCCACCAGAAGCCAGCCAATGTCTCACCAGTGGAGACATTTCCTGCTATAGAGGCCCTTTCATAATGCTGTTTAACCTGAATTTGACTCAGAATGGCTGTGTGAATCAGTTGCTCTTTATGTCCCAAAAGCTGTGTGTTGTTGTTGTTGTTGTTGTTGTTGTTGTTGTTGTTGTTGTTGTTCTTCTTCTTCTTCTTCTTCTTCTTCTTCTTCTTCTTCTTCTTCTT
>JAXCMG010000046.1:8388163-8536365 GCA_034642415.1 Podarcis siculus | reverse complement strand
TGCACCATTGCAGCCCCAGGCAACAGTGGGTGCGTGATTTTTTTGGTACAGACTGTAGCCATGGACATGTAATGTGATCTGATGGTGAATTTGGGGTGACCCAATGCAAAAATCCTGAGGATCCATGTGGATCCGTGCTTTGTCACCACGTTTTAAATGGGGAGGGAAGGAAAAACACAGAAGGGACAAGAAGCACAAGAGGGGTGTGCGGAGAAGCAGCTGGCTAAGAATGCAGGGGAGGAGTTTAACGGGGTGGGGGGGAGGAAAGGAAGGCAAAAGTCCCCCCCCTCCAGCCAGCCCTCTCTCTCTCTCTCCCACCTGCATGTTTTTCGGCTGCCTGCGAGTCCCTAGAGCACAGAGAGGAGGAGGTGGTGGGCTGGAGCCTGCACGCAGTGTGACTAGGAAAGAATTAGAAGGACTCGATCCTTTCCTTAACCCTCTGCTTGCCAGGAGGGCAGGGGATTCCCTGCTCTTTGTTGAGTTTGAGCAAACGCAGCAACAGAAGCGGGTGGGCAGTAAGACCCTGAGGCAGAATGCAGGAAAGCAGCAGTTTCCGCCTTCCCTCTGCCCGCCCGCCCGATCTTATTTTGCCTGATTTTTGCCTATTTTTGTCCCTGCGCTCCGCGAGTCAGCTCCAGGGACCACACATTCGCTCAATAACACGCACAGACATTTCCCCTTACTTTTTAGGAGAAAAAATCTGCGTGTTATAGAGCGAAATTTACGGTAATCCCTACAGAGCTGTTGCCAGTTAGTGTAGACAATACAGACCTAGATAGACTCGGTATATGGCAGTGTTCTTAGAGCAGATAACACAAAAACTGGCTGGTGTTGACGGCCTGTATGCAGCTCATCACTCGCCAAGGCCAACAAAGCCCAACAGACATACATGTTGGGCCACTGAGGGGTATATAAATCTATTGGTTTTGCTGCCTATCTGTGGGAAGACACAATACTATGGTTGTTAGCCCACAGAAAGCGGCTTCCCTTGGGTATCTGCTCAACAAAGATACTGTTTCATGCCCCTTTTTGGCTAGGCCCACTATAAGGCAAAAGAGGCAAGCCCAATCCTTCTGTGATGGCCTAGGAATCTGGTGCTGGTGCTGTGCTTGTCAGATGTCCAAAGCAAAATTCAAATACCCATTTGCAAAGTGTGTATTTAATTTTTAAAGGCACTTGCACGCTGTAAGTAAACCCTTACATATGCCCCACTTCCACATACCATTGAGACCCTCTAAGAGCTGTGTTGGGACGTGGGTGGCGCTGTGGTCTAAACCACTGAGCCTCTTGGGCTTGCCGATCAGAAGGTCAGTGGTTCGAATCCCCGCAACGGGGTGAGCTCCCATTGCTCGGTCCCTGCTCCTGCCCACCTAGCAGTTCGAAAGGACGTCAAAAGTGCAAGTAGATAAATAGATACCGCTCCAGTGGGAAGGTAAATGGCGTTTCCGTGTGCTGCTCTGGTTCGCCAGAAGTGGCTTAGTCATGCTGGACACATGACCCGGAAGCTGTCTGCGGACAAACGGCGGCTCCCTCGGCCTATAGAGCGAGATGAGCGCGCAACCCCAGAGTTGTCCGCGACTGGACCTAATGGTCAGGGGTACCTTTACCTTTACCTAAGAGCTGTGCTAGACAGATTTTGTTTCCTTTGAAGGGGAGAACGCAAAAGACTTAATGGCAATTTTGTAATACAGTGGTACCTCGGGTTATATACGCTCCAGGTTACAGACTTCGCTAACCCAGAAATAGTACCTCGGGTTAAGAACTTTGCTTCAGGATGAGAACAGAAATCGTGCTCCAGTGGCACGGCAGCAGCAGGAGGCCCCATTAACTAAAGTGGTGCTTCAGGTTAAGAACAGTTTCAGGTTAATTCCGGAACGAATTAAGGACTTAACCCGAGGTACCACTGTACTGGCTTTATCTACAAGCAGAGCATAAGAGGAGGCAAGCAGCGTGCATTCTCTTCAGAGCACTAATCCCCAAATGTAAATTTTCAAAAAAATGTTTTAGGAAATTGTTATTTTTATTTGAAAAAAGATGGCTGGGGTCAGCAAATGTGGACCCTCTGGGTTCATGAGCCCTGGCAGTTTCCCAGCATGATGGGTGCTGATGCCAAGCCTGATAGAGGGTATGCTTTGCATTCAGAAGGTCCCAGATTCAACCCCTGGCATCTCTAGGTCCAGTGACATGTTAAATGGCACCGAAGTCCACGATTTGCTATCTAAAAATATTCATAATTTTCTAGCTTTAAAATGCTTTAAAAATTGTTTTATATATCAGAGTCTTTCAGCTGCTGCTTCAGCCAGAGAAATCCACAAGCGACATCTTATGTTGAGGTCAGATCGCAAAAAAGTATGAAGAGCATATTGATTTGGAGTTATATCTGGTGATTGGGAACACTCGTGGTCATTTCAGAGTGTAACAGATCATGGTGTATCAAAGCATTCCATGGGTACCCAAAGACAGTTCTTAAAGAATGGTTGTCAGTGATAGAGCTGCTCACTGGCTTTATGCGCAGTCAAAATGATGAGGCAAATAGGTGTGATTCGGATGAGGTTTCTACAAGCCCTGGACTCCCTAAAGTCCCAAGTCAGTCTGTGGAATTGTGAGCCCCGCAAAGCTGCATTCTGCCATCTGGAAAGTTGTTTGTCCATCTGTTCTCTCTGCAGTTGAACAAGTCTTAAGATCTTGTCACCATATTTGGCATGATGGCTCATGAGATTGAGAAGCAGTTTTTTTGTCTATGTTTGGAGGTGACTGTATGACATTTTGAATCAAGTGGCGAATTGCATTAAAATCGAACCTATTTGGCATCACTGTTCTTGAAATGGAGCAGGTTTGGCTATCATCAGATAGTATTTTGAATCAAGACGGTGGACTAAACCTTTCCAAACTGCACTGATGGGGCCATCGCTTAAGATGTTGTAACCAAATTTCACACGATTGTTCCTGAGATGAAGTAGGTTTTGGTTTAGGTTTGGATACAGCTGGATGCCATTTGGATTCAAGATGATGGACACCTGCTAAGATACTGTAACTGTCAGGCCCCCACTGGAGGGAGGACCTGATGATTCCTGAAGGAAATGTTACAAAGAGAGAGGCTATGTCAATGGACAGTAAGTCAGAGGCAGAGGATCTGGGGCCATCAGGGGGGCACAATGTTATGTACTGAAGTTCTCACCCTGGGCCACCAGGGGGATACTGTAGATAGTTATGCAAATGAAGGATCGAAAGTGACATTCAGTGATTGGATAGTTTTAGAAAGTTGTTACAGTAACGTGGTACTGGAGCTCTATATAAGCAGGCTGACTGAGCCCTTCAGTTCCGTTCTGTCCTGGCCTGTGAATAAACAAGAGCTGTTTGAAGAATCGCTGTGTCATCTGATATGTTCACCCACAACTTAATACACAACACCCTAAATGACACAGAAGGCCATTGCACAGCATTAGAGGTGATGCTAGAGCCACTACCAAGGGGCTCTGCTGGTGCCTGAAGATGGAGTCTTGGCCAGATGCCAGATTACCCACCTGAAGTTGAAGGACTCCTTGGAAGTAAGGAGTTAAGATCTTTTGTTTTGGATTGCTCTTGTGAATGGACTTAGGACTGCTGGATCTGCTTTCATCTGAAGCGTGCACGCGGGTGGCGCTGTGGTCTAAACCACTAAGCCTCTTGGGCTTGCTGATCAGAAGGTCGGCGGTTCGAATCCATGCGGTGGAGTGAGCTCCCGTTGCTCTGTCCCAGCTCTTGCCAACCTAGCAGTTCGAAAGCACACCAGTGCAAGTAGATAAATAGGTACCGCTGCAGTGGGAAGGTAAATGGCATTTCCGTGCACTCTGATTTCTGTCATGGTATTCCATTGCACCAGAAGTCATGCTGCCACATGACCAGGAAAGCTGTCTATGGACAAATGCTGGCTCCCTTGGCCTGCAAGATGAGCACCACAACCCCATAGTCGCCTTTGACTGGACTTAACCATCCAGGGGTCCTTTACCTTACCTTTTCATCTGAAGTAGGGCGGGCTCCTGACAATGAGAAGCTGGCTTTTGTCTCTGTTTGGATACACTTGCAATTTTTAATCAAGATGGCAGACTGAACCTTTCAAAACTGACTTCAGTGAAAACTGGATGCTCCACACTTGTATCCATTTGTGTCAAAAAGTTTTCATCGCCATTGAAGTAAATGGGAAGCCTTTGTGAGCCAAGGCTTTGTGTGTGCATTAAAGCTTTGGTGCCCAGTACAAATTGGTGAGTTATGGCAACCCCTGCTGTGCAGTCATATAATACAACCCTTAAACCATCTTATTAGTTGTTCTATCTTCCCATTAAAACTTGGGAACAGTTGCTCTGTGAGAAGACTATGGATTACTACCAGAATTTTTTTTTCTTTGTCCTTTTGACACCACAGTTTCCAGAATCCTTTGGGGTCAATCCATGGCAGTTAAACATTAAATTTGCAGCATGGATATCCTGTCTGTTGACTGGGTGTTACCCCTATTCACAAAAGTTTGGTTCCTTGTCATTGATGAAATCAAAGGAGGAAACAGCCTCCCCAATGCATAATGTCCTTATTTTTTTGCAAAGACAGTATATTCCAAAATGTTATGGCCACACCAGCTGTAAATTATGACTCAAAGCCACAGGATTTATAGTGCCTCCCTAGAGAGATAGAGACAATTACAACATTCAGCAATAAAACTTACATTTAGCATTTTAGAAAAACTTGGTCCCATGCCTAGATTCTTTAGTCTCATTTTTTCAAAATGTAAATTAAAGCATTTCTTCCTCCTCCCATCTCTCCCACATAGCATTCTAACCTCAGTCTAACCTAGCCCATGTGTTTACAGATTTTAAGACAGTTACCAAAGACCAGCTCCTTCTGTCTGCTCCTGGCTGAGATTGGTCCTGGCTTCGTCTCATTTCAGGAAAAGCAAACCCATGTTTATGCTAATAGGTTCCTGCTAACCTCAATGGGAGTTACTCTCAAGTAACTGTGTTCAGGATCACAACTGTGCAGCCCAATCCAGTGTGTGTTCACTCACAAGGAAGCATCGCTGAGAGCAAAAGGACTTACACCCAGACATTTGTGCAGAAGGTTACAGCCTTCATTGTTTTGGTTGCTTGGCTCTTCAGCTATTTCTGGTTGATGGCTCTTCCCTTGCTGGAGGATTCCCATAATTACATGCATGTCATGTTGTGTTTTGGGGGGTGGAGGCAGGGGGACAAAATGAATGAGGTTGATTTCACCATCGTGGTCTCTGGCATGCAGTCATGATGAGGCATCTGATCAAGGCCTGTATTTTAAAACGAGCTTAAAGATTTGCAAATGTTTCATGCCAGGCAGAAAAGCAGGTGGCTAAGGACTTTGGCAGTTGTTTATCCTCCTGGACAAGGGCCCCTCTGATTTATAGCAAGTAACAGGAGACAGGTTTCTTAAAGTTGTAAAAGGGAGGCAGAGCTTTGGTAACCATATACCACTGTGCCTATCATTTATTTGTCTGACAAATAAATTATTATTTTAATTTCTCTATTGCTGCGTTGAATATTTCATTCCAGCTAAGTGTTAACCACAAGCAGGGTGCTACAATGATATGTAGCACCTTTCTTCCAAGGAGTTCAAAGGGTTCAGTGGCAATGCTGTCATGTCACAAAGACACATGAGAACAGAAGCAGCAGAGCAGGCTGGGAAGTGACTTAGCAGCCAGTTTCACTTTGTGCTCTCTGTAAGATGTCAGTGAGAGTCTGCTTCAGTTGTGAGCAGAGTCAGTATGTAATCTCAGTCAAACTGTTTGGAACCATGTTGTTTATGAAGAAGTTTGTTTTAATTCAGTTAAGCTTTTATTCTTTAAAACTCTGCATTATTAATTTACGCTGCGCGTCAGGTTATAGGACCCAGTGTTTTATGGATGGCGAATTGCTAAAGCTGGAAAATCAGGGTGCTGTTGGTGAGGACCTCGAAAGGACTGAAGGTCCAGTGGTGAGGCCGCGTACCAAAGAAGCAGACCTGGTGCAGCAAGGAGCAGAAGCCATGTCAGCTCAGCAACCTGCGCAGCTTATTAATCTTGGCAACATTGTCCAGATGGAACGTCTGAATGGAAAGAACTACCTGACTTGGGCTCTCACGCTTGAACTGGTTCTAAAACATGATAGATTTCGACACCGTGTGGAAACTGGTTTGAATCCACAAGCCTCTGAGCAGGAACAGCAGAGGATGGTTGGGAAGTGCTGGGACTGCACGTCAAATGCCATACAGATCCATTCTCCAGCAGGTCTTGCCCAGAGTTCTCAAGCAGTAGGACTGGGAAAGGCTTCTTCTACCTAAGAACACTGCTGATCGGGACAGATAATATTGGCCTTGATAGAGCCATGACCTTTCTCAGTACATGAGGAAGGAGAGAGAGAAAAACAGGCCAGAAGCAGCTAAGTCTGTGCCTGCTGCAATTCAGTAACTTTATAAAACTAGCTAGAACCTTATTACCTCCTTCTGTCACCTGATCCCTGCTGAAGTGGTAGCTGCAATGCCACCCTCTGACCACACTCACTGGTGGTGCTAAAGTGCAGCGGGAAGCAGGCCAACTGATCCCTCCTTTGACAAGCTTTCATATTGGCCAGTGATGGCCAAACTTGGCCCTCCAGCTGTTTTGGGACTACAACTCCCATCATCCCTAGCTAACAGGACCAGTGGTCAGGGATGATGGGAATTGTAGTCCCAAAACAGCTGGAGGGCCAAGTTTGGCCATCACTGATATTAGCCAAGCAAGCACAGAATGTGGGTTCCGCTGCTGCTGCAATCATCGACTAGAGACCGTCACATCCTTCAAGCTTCCTGAGTGTCATGAACATCTGCAAGTCCTCAGCATGGACTACACATGCATCCGAGTAAAGTGGTAGATTTGTGCAGTGATAAAAACAGACCTTACCACTTAAGACTGCTGGTGGGGGTGTCACATTTCTGAAAGCTTCCTCTTTAAAAACAATGAATCTGGTCCTCCCTTAAAGAGGGCATGTATTGCGGTGAGACCTGGAAAATCAACACCCTGTGTTGTGGGTGGGTACGATTGGTGAGCCACAACACCCGATTGGTAGGTCCCTCGTAGCTGGGTGCAATTTGGCCAATGGGGCACAGTCCAAACGGTTCAAGGGACCTATTTATGCCCAGGCACGTGACCCAGAGCTTCCTCTTTCAGCGTGTGCATTCGGAACACCTGCCCACCTCTCCCTACTTTTAGGGCTTTGTGCTTGACCTTGCTATGCCGTAGTGTGTTGTCTGTAATTGGGACAGGGGCACAGCAGGAATTTCCCCCACTTGGCTGATTGGCTGTTGCCATTTGGGTTGCGCCTGCCACGTACCAAATTGTCACAACTTGTAAAGTTGAAGATAGGCTCTGGTTCAGGTGATAGGGATGGGAGAATGCTCTCGCCATCCCTATATGAAGGGTATTCTGTTAAAGGAATCCAGGGACTCAATGGTTTGGTCAACCCTTGAGAGGGGGTTGTGCCCGTGCCTGAGTTCAGGGGGACATTTGGGTGGCAGAGATAGCTTATCCGCTTATCCAGGTGTTCACCCTTGGCTGACCTATGCTGGAACCCTGGGTCAGCGCTACCTGCATGGCAGGGAACTAGTCGAACCAGAGCCTATGCAACCAGTCACTCTCTGTAATCACTAAAGTTGTGGCCTAAATTCTGCCAAAAACCAAAATCAATATTTGAGTCAAGTGTGAATTTATTTTGGGGCAACAACAATTATTTGAAAGCAGAAAGCTATTTCAGTGGGGAGAAAAGTTCTAGCCCAGCATTTGTACTTGCAGGGATTTCTTTCCTCCTTGTTAATATGGGGGGGGGGGGCATTCAAAATGGTGATTCCCTTCCCTGCACCATAAAGTGGTACAGCCCACTCAACCACCTCAGAGTTCTACTCCATCACCGCTGCTACTGTTTGTGTTGATCTTCCAGACTCTACGTGACACTAGAGCTGCTCGATTAAAAATTTACAGATGGACACATATATGCTACTGAGACAGCATCGCTCTCTGAAATCTTGAAGGCATCCCAAAGACTCCGTGTTGTTTTCTTGTAGCTGGACTTCAGGGAATGCCTTGCTAAGTAGCAGAAAGGTTAGGAGGGCTGTGTGCTGAAGAACAGAAACAGACCTTCTGTGCAAAACTCACTCAGATCGCATCTTTAGCATGTAAAAGGGTTTTGCCAACAAGGGCAGTAGGGTTCCAGTGGCGTAGCGTGGGGGGTGCAGGGGGGGCCGGCCGCACCGGGCACAACATCTGGGGGAGGGCGCGCTCGCACTCACAGCTCTCTGCCCCTAGCTGGCTCACTCACTCTCACTGCAGTGCTGGCTATGCGAATCCGATCCGAGCCGCTGGGTCGCCGGCCACTGTGGAGGGGGTGGGTGCCAGGCGTGCGGTGCGGAGAGAGAGTGAGGACTATCTGGGGGAGGGACAGTGCAGCAGCCGCCCAGCGCAGCGCTGAGCGCGGGAGAGAACCACACCAGACCAGCCCAGGCAGCAGCAAGAAGAAGCTGGCAGCGGCGGCAGGTTACGGGTTAGGGGGCGCAAATTATTTGCCTTGCCCTGGGTTAGGGGGCGCAAATTACTTGCCTTGCCCCAGGTGCTGACAACTCACGCTACGCCGCTGTTAGGTTCCAAAATATCCTGCTCTTCTTATGCTCTTAGAAATCGTGCTAGGCTTTAAACCCTGGAATTACCTCTCAGTTAATAAATAAATAGACAGCATCTTAAAAAGCAGAGACATTACCTTGCCAACAAAGGTCCGTATAGTTCAGGCTATGGTTTTCCCAGTAGTGATGTATGGAAGTGAGAGCTGGACCATAAAGAAGGCTGATTGCCGAAGAATTGATGCTTTTGAATTCTGGTGCTGGAGGAGACTCTTGAGAGTCCCATGGACTGCAAGAAGATCAAACGTATCCATTCTGAAGGAAATCAGCCCTGAGCGCTCACTGGAAGGACAGATCGTGAAGCTGAGGCTCCAATACTTTGGCCACCTCATGAGAAGAGAAGACTCACTGGAAAAGACCCTGATGTTGGGAAAGATGGAGGGCACAAGGAGAAGGGGACGACAGAGGACGAAATGGTTGGACAGTGTTCTCGAAGCTACCAGCATGAGTTTGACCAAACTGTGGGAGGCAGTGGAAGACTGGAGTGCCTAGCGTGCTCTGGTCCATGGGGTCACAAAGAGTCGGACACGACTAAACGACTAAACAACAACAACAATAATAAATAAAGCCATGCCAACAGCCCTGCACGAGATTGACCTCCTACCACAGCTGTGCCGGGGGCACCAGCCCTGCTCACGCCACCCTAGTTATTTCTCCGTTGATATGGCGCATCATTACGAGCGTTCGCGCCGGCTGCCCATGAATCACACGTACGCCAGCATGCCAAAATTGGCAGCAGCATGTCGCTGTGGCTTTTTGAAGCCGAGACAGCCCAATCTGTCACCAACGCTCACCTCGATTTGGGCAGGGGAGTTTGGTTTGTTTCCCAGCACAGCTTCCGCAAAGCCAGCATGTCAGCCCTTGATGCGCTGAAACAGCTGAACCGTATTTGACAAAACGTGAGCTGGCTCTGGGACCACAAAGCCTCGTTGGCTCCCTCATTGGTAACCAAGCTGCAGCCCGTTATGTTGCTCGTCTCAAAATGCCACGGAAGCAGGCTCTCATCATTGAGCAAACCTTATTATCCCAGTAATTACACAATCAGGATATAATCAAACTTAGACATTCCTGTTTTGGAAGGGGATGCTCTGTAGACACAGTAACAGCGCTGTTCAACAACAGTTGCCTGCATATAAGGGAGTGAAAACCTGTTGTTCTACATGACGAATTCATCACAGAGATAGGACATACCATCTACATCAAAGATGTTGTTACAGAAAAACAGAAGAACCTACTTGCTGGATTCAATCAAAAGCTGTTTAGTCATAAGCATAGCTGTCAACTTTCCCCTTTTTTAAGGGAAATTCCCTTATTCCGAATAGGATTCCTCGCAAGAAAAGGGAAAAGTTGACAGCTATGGTCATAAGAACATAAGAAAAGCCTGCCGGATGAGGCCAGTGGCCCCATCTATTCCAGCATATAATATCCAAGGAGGCACAGTGAGGTTTGTGTGGCCTGTGGAGAATGTTATGTCTATAAAAATAAATTTTGATGTTATGCAAAGTAGCAGAGTAGCTTACAGTTAGGAAGCTAAATAACTCTTCTAGGTGATTGACAGCTTCTTTGTAAAGACTATTCAATGTCCATGCATGTCTTTGGTATGGGAAAGCAAACATTTTTAAAAGCTTTATGAATTACATTAGGAGAAATCTGTATAGAGTCTGGGAGAAATATAAAAACAGTACCATCAATTATATGATTTGTTTAAAACAGACAAAAGAATTGATTTTTGGACCAAAGTTCACAGTTTGAAAGAGAGTTATTATGGAATAAGGATAAATTATTGTCTAAAATGTATAACTTGTTGTTAGAATGGGGAAAAAAGACGAGCTAGTTAAAGCTTCTATGACACACTGGGCAATGGATATAGGGCATAACATAGATTTAAACCTCTGGGAGAAACTCTGGAAGAATGATTTAAAATTCACTGCATGTTTTCCACTGAAAGAGAATTATATGAAAATGATTCATAGATGGTATTTAACTCGAGCAGGTTGGCTAAGATATATAAAGCAGATTCAGATAAGTGTTGAAAATGTGAAGAAATGGAAGGAACCTTTTTCATATGTGGTGGATGTGTTACGAGGTTAAGGAATATTGGGAAATGATTTACAATGAGTTGAAAAGAATGTTCAAATCAACTTTCCCAAAAAGATTTGAAGCCTTTTGTTACGAATAAATCAAACTGAAGTTCCCATATGTCAGAGAAATCTATTTATGTATGCAACAACAGCGGCTCGAGTTTTGTTAGCCCAAAGATGGAAAGTGAGGGAGGTCCCAAGTAAGGAAGACTGACAATTTAAGATTAGCAGGTTTAACTTATAGACTACGAGGGAAGAAGAATTTTTATTTAAAGAGGAGTGGATTTTTTTGCTGATTATTTAGAAAATAACTGTGCACAATTGTAAATGGCAGCATTAAGATAAATTCAACAGTCTGATTAATAATTGAATTATGTAAATGGGAGAACTGACTAAAATGATTATAGTAAAATATGAAGGAATGATAGAGAAGTAAAATGAACCATGGAAGGAGAAGAAGGTAAGTCAACGGATATATGGTATTGCGTAAAATGTTTATTTTGAAATGCCTAATTTGAAAATTTAATAAAAATTATAAAAAAGACTATACAATGTCCAGACTCCTTATATTCAAAAGAACTTTACTTTCATAAATACATAACAGAGAAGAATATATTTACAATCTCACGCTTATTAAAATATGGATACTTTCTCACTTGAATGGTAGATTGAAGTCTTATTTAGGCTTATAAACAAAACTGTGTTGAGACTTGCACCAGACTTTTACCTCACTCAGGCCTTACAGTTTCTTATGCAAGCTTTTTACTTTCACCTCAGCAGTATTCTCTTTGTTCCTTAAAGAGAGTTCCTGCACAGGTTTCTCCCCATCAACATTTAGGGATCTTTCAGACAGATCACACTGACACAACCCTGTCCTCAGCAGTATCCTGAGAAGCCTCTCTCAACAGCCATTCTCCCTCACACGCACAGAGAGAAGCAGAGAGCCGTTAAAAACAAAAGTTGCTGGAATAACAGTCACAACAGAGTACACAGTAATTTAACGTAAGTAAACATTCCCATTTCAGGAAATTAAATCATTATCCTTAACAGAGGAGGCATAGAGATGTTTGGAGGGTTGCATTTGAGCCCTGAATTTTCTGTTCCCCACACCTGCGTTAAGTGGTTACACAGGTTATCTAGTCCCACATTGTTTGGGGCTTCATATTTCAACAGCAAGATCTTTAACATTAAGCCCTGTTACCTCCTCAGCTTCCAACACCACCTCTTCTCCCTATGACCATTCATTGTTGTCCCACCACCACTCCCCGGGCTCTGAACCTTCTTCCAGCTGGTTCCTCCCACTACTCTTCTACATTCAACCAGTCCACAACACTGATCAGACACAGTGACAAACGGCGTGGTGGGGTGGCAGCTCTCACTTGACCTCCTGACAGCTGAGTCATGGTGCTCATTTGGAGGGAGAGAGATGAGTCAACACAGAGCAACTCACTAGCAGAGACAATCTGGCTCTCCTGCATTCGCACTGCATTGATCTCCCTGCCTGTCTTGCCTGTTCCTCTCTCCTCCCCAGTTAGCACTAGCAACTCAGCTGTTAGGAAGTCAGGTGAGTGCTGCCACCCCACTCCACCATATGTCAATGATTGACAACTGGTGCAGCTCCCTTCTCAGCACAGGTTGTAGAGGAGACATTGCTGGGCTGGATGAGCAAAGCCATTTCCGCCTAAGGAGGAGGTGGAGTTGCGGGCTTCATGGCCCCTCCACGTGTGCGGCGGGCGGAGCCAATCAGCTGGCCAATCAGCTGGCTTGGGGGGCATGGCCTGCCCTATTTAAGGCAGGATGCAGCTGGGGATCTCCCTCTTTGCCACCCGCCAGCTGTTCCTATTTTTGCTTCCAAGTTAAAGTTTTATGTCTTACAAATGTGGAACCTTGTTTCCACAGGTTGAAGAGGTTGAGCAGGCATACATAGCACAAGACGATCTTGCAGGTAAACTGTCAATCTGGCTCAATTGGTGGGAATATATCTCTGGAACTCCCAGTGTGGTGTAGTGGTTAAGAGCGGTAGACTTGTAATCTGGTGAACCAGGTTCGTGTCTCCGCTCCTCCACATGCAGCTGCTGGGTGACCTTGGGCTAGTCACACTTCTCTGAAGTCTCTCAGCCCCACTCACCTCACAGAGTGTCTCTTGTGGGGGAGGAAGGGAGAGGAGAATGTTAGCTGCTTTGAGACTCCTTCGGGTAGTGATAAAGCGGGATATCAAATCCAAACTCCTCCTCCTTCTCCTCTTCTTCTTCTAAATATAGATGTGTGTTTGGGTAAAACCTTGGGTTCCTTCTCCTCCTTCCTTCCCTCCCTCCTCCAGCCAAGGTATAAGCCCTGCTGCAAAGTGCCATTTTAGCATCTTGGCCATGATAACAGGAGGAGGAGATGCACACCATCTATTTCGGCAGCGTAGCAGGGGACTCTGCTAATTGGCTACATCTGCTCTGGGAATCTGCCTGCCCCAACTTGGCGGCCACAACATGGAATATTTATGTTTCAACAAAGCCTTGATTGAGAGAACCAGGTTTCTCACTAATTTTAATCGACAGGCTGGTTCCACTATCTATTTTTGATTAAAGCAAGGAACGTATTAATAGCGAGCAAGGGTGTGTGTGGTGGTGGTGGGGGGGGGGAGAAGGCTCTTTGAGGTTTGTTTCAGGCTGAGCCGATACCGAACATGATTGAAGACAAAGATCTCTCTCCCTGCTAGGTAATCTTGTGTTGTCCCATTGCTTCAGCTTATCCTCAGGTTGCGACATCTCTCCCCCTAAATCCACCTCTCCACTTTTCATTTCCCTAGTACTTAAGGGGCTGGAGGAGATACAAATAAATAATAATAATAATAATAATAATAATAATAATAATAATAATAATAATAAATTTATTTGTATCCCGCCCTCCCCAGCCAAAGCCAGGCTCAGAGCAGCTAACAACAAGTAAAAATAGCACAGTGTACATAAATTACACAGTGCACATCAATTAATTAATCAAATCAAATTAATGGTGACCATTGGGTTACAGTTCTATGAGGATTACAGAAGGAGACAGGGGGTCAGACTGTGCCTTGGCCAAAGGCCTGGCAGAACAGCTCTGTCTTGCAGGCCCTGCGGAAAGATGTCTGTGGAAACAAGGTTTAGTTTCCAGACCCTTGATTATCTTGCAGGGTCTTGCAGGCCCTGCAGAAAGATGTCTGTGGAAACAAGGTTTAGTTTCCAGACCCTTGATCATCTTGGTTGCCCTCCTCTGCACACGTTCCAGCTTGTCAACATCCTTCTTAAATTGTGGGGTGTCCAGATTTGGACACAGTATTCCAGGTGTGGTCTGACCAAGGCAGAATAGAGTGCTACTCTTACTTCCCTTGATCTGGACACTATATTTCTGTTGATGCAGCCTAGAATAGCATTTGCTTTCTTTGCTGCTACATCACACTGTTAACTCATGTTAAGTTTGTGGTCCACCATGACCCCTAAGTCCTTTTCACATATATTGCCTATAAGCCAGGTGTCCCCCCCCCATCCTATATTTGTGCATCTGGTTCTTCCAGCCTAAGTGAAAAATGTTACATTTGTCCCTATTGACATTCATTTTGTTTGTTTAGGTGTGTGGTACTATGGAAGTCTGTGAATTTCAAGCACAACCAAAGGCTCACAAGACACGAAGAGAGAAGCCTTTGCAGCATACGTAAGTTTAAAAAGGGAAAGCATTTTGCTGAAGACAGCCCTCTTTTGCAATATTGAGGCAGTTGGCAATGACAACCAGCAATTGTCCCTGTTATCTGAGACTCCAAAATGTTCTGCGTTATAATTATGAATGGACTTGTGAATGAAACACTGCCATGGAATCACAGAACTGTAGAATTGGAAGGGACCACCAGGGTCATCTAGTCCAGCCGCCTGAAGTGCAGGAAATTTTTGCCCAACGTGAGGCTCAAACTCACAACCCTGCTCCACCAGCTGAGCTATTCCAGCTGACTATTGCTTGCTTGCATCCTGCAGTTGCTGGTTTAGGGTCAGCAATTTCTGCTTTTACTCGCTTTGTTAGAAAACAGCCTTGCAGAATCGACAGGGTTTCCTTTCCTTTCATTAATTAGTAAAAAATGTTTCTGTTGAACCTGACCAGAACTGCTCTGCTGTCTGTTACCTTTTCTCCACCATGAAAATTAATTGGTAGGTTTTGTGCCAGTCCAAGCCCAACGTCAATAACTTGTATTCATTAAACGTTTTTTTAAAATAAATAAATGTGCATACATGTATTTCATTTATTTGCTTACTAGCTTTGTTGGTCACTTTAACAGCAGCTGTTCAAGGCAGCCTGAGCTAGCATCAAAGCCATCATTTAAAATTTAAGAGTGTGAACTGCAACAAAATGTTGCAGTGTGGATTGACACCTTGTTTCTCTTTTGTCATCCTTTAAAAATAATAATAATCCTGTATCAAGTGTATCAGAATGTTAGGCATAATTCTACATTGCAAACTGGCTTTGAGTGCATCAGCAGAAAGATAGAATATATGAATGTAACAAACAAATACCTTCCCTTATTTATCTCAAATAAGATGTACTAAAGGGATGCGGGTGGCGCTGTGGGTAAAAGCCTCAGCTCCTAGGGCTTGCCGATCGAAAGGTCGGCGGTTCGAATCCCCGCGGCGGGGTGCGCTCCCGTTGCTCGGTCCCAGCGCCTGCCAACCTAGCAGTTCGAAAGCACCCCCAGGTGCAAGTAGATAAATAGGGACCGCTTTCTAGCGGGAAGGTAAACAGCGTTTCCGTGTGCGGCTCTGGCTCGCCAGAGCAGCGATGTCACGCTGGCCACGTGACCCGGAAGTGTCTCCGGACAACGCTGGCCCCCGGCCTATAGAGTGAGATGGGCGCACCAACCCCAGAGTCTGTCAAGACTGGCCTGTACGGGCAGGGGTACCTTTACCTTTACTTTAAGATGTACTAACTTTAATATTTTTTTTTACTGCGTTTTCAAAAGTTTGCTTTGCCTGGCTGCAGCATTTTTGTCTGACTCACGACAACCCACAGTCCTTGTCTATTTGGGAGGGTGAAAGGATTGGCTTCACGTATATATCAAATTCTTACCTACACAGCCCCTGATCAGCATCTTGCAGAATGCTGGCTGGCTCTTTTTTCCCTTTTCAAAGGAAGATCTATTTGGAATGTTCTTGTTTGATGCCATTTTGTGCTTAATGCTGAAATAATATCATATTAGCACAAATCCCCACTGTGTCCCAGACATTCTGTTTATAAAAAAAAGCCATTAAAAGCCTGCTGTATATTTCAAAATCTTCTAATTAGAGCCTTAAGAAACAATTTGCAACAAAATAATTTATCTCCTTGTGGAATATGCACATTCAGATAAAAATTACTCTGCTATGCTGGTTGTTCTGAAAATGCGCACGGAACTTTTCTGAGCGAAAAGGAAGTCCTTTTTATGTGAAGTCTGGATTTCTGTGCTTTGGGGTTTACATGTGTAGAATTTGCAGGTTATCTGGTCCAGGAAAGGCCATGCAAAGGAAAATATATTCAGTACCCTGGCATATGAAATTGTTAACAAACGCCATAGGTAGTCAACTTCCAAATGTTGATAGACTGCAACTCCCATCATCTTTGACCATTGACCATGCTGATGAGAAATGTAGCCCAACCGCATTTGGAGAAGACTCCATTGACTACCTCTTGGTCAACCTCACATTCAGTTGGACTGCACTGTGGTTGTCTGAATCTGCTACAAGGTTCAATCAAGTCCTACCATTGTTGTACATGGAGGGATCCCATAATAGGGCATAACAGAGCCCTGTGTCTCTTCAGTTTGTGCACAGGGGGAAAGATGGATCAGCGGAATCAGCCATGAGATAGCCACTCTTCACAGGTGGCCTTGGGAGGTGGGGGGGGGGAATGCATGCTTTGGTTTCCCCAAGTTTGCATTTGGGTCCAAAACAAGAAAATGCTTGTGTGCAGGGGCTCCATGCGACAAAGCTCAACAGGCTTAATGATAATAACTGTGAAAGTTTTACTGCTTTATTTCCTATCATAAAAGTCTAGTCCAGTATGTGCAACATATACAGTTCATATGTACGGTGTATAACCTATGGGGCTAATTCCAATATTAATACATTTCTTCTGTTCTTATCTTTTCTTACTGCTTCTTCTTGTAAGCTCCTTTCTTTATAGACAAAACCATGTAAAACACATGGTTGCTGATGGAAGGAGACCTTGTTTTGTTTTGGCAAGGAGAGTCTATGTGGAGGGGATGACAGCCTTGTTCCAGGTATTACTGTGGTCCAAAATCCAAAATCTCCCCTCTCCTGCTTTCCACGTGATGTCCTTTAGATGTTTCACCTGAGCAGGAACTTCCTCATATGACCTACATTTTGGCTTTGTGGCGACATCTGGAAAGTTTGAACTCCTCGCTTTTCTCACAAAGCTCAGATTCCAGGCACCACACACGGCCAGCTTTTTTAAGCTTAGCAACCTAAAATGCAGCCTTAGGCTGGAACAGACAATTTGTCAAGCGAGGCAAAAATTAAGCGTTTTCAAGGTTTTTGCTGTTTTGCTGTTTGCTGTTCTGGGCTCCTTTGGGAAGAAGGGCCTGGTGGAAATTTAATAAAAATAATAATGCTATTAACAGTCTGGTAGGAAGCAGTTCCTCAGGGTTTCAGAAAGAGAAATCTTTTCCCCATCACCTTCTATACCTGATTTTTTTCCTTTTTAAGAAGAAATAAATGCTGGAATGTAAGAACCATGAACCTTGGTAAGTCGTATAGTTAAAGCTATGGTTTTCCCAGTAGTGATGTATGGAAGTGAGAGCTGGACCATAAAGAAGGCTGATTGCCGAAGAATTGATGCTTTTGAATTATGGTGCTGGAGGAGACTCTTGAGAATCCCATGGATTGCAAGAAGATCAAACCTATCCATTCTGAAGGAAATCAGCCCTGAGCGCTCACTGGAAGGACAGATCCTGAAGCTGAGGCTCCAATACTTTGGCCACCTCATGAGAAGAGAAGACTCCCTGGAAAAGACCCTGATGTTGGGAAAGATGGAGGGCACAAGGAGAAGGGGATGACAGAGGACGAGATGGTTGGACAGTGTTCTCGAAACTACCAGCATGAGTTTGACCAAACTGCGGGAGGCAGTGGAAGACAGGAGTGCCTGGCATGCTCTGGGGTCACGAAGAGTCGGAGACGACTAAACGACTAAACAACAACAACAAATGCTGGAGGTGCCAAGGATTGAACCTGGAGCCTTCTGTGTAGAAAGCAAATGCTCAGCCACTGAGCTATGCTCTCCCCAACAGTACTAATGCCACATTGTGGACCTCCATAGTATCCTTTGGGCTGGGAAGACATAGGGTACTTCGTATTTTATACAGGTGTTGAGATATCACAACAGGTAAAACGTATTTTGTCGGCAGGTTGTTGTTGTTTTCAAAAAACTTTTTGAAGTGGAAATTCAGATTCACTATTGGGGTGGGGCCTGTCATTTTGATGACAATGGGTGCTTCCAGACAGCCTATTTATTCACCATTCATTGTGAGTTTTTGCAGGGAGATGAGATGTGGTTGACTCTTTCATCCTGATTTGTTCGTGGGGAGGTTAGATGATGTTGTGTCAAAACAAGTGTTGTTTGCCACTTTCCAGTGCATAGTCCCATCACTTTCCGTAATGTACTAAGCTTGGATCCTAGAACAAGAGGCAGGTAGGATCCTAGAATGCAACAACCTGATTGGCCTGCAGGAGCAGCCCAATCAGACCCCAGGAGGAAGTTAATCAGCCTATTAGGCCAGTAGGATACTAGGATGCAACACCTGATTGGCCAGGAGGAGCAGCCCAATCAGGCTCCAGGAGGGAAACATAATCAACCAAACAGACGGTACTCATTGTGTAAATAATGTATATAAAGCCTGAGGTTTTCGGAGGGGGGGGGGATCACTGTTCCTTTTAGCTGAAATAAAGAGCATGAAATTACTACTCGACTCTGAGTATATTTCACTTTCCTTACCGCTAGAAGTCCAGCCTTTGGGGGTGGGGAGAGCCAGTTAGTTGCACAAGACCTTCTAATCACCTGTTAACTAAGCAAACTGAATTTGCTGGTATGTGATTGAATCCAACTCCAAAATAGGGAGATCCTGGAAGAACTCCAAGCTAAGCTGCCCCCATTTGTCACATTGTTCTTTCATCTCTAGAAGATGCTTGAATTCAGAAAAGTTGTGGCTTTAACCCCATTTATGTCTCATGCATTCATTCTGGGGTTTGGAGGCAAAATAAAGTGCTGACTTAGTTTTACTATATCCTTTTTTTAACCGCCCCATATTGTTCCAATAGCAGCCTCATTATAACAATGCCAATTTTATGCAATGAATTATTAAAACCGATTATTTATATACCGAATTATACAATTTAGTCACTTAGTTAAAGTGACTTCTTCCTTGTTTTTTTATTTTCTGCATTCCAAAATCTTACTCCTTTCAGTTACATTCCCTTCAAGATAGCAATCCCTTATACAACAGCTGCCATTTTATGGTTTCTGTTTTCTTTTTTGCACTCCAGTGATATGCAACTGAATCCTACCTGACTGAATCCTACCTGAATATGGTGCATGAATCCTACCTGACAGCAGTGGCATCCTAGAAGCACTATAATGAGACATCATGTTGACACTGCAAAAATCTTGCACCCATGAGGAGCATCCAGCCCATAATAAACACCTGTCTGGAAGCACCTTTACGCATTACTGATCAAACGAGGTTCTTTTCACCCATATATTTCTGCCCTGGAACAAATCAACAAGTGAGCGAAAACGTAAACACGTGCCCAGGCTTAAAATGCATTTTATGTTCATTGATGCCTAAATGAGAAAATCACACCCATGTTGGAAGCAGCAGTGAAGAAACAGAGCTCTGCCATGCCAAAGCGATGGCATTTCTAAACGCAAGCATTAAATTTGGAAAAAAGGGGGGGGGGGGAGTTGCATGGGATTCATCCAGCTCAGATAATAATATCATAGGCTAAACCCAAGCCTTCTGGTAAAGCGTTCAAAACGCACGGCATTAAAACTGCAGGGTTCACTTTTATATTTTCACAAATTGGAGTGCACTTAATTAAGAACACAGAGAGCAATCATGTGGGCATTTAAGAGGTTTTCCTTGAAAATTGAAAAAAAAAGCTTTCGAATTCCATCTGTTTCATATTTACAGAACACCGTGTTCCTAGTTACGTGATCCATGTAAACATTTCCACACTATACTCAGAAAATAAGAAGGTATCAGCTCCATCGAAAGGGCTAGAAAGCTAGCAGTGTGGAAGGGGGCAGGGATGTGGGGGTGGCTTCCCTGTGTGATTCTTCTCCCTCGTTACTTTTCTCCATCTGATAGGGCAGAGACTTGTCTGGGCATCTTGGATGGGGGTAAATGTGCAGCAGAAAGACTGATGGTCAGAGAACAGACTGACCCCCTGCCTGCCATTTCCCCTGGCCAGGTATCCCCTCTTCACCATAGATAGTTCAGTTGGGAGGGCATGAGATTCTTAATCCCAGGTTCATGGGTTCAAACCCCACGTTGGGCGAAAAATCCCTAGGCTGCAGGGATTTGGGGCTAGATGATCCTGATGGTCCCAACTCTATAATTCTATTATTCTTCTCATATTCTTCCCAGGCTGTTTCCCAGTAAGATGCTGATGCTGAACCATACACCCGGAATTTCCTGGGCATATCCGGAATACTGCAGTCAACAGCAGTGTCTGGGCAGAAATCACCAAAAATGTCTGGGGAAATCCAGATGTATGGCAGCCTGAGTTGGCAGTTTTGTTCTTGCCAATCCCCCTCCCCCAAAAAGCTCAAAAACAGGTCAACAACTTTGGGCAAAACTTTAAAAAGCTCAACAGCTTTGGCAAAAAATATACAGCAACTGTAGCTGTTAGTCCCTAGGCCACATAGTAATAATTTTCTAGAACTTCTGTTCTAACCTGAAGACCCATTCAGGTTGATGGGGTTCATCAATCTCCATTCTCTCTGACGTGCCTTTCTTTTGCTCCTCCCCTCTCCCCGCAAGTGGTTACCTGCAGAACATCTCTTGATCACATGCCAGTGTGACTGTTGGTTTTCTCAAAACTGGCTCTTATAAATAAACTTTCTTGCCACGTCTCAGCTAAAGCTGATGCAATCTATTACTGTGTGTGAGAAAAGGAAAGAAAAAGGCTTTTGAGTCTGCCACTTTGAAAGAGAGACAGGGAGTCAGCTGAAGGGGTCCCTTTGGGGTTAGGGATGGGCCTGGCTGCCCCTTTGGGGATCTGATGTAGGGCAATTGCTTTTGCTGTTGGCATGTTAAGCTGTGCCTCCACTGTGATGGCCTGGGACTTGGGTTTGGACTCGGAACCAGAGGAGTCTCAGTCCACACTGGATCCTCTGCCTGAGACGGCATCGGAACCAAGTCTGGGGCCTGATTCTGAAGAGCCCCAGTTTGCACAGGTTCCCCTGCAACAAGCACCAACTGGGCCGAGTCAGGGGCCTGAGCCTGCCCTGGCTCCAGATGTGGGGATGACCTTGTTGCCTTCAGCTGGGCAATCACTTTACAGCTGCTCCACAGTTGGGTCAGGAGAGGCTGAGGCGGCCTCTGGGTCTAGTAACTGACATCTCCCGAGCTGCAGAGGCTTAGGTCTGAGAGAAGGAGAGAAGAGAGAGAAGGAGAGACCTGAGTATTCGCAGGAGGAGGGCTCGCCTTCAGGCGAGACAGGGAAATGAGTCACTGGGGAATCAGGACCGGCCGCTACCCTGACAGAGATAAAAGGCTGCTGGGCCCCGCCCCAGGTTGTGAGAGTAACATTGCTGTTTGCTAGAACCTGCCTGACCTAGCCTGGTTTCCTGTCTTGACCCTGTTGGACTGACCTTTCGTGGAACCCTTGGATTCGGGACTGGACCTGGACCGCATTGCTCAGGTTTACCCCCAGGCCCAGCACATCCACCTAGGATCAGGTAATAGAGAATACAGCACATGGTTTGCATGCAAAAAGCTCGAGGTTCAATCCATGGCATCTCCAGGTATGGCCGAGGAAGACTTCTGCCTGAAATGTTGATGCAAGGCCATGTTGTATTCTTTCCCTTTTCACAGTGGGTAGGCTGCAATGCCACTTTTGAATGGTACTCAAGCTCGCCTCCCATCCATAGGGGTGACCTGCCACCTACCGAAAATGCAGTATCCCAACCTATCAATCTAAGGAGTTCGGCATGGAGGGTGGTGCATGGTGGCACAGCTGGGCCCCACTGAGGGGCCCATCTGACTCTAGGGTGGTGCCCAACCTGGCCCACTGCTAGTGCCCATTCTGCCCTGCAAAGCGACACCTTAACAATAGGCAATCTCATTGCCTGTCTTTGCAGCAATGTTATTCTGGACTGTCGTCTTTTGCAAAACAGCACCCTGTTGTGTAACTCAAAATGGCCCCAGAGCAGATTTTCGTCATGTTGCTGCTGAGACATATGTTTTCAAGCACACAGATGCCTTTGTTTGGAAGAGACCAAAAATAGCCAGATCCTCCTCTGCCGAGTGGAGTGCTAAATTATTTACATTTCAAAGCCCATAAGTAGAAACAATGACTCTATTTGCAAAGCCTGTTCTTTCTAACTTCTTTGCTGTGAGTCCTGGAAGACCTGCTCCTTGCCTCACAAGCCTTTTCCATCTGGCCTGGGAGGGCGGGACCCGGACTGACTCCAGCTACAAAAGCAGAGGATCCTGAACAGACTCTTGGGCTGGGATGTTTCTTGGGGAATTTTGTTGTGGGGTTCTATTGTTGATGATGTTCGATTTTTGTGTGTGTCTTTACTTTAGATCTTGTGATTTACGTGGAAATTGTCCAGCTTGCGTATTTTTTAACATTTTATTTATTGTTAATGACTTCGTTATATTGTAGTTATGCATTTCCCCCCATGTTGTAAGTCACCTTGAGCATGGTTTCTACTGTGGAAAGGCAGCATACAAACAAAATTATATACGTATGTATGCTCTAACAGAGATCTCTTTCTACCTCCTTCTTCAACCTTCATGCCACTTTTCTAAGTTCTATTTAGTGCCTAATTGATTTTGCTTTGTACCAAATTTTTATATGCCACCTTTTCACCCCATGTTTCACATAGTGTTTATTTTATGCATTTCGAGAGCATTAATGGCCCCAGCTCTCCCCTAGAGCAGCAACATAGTGGTTCCAGGCTCTTTTGCAATGTTCTAGAGGATGCTTGGGTACCAGATTTCACGCCACAAGGTGTGGCAGAATATCGCCGCTTCACTCCTTCACATATGTTAACCCAATACATTGCCCAGAGTGGTTTAACCATCAACACCTTTTCCCAGTAGAGATGTATGGAAGTGAGAGTTGGACCATAAAGCAGGCTGATCGCTGAAGAATTGATGCTTTTGAATTGTGGTGCTGGAGGAGACTCTTGAGAGTCCCATGGACTGCAAGAAGATCAAACCTATCCATTCTTAAGGAAATCAGCCCTGAGTGTTCACTGGAAGGGCAGATCCTGAAGCTGAGGCTCCAATACTTTGGCCACCTCATGAGAAGAGAAGACTCCCTGGAAAAGACCCTGATGTTGGGAAAGATGGAGGGCACAAGGAGAAGGGGACGACAGAGGACAAGATGGTTGGACAGTGTTCTCGAAGCTACGAACATGAGTTTGACCAAGCTGTGGGAGGCAGTGGAAGACAGGAGTCCCTGGTGTGCTCTGGTTCATGGGGTCACGAAGAGTCAGACACGACTAAACAACAACAACAACCTTTTCAAAGGGAACTGAGAGTTGTAGCTCCATTGGGAGAATAGAAGTCTCTCAAAAAAAGCCTTAGCACCTGTCACAAACTACAGCTCCCAGAATTCTCGGGGGGAAGCCACAACTGTTCAAAGTGGTTTCACAATGCTCTAAACGCGTGGTGCAAATGTGGCCTAAGAACACTTTAAAGGGAGGGTGTGGTTATGACCTATAAGATTTCAAAGGGGGGGTTGGGTGGGGTTAGCCTTTTTTCATTTTAGGGCATTACGGGCAACAGAGATCAGGGTCCACTTTCCTTTCCCTTGCATTCCCCCTTCACCTGCTTGTGCATGTCAGATTGCATCCGTCTTGAAAAATAGATGGCATGAAAAAAAGAAAAGAAAATGAAGAAAGCAGCCCTGGTAAACTAACAAGGGGCAGAGCTGCGTGTATTTACAGCTGTGTTAAAAGAGATGTGGAAGCACAGCGTAAACGGCTCCACCTTAAAAATAATGAGGATTACCTTAAGGTTCCTGCTGGCGGTTTGCCACTGAAAACGCTCCAGGCTGTAGCTTAATCAAAAGGAAATGTACTTTTTATATATATATACAGGGTGGGGGATGGGGAGCTGCAACGGTTTCTGTCGCTTGGTGTTTATTTAAGCTTTTATTTTTCTGGGCTTTTTTTTTTTTTTTTTGCTTCTTCCTGGTTTGCAACAAAATATGCCAAATTGATTTTCCAATTTTGCCTTCAGCCTTGCTTTATGCCTGCTTTGATTTATTTATGTAGGTTTATAACCTACACTTTCTGCAAGCACTCTGGGCGGGTGCTTGTGTTTAAGGGAACGAGACTGTAAAAGATTTATTTCTAAGCGTGGCGTTGTAGATATAATATAGATTACAAGAGAGGACCTGAGTGGGGGTGGGGGTGTGCGGAAATTGCACACTTCGTGCATTTTGCTCATACCTATTTATTGTTGTTTGCTAACTCCCCGTCCTGCCTCTTCTTTTACCATTTATTGTAAATTAAAACTGACATTTCTGACAACGATGGCGGTTGTTCTTATAAAGACGTGATCTCATGCTGTCTATGAGCAGCTAGGCTGCACCTGTCTTAAGCACCAGGAAAATATGGATTCATTGACTGTTTCTCAGTGGTATAGAGAGGAAGATGCCTTATACGGTAGACAGAGCTTTGGTCCATTTAAGCTAGTATTGTCTACACTGACTGGCAGTGACTCTCTGGATTTCAGGCAGAAGTTCTCTGCCAGTCCTTCCTGGGGATTGAACTCAGGACTGTCTGCATGCAAAGTAGATGCTCCACCACAGAACTACAACACTTCCCCAGTTATATGAAAGGATATGGAGCCTCACCCTCATGAAGTCAGCCCACAAAATTAATAGCTGGCAGTTTTTAAAATACTGGTCAATAGTACCTGGCATTTACATGCTGACGACAGATGAAGGGGAGCCCTCTCCTCAGAAGTCAGCATGAAGATGCAGGCAACTAGCTTGACTAATCACATACCTTCCAGCTGATCAAAAGTGGGGTGCTCATTTTTTGCTCCCAAGCTCTCATGGGAGTCAGGTGACTCACATGAGACCATGAGAAGAAACACTGAGCATTTTTTGGTTGGGCACTCTAGTGGGAGCCAGCTGATTCGTGCGAGACCGTGAGACCCCAAAAAACGAACATCTTTTAGTCTGGCACTCTGGCATGAGCCAACTGATTTGTGGCAGAGCGCTGGACCAAAAAATGGGACATTCCAAGATCCAACCAGAAGCCAGAATGGCTTCTGTAATTCCAGGATGTCCCGCTCAAATCGGGACAGTTGAGTGGTATGCATTTACCAGGGCCGGGCCGGTCATTTGGCAGAGTAAGGCCACTCCCTCAGACAGCAGATACTGGGGAGAAGCAGCAAGGTGTTGGAGGACAGAGTTGAGTGTGCCCTGCACTCCCTAAGCTAGCCAGCTGCTCTCAGCTGTGGTAGAGGGCACTGTCCTCTCACCAGCGTTGAAGTAGGATCCCCATCTGCCAATCTGTTCGGGCTTTTGTTCATGGATTGGGGCAACATTTCGTCCTTTGCCTCATGCAACAAAAGTTCTTGGACCAGCCACGGTTGAGTGCTTCCATGAAATCCCAAGTACTCACCTGTGTGGACCTCTTTGTGCAAATAATTGTTAGGAAGGATGTTGTGTCCATCAAGATCAGAGGAATCCAGGTGGGAAGCACTTAACAGTGGGATTTTTGTGGGATGGAATGGCTCCTAACCTTTCCTGAGCCCAAATGTTTCTCCCAGACCATGTCCCTTCCACACAGCCAAGCTTGCCTTGGTTGGGGTTTTGGAGCCCAGCTCCAAACGAAAAAATTATCACCATGAGGCTCATGTGGGGGTTAAGATAAATTGCTCCTTTATCTCCACTAATTTTCTCAGCTAAAGGATCTCCAAGTTTCAGGTGAAACGAGGGCTTGGAACACCTCTATTTCCCTTCTAGTGTCTAATTCCACACTTAGATATGGGGAAACACAATTCCAGAGCCCGCTTCCCAAACCTGATTTTCCTGCTCTTCTGCCAAACCAGCAAACGAGGCTCCCGTTTTCCTCTTGTACATTTCTTCTTAATCAGACCATTAGTATTCTCACTGATTAACCAGCTACTTCTCAATTTAATTAAATTTTAGGCTATATTTCTTTTTATCAGGAGCCAAAGGTTCCAATTACATTTTATTCTCATTGCACCAGGACTGGCTCCTGTTTGCCAAGGGTACTGGAGGTATTCCTTAACCCCTTCCTTTCAGAAGCTAATGGACTGGTCCTTGGAATCGACTTCCAAATTCCTTGCAAAACTTGTTGTTTCATACTTCCACTGTTTTTTTTAAAAAAGTATTTATTTATATACTTAACTAAAGTGGTATACCTCTTTATTTTATATATACATATATAACTCCTCTAAGCAGTTTGTGCGTCAAATCATGTTACAACACAGAGACAAATCATATATCTTCTTTTCACTTTAGGAAGCATTATTATCCTCTATAATAGGTAAAAGTTAGGGGTGTGTACCAGTCACAAGATTCAGCTTGTATCTGTCTGTTGCCCTGGGAAGCAGCCCAATGTGTAAAAGTTGATTCCCAGGATTCCAACACACTGTAGCTTGACTATGGGCTGGGTCAGACGATGGTTTGTAAAACTGCTCCATGGTGCATGTTAGCAAGCAGGAACAAGAATGTGCCTTGCTTCATCCACTGCCCACATGGTGATACAGTGGTACCTCAGGTTAAATACCGTATTTTTTGCTCTATAAGACTCACCTTTTCCCTCCTAAAAAGTAAGGGGAAATGTGTGTGCGTCTTATGGAGCGAATGCAGGCTGCGCAGCTATCACAGAAGCCAGAACAGCAAGAGGGATTGCTGCTTTCACTGCGCAGCAATCTCTCTTGCTGTTCTGGCTTCTGAGATTCAGAATATTTTTTTTCTTGTTTTCCTCCTCCACAAACTAGGTGCGTCTTGTGGTCTGGTGCATCTTATAGAGCGAAAAATACGGTACTTAATTCATTCCGTAGGTCCGTACTTAACCTGAAACTGTTCTTAACCTGAAGCACTACTTTAGATAATTGGGCCTCCTGCTGCTGCCGTGCCGCCGGAGCACGATTTCTGTTCTCATCCTGAAGCAAAGTTCTTAACCTGAAGCACTATTTCTGGGTTAGCGGAGTCTGTAACCTGAAGCGTATGTAACCTGAAGCGTATGTAACCCGAAGTGCCACTGTATATTTTTTTGAATAAGGCTTACAAGGAAGAAGGCAAAGGAAGGACAGAAGGAATGTTCAAAAAGAAGGAAAGGTGCAGTCCTTGGACCACCTTGTATTTCATTTAAAAAAACAACAACATTCAAAGCATGGGGATTTCTTTTCCAAGGGGGATTTTCCTTAAAAGCTTACAAGGAAATGGAGAAGACTGGACTTGTTGTCCAACACAGGAGAAAAGGACACAAACAGGATTGAGTGAATGGAAACCCATAAAAATGCCATTTCTGCATTCCTAGCCTGACCTGTGCGGGTTTCACTTAAAAACTAGATGGGACGTGACAAATACACCTTTCAGCACACCTTGGCTTGTTGCCGAGGGAGCAAGGGAAGCGGGTGGCCAATAGCATACAGTTAAGTTATTAGAAACAAGGCCTGCTTAAAACAGAAAACCTTGCTGTTGAAAGCCCTTTGAGGCCCATTCCATCTGTCAACAAGAAGCTCATAGACACATAAATCGGGTGTGGTGAACAGTGGGCCAAGGCACCTGTGTGTTCGAGAATGCGCCATGTATATTCCGCAAAGGGAACTCTCTCCAATGTATGGGGCCTTTTAAATAGGCCAGAATCACTTGTTCACATTGTATAGCTTCTCTCCTTGAGCTTCAGGGAAAGACCGTGCTTTTTCTATACTCAGACTGCACACACAGAGACAGTATCCTTGCTGATAGCTATGGCTTTTGAGATTGTGGCAGGCATTTCTAATTGCAAATTCAAACACTTAGGAAAAAAACTTACGGTGATTTTTTTTCCTCTTTCAAAAAAAGAATTCCCTTCAAGGGAGGGTTATGTAATCAGTAATGTATTCATGAAGGGAAATAATTCTGTAATTTGTATTGGGAATTGCTGGCATGGTATGGTAGCCCAGGAGCCAGAATTATATTTTGCCACACTCATTCATTCATCCACCCACCAACGAATCCTCTCTCCCCAGAGAGGCTATATGTCATTAAGGATGTCATTGATCTGGGATGGTGCTACTGTCTGTCTAGGTGCCCAGTTGGAGACTGATGGGCCATAGGGCCCCCTACCAGATTGCCTGTAAGGGTTCACAGACAATGGTCTGTGCCATTGTAACCCTACTGGTATGGCAGCCCCCTACTGGTATGATGGTGCATCGACCAGCACTTGGGTTGCTCGGCCATCAGATCCATGCCCCATGTCTTTGCCAAACCTATTTCTTCTAATCAATAAAGTTGTGGACTTACTGTACCTCAAATTCATCTTCTGACTCCCTTCCACTTCTTGCTTCATTGTGCATCTGGCTGCTATGGCGGCAGGCAAAGGCACAGGAAGAGGATTATATATAAATATTTGATAGAAGGTTGCAGTGACTGTGGTTCTTCTTCTCATCTTCATCATCGTTTTATTATTATTAATAATAAGAACTCTGCTGTGACTTCAGTGCTTATCCCAAGATGAAAGAGTGGTGACCAAATAAACTTCTTTTGCCAGGGAAAGACTGAATTCACAGCAGAGAAGTGGCCTTATTTTACTTCTCCATTTCCCAATTTTAAGTTCAGTTCTCCATATTTCCATATATGGATAGGTTTTTTTAAAATAAAAAAATAGTGGTAGTGTATGTTTAAAGAAAATCCCTTGTGAAAATTCATCTGCATTTTAGTGCACATTTATCCTCATATACATATTTTTCCATGCAATTACCGTATTTTTCGCCCCATAGGACGCACCGGCCCATAAGACACACCTAGTTTTATTGGGGGGAAATAAAGGGAAAAAAATTTAGTTCCCCACCAGGCGCGGGGCTGGGGTGGGGAATGCCTGAGCCTCCCCCGACTCCAGCCCCCAGAACAGGCTGCTATCCGCAAGCCTAGGGAGCCCGGCGGGAAGTCGCGCTGGTCTCCCCAGGCTTGCGGATATCTGTCCCCCGAGCTTGTGGGGCTGGCAGCCTCCAAACCAGGTTGGGGAACAGCGGGATGGCAGCGCTCCGCCTCCCCGCTGTCCCCCGAGCTTGTGGGGCTGCCTGATATCTCCCCGAAGCCCGGGGTGCGCTCCGGAGCGTGCCCCGTGCTTTGGGCTGCAGGCTGCCACCCGCAAGCCTTGCGAGCCCGTCGGGAACTCCTGCCAGGCTCTCAAACTTTGCGGATAGCTTCCTGAAGCCTGGAGAGCGAGAGGGGTCGGTGCGCACCGACCCCTCTCGCTCTCCAGGCTTCAGCGAAAGCCTGCATTCGCCCCATAGGACGCACACACATTTCCCCTTCATTTTTGGAGGGGAAAAAGTGCATCCTATAGGGCGAAAAATACGGTACCCACAACATAATGCATATTTATATGCCATTTTCATAAATATCTGCATTTATATGCACACTTAACCTCATTGTATGCATTTTTGTACACATTAATTGGCCGGAGAGCTGTACTGCAAAATTTGTAGAAATGCGAACTTTGAAGGATTGCTGTGCTTAGGTTCACATCTTTTTCGGGAAGTGCGAATTTGGGAAGTCCACCTTTCGTTGTGAAGTGAATTGAATTTCTCCCCCAACCTTATGTTGTCAGGAGTTGTTACCTCAGGATAAGAGGCTGTGAAAACACGCCTGAGTTTCCCGCTCCAGGATTCCGAAGGATTTATGGTGTGTGGCCTATAGCTCCCTGTTTCGAAAGCAGACATGGAAGGCCAATGAAAAACCACATTTCTTTCCTTCCCTTCAGCACACACAGGCATCCCCTGGTGCTTGATTTACTGGCCCCAGAGAGGAAAATCAGGCCTGTCCGGATCAGACCTGTGGCAATCACTTCAGGGAAATAGAAATCATTCTCAGATGCTCCGTCATAGAACACCCTGAAGCTATTCCCTTTCCCTTGAGATGGGCGAGGCTGGCTGGCTTGCTCTGTTACTAGAAGACGAAGGACGCGCGAGGCTTCCTGAGGTGGAGAGGAGGAATTTCTGGCTCAGCGTTTTCCACTCCCCCCTCCCCGAGCCTCCATCGCAACGCGGCCTCCCTCCTCCTTTGCAGCAGAGGACTGTCTGCTGCCTGGCAACAGTGCCACGGGTGATGTCACAAGAACTCAGAAGACTGTGAAGAGGGAATAAACAACAGAGCCTGGATTTGTCTGGATCTGCGGCTCTGGGAGGCTTGCCGGTCTACCAGCATCTGCCAGAGATATTTTCAGAAACCAGGCTAATCCAAATTTAACGTCAGGGCTGCTTCACACAAAAGCCTCGGGAGCAGGGAGCCAGGAGCCTTCCAAGATGGCTGTGTGTGTCGCAAGATGTCATGGCCGACTGGGAGCTTCCTTGCAGGGCGTGCCTATATATCAAAACAATCCAGAGAGTTGGAGGGAGAGTTGTAAGCAGCGGTTACAGATTTCCAATGAGCTAGAATGGGGGTAGAGAATCTACTCCATTTCAAGGGCTGCATTCTCTTCTTCACAATCTTCGGGGGTGGGTGGGCATACATGTTGCTGGTTGGTGGGGCCAGAGTCAAAAGTGATAATGTAAAATTTACCTTCGTGCAGTAGGCTACAGCCATATCTCGAGTTACAGCCGCTTCAGGTTACATTTTTTCAGATTGCGGACCGCCGAAACTCGGAAATATCGGAATGGGTTACTTCCAGGTTTCTGTAGTCGCGCATGCGCAGAAGTGCTAAATAGCGCTTTGCACATGCACAGAAGTGCCGAATAGCAACCCACGCGTGCGCAGACATGCAGACGCGGGTTGCAAACACTGCGGGTTGCAAGCATGCATCCCGCACGGATCACGTTCACAACCTGAGCGTCCACTGTACTTTCTTCACACTCACATATCCCAATCTAGCCCCCATTCGGGTAGGCAAGAAGGATTATCAGATTTCAAGGAGGGTGTGGAGCAGGGCTACCAGGGGGTACAAGTGGGGGAAGCAGTGTTTTCTGGAGAAAGACCTGAGGATCAGACAGAGAGGCCCCTGGGCCTGATGTTCCCCAGTTATGAGAGAGTTAGAGGATGGAGAAAGCCATGACTGGTCAAGACACTGTGGCAGAAGGAGAACAAGAGGAGGCCGTTCCTTCCAGCTCGAATCACCAATGATCACCCCAGAAGTGCACATATCAGAGCTACTCTCCCTGCAATAAGCCATGGCTCATGATATGTTTTTTTTAGCCTTGCCACTGTCACATATGCTGCTGCTAGCAAAATCTGGGGTTGTGTCAAAGACCAGAACAAAAATACTTTGGGGTGCAAACCTGGTGGTTCTCCCTAATCCAAAGGATGCTTCTTCTGCTTTGCTCTGTAACTTTTTTTGCCACTCTCCTAAAGAAACGGAACAGCAACACAAAGCCTCTGACTCCATGCAGATTCAACTACAGTGGTACCTCTGGTTACGCACGCTTCGGGTTACGAACTCTGCTAACCCAGAAGTAGCTGCTCCTGGTTGCAAACTTTGCTCTGGGATGTGAACGGAAATTGCGCACTGGAGGTGTGCACGCAGCGGGATTCCCCATTAGCAAAAGCGTGCCTCAGGATAAGAATGGTTTCAGTTTAAGAATGGACCTCCGGAACTAATTAAGTTCATAACCAGAGGTACCACTGTATGCCCAGTGCCATCTTAGGCCTAAACCATACAATGACACAATCTAAATCAGGGGTAAGCAAACTTTTTCAGCAGGGGGCCGGTCCACTGTCCCTCAGACCTTGTGGGGGGGCCGGACTGTATTTTGAAAAAAATATATGAACGAATTCCTATGCCCCACAAATAATCTTCTGCTCATGTAAAACACCAGGCAGGCCCCACAAATAAACCAGAGATGCATTTTAAATAAAAGGACACATTCTACTCATGTAAAAACACGCTGATTCCCAGACTGTCCACAAGCTGGATTTAGATGGCAATTGGGCCAGATCCAGCCCCTGGGCCTTAGTTTGCCTATCCATGATTTACATACTATCAGTGGCTTCCTCCCTCCCTCCATCTTTTGCTCTCTTCTCTCCCTGCTTCTTCCATGCTGACGCATCTGCTGTTCCTGGTGAGGTTTCACTACCACAAGTGCAATACATGACAGGATTTATTCCGAAGCAAATTTTGACAGAAAAGGGGAGTGGGCATGAATACAAATGCCACCTACTGATACCACATTCTCTAATGTGAACAGTAGTGTTTGGGTTGGGCAAAAACCAGTGTTGGCTCCTCTGCTTAAATCTTAAACATAAGGAGGATTAGAGGGAGGAAGCTGAAGGTGAAAACCAGACATTCAAAACAGACCGATGTCAGAAAGCATGCAGTGTGATATGTACAGCTAGTGGCCTAACACTATTCTAATCAAGAATGGAGAGGCTTTATAATGGCTTTTGAATGGTAAAGGTAAAGGGACCCCTGACCATTAGGTTCAGTCGTGGCTGACTCTGGGGTTGCGGCGCTCATCTCGCTTTATTGGCTGAGGGAGCCGGCGTACAGCTTCCGGGTCATGTGGCCAGCATGACTAAGCCGCTTCTGGTGAACCAGAGCAGCGCACGGAAATGCTGTTTACCTTCCCGCCGGAGTGGTACATATTTATCTACTTGCACTTTGACGTGCTTTTGAACTGCTAGGTTGGCAGGAGCAGGGACCCAGCAACGGGAGCTCACCCCGTTGCGGGGATTCGAACTGCCGACCTTCTGATCAGCAAGTCCTAGGCTCTGTGGTTTAACCCACAGTGCCACCCATGTCCCATTTTGAATGGTAGAGCTCAAACAAACCTTAGAGGCAAGAACTTTGCCATATGGTTGGTTACAGTCAGTAGTGGCTTCACACCAGAGTTTAATTTAGCAGCCCAAGAGTCCAGGATAGAGCCACCAGCAATCTTCAATAGGCTTAGGTCTGGAAATGAACTCTGAGGGCTTGGCAGTGCTCACCTCAAATGGAAAGCAAGCATTTGAAGCCCCCAGGTTCTCCTCTGTCTCGGATTAAAAAGTGACCCTCCTAAAATGTGGGCTGGACAAACTAACCAGACAACCTTTGGGGTCGCTTCCAGCTTTACAATTGTATGATTCTGTCGTCAAGTTTCAAGGTTTACAAACAAGCATTAACCCAAGGATAACTGGGGCTGGTGTCCAAAGTCTGTCCCCCCAGGGGACCATAGGGACAAGAAATTCCCTTGTGAAGAATGGACTTTTCCCTTCTACCACCTACCCAGTTTTTCTGGAGCAGCTTCTTAAAGTACTATAAAATTTGCAAAAATGTATACCATCGATCTGTCCTCCTGCCCTTTAGCCCAGTTGGGGACTTTCATTTCATGGACTGAGTGCTGCTGAGACATTGGCTGGGTTCCTCTATGCATGGCAAGATTCCAGGGAGGCAAAGTTTGCCCATCTATTTTGTGTGGTGAGCTTTTCTCCTGCTCTGCTTGTTACGTTGTGTGGCAAGAGCTGAGATTATGTTCAAAAACATATTAAGGGCTGCAATCCTACGCACACTTCCAAGGCAGTAAACCCCACTGGAAACAGTACAATATGTTTCGAAATAAACATGTGAAGAGTGCACTATAAAGTTCTAGAGATCTGGATTTCTGAACTCAGAATAATGCAGCAACAGACATTCTTGGTTTAGGCGTTCAAAAACCTAGCAATTATCCAGAAATCTATTTTCAAAGTCAAATCCAACTTTATATAATATTTAAACCACTTCCTGTGGCCACAGATTGAGGTATCAGATTAAAGCTCAGAGCATGATGATGTTGCAGAAAAATTGTGGTTTTACCCATTTAACCTCAAAATCAGATAAGAAAAGGCAGGGTGCGGGGACGAGGACGGGGAAGGGGACAGACAGACCACGACGTAACTACAGGCTTGAGTTTTTAAAGTCTCTTCTTATGGTCTTGTTTCAGTATTTTTAAGGAGACCTCCCTAGCCCTTGACTCAGTTGTTGAAAAGCAGTGGGATGTTCCTGAACATTCCAAGTGCTCAGCAGGGTTTAGTTTTTCAATGTTATTATTATTATTTTTAGCACACTAGGCCAAGGGAAAGAGAAGGAGTGCACTGCTCTTTCAAATTAAGGGCTGGTTAATTCTTACTGTTTGTGTGTGCATGTTACACATGCAACAACGGAATGCAAGAGGCACACGGGCGTAGTTTAAAATATGACAATTGACTGTGCATACTAATTGGGGCATGTGTGAAAAGGTGGAGATACATAGAAGGGGTTTCATGCACGCAAAAAATATATATTTGCAAATGTAAGCATTACACTATAGCCCAGAAAATCCTGGCAGTTCCCATCTCCCCACACCACCATAACTAACAAGCTACTCAATTTACACCTTTATTTTCCTTGTTAACATTTCCCAGATTTTTTATCCAGGGCTAACTTAAGTTGCTCTGCGAGAATCAGAATGCCTCCCCTCCCACATCTTCTTTAGATAGTACATTGAGGCTGCAATCATATCCTCTTACCCAGAAGTAAGCCCCATTGAATGTCATCATCATCATCATCACCATCATCTTCATCACCACCATCATTTATAATTTATACCCTGCCCACTCTGGGCGGCTCCCAACAGAATATTAAAAACATGATAAAACACCAAACATAAAAAACTTCCCTCCACAGGGCTGCCTTTAGATGTCTTCTAAAAGTCAGATAGTTGTTTATTTCCTTGACATCTGATGGGAGGATGTTTCACAGGGCGGGCACCACTACCGAGAAGGCCCTCTGCCTGGTTCCCTGTAACTTCGCTTCACGTAAGGGGGGGGGGGGAGACTGCCAGAAGGCCCTCGGAGCTGGACCTCAGGTCCAGGCTGAACAATGGGGTGGAGACGCTCCTTCATGTATACTGGGACAACGCTGTTTAGAGCTTTAAAGGTCAGCACCAACACTTTAAATTGTGCTTGGAAACCTACTGGGAGCCAATGTAGTTCTTTCAGGACCAGTGTTCTATGGTCTCGGCGGCTACCAGTCACCAGTCTAGCTGCCACATTCTGGATTAATTGTAGTTTCTGGGCCATCTTCAAAGGTAGCCCCATGTAGAGCGCATTGCAGTAGTCCAAGCGGGAGATAACTAGAGCATGCATCACTCTGGTGAGACAGTCTGCGGGCAGGTAGGGTCTCAGCCTGCATACCAGATGGAGCTGGTAGACAGTTGCCCTGGACACAGAATTGTCCTAAGCCTTCATGGGCTTCATTAGAGTCCAAAATGACTCCTAGGCTGCACACCTGGTCCTTCAGGGGCACAGGTACCCCATTCAGGATCAGGGAGTCCTCCACACCTGCCTGCCCCTTGTTCCCCCAAAACAGTACTTCCGTTTTGTCAGGATTCAACCTCAATCTGTTAGCCAAAGAAGCATCAGTATTGTGGTGTTAGGTGTCACTCATGACCTTTGCGCATTGCCCCCAGCCATCAAAATCTTCCTCTGGCTTTACACAGCTGCAATGTTTTGTGTTGCCTGCCGTGCAAAGATAAGGAAAGAGTCAGACCCATCGCTCTGGCTGCAAAAGCCCCCCTCCCACATATACACACCTGGGACAGGGCAAGGATCAAATGATGGTATCTTGGGGTGCCAATTCAACCTCTTTGGCTTTCAAATGTTGGCAAGATGTGTCCTAGGGCGGCTGCAGGGATGAGCAAGACAGGAGCAGGCAATCAGGATAATGCACCGAAATGCATCCATTACGCCAGCAGCATTCTGTAGAAAGGTTATGTGTCTGGAATGCCTGACAGCAATGTCAAACAAACACAAGTCATAATGCTTTAAAAAGAAAAGGGAAAAAAGCCCAGCCCAGATGCTCTAGTGAACTGCAGATGCATTCCTGGTCTCATGCCTGCTTTTTGGATTAAGAAATGGTTATAACAGGCATTTGTTTGATTTACTGCTTACTTTCTCAGGGTGACTTGGCTATTAAAATAAGGGATCATCCGAAGCGATGTTCAAAAGACATATTTACAAGGATTTCTGAGAATTTCAGATTGATGATGCTTTCTGCAGTGAGGCAGAGGAACCAGAACAGAAGCCAGCGACATATTTCAAGAGGGTTGAAAAGTGGTGGATAGAGTCATGGATTCCCGTGGTCTGAATCCCCATGAGGGGGTGGGGAACATTTTTAACTATAGTACGCGGGGCAGCGATGTAAATGGGGGGTGGGGGAGAAGCAAAAGTGGCTGATGCAATGGAGGTGACTCTTTCTGTGTACAGCAGGGTACATTCCAGTCATGCAAAAGTCTCTCCCCATCCCCTGCTCAAGTCTCCACTTTCAACCTGTGGCGATCACACGGGGCCCCCGGACGTTTGACGGTCTATTGACCCTGTGCCACCACTGTGATGGCTTTCTTCGCTGCCACCAACCCGTTTCTCCTCACAGGTACACACGGAATCCAGACAGTTGTTAACATTAACAAATAATCAAGTTTATTTTATAGGCATGAACAAGCTTATGGTTTCAGTTAATTTTTCTTGGCAGTTTCTTAATCTTAGTTCTTTAACTGTCCTATGCATTCCTAACAACTTCAAACTGATTATTCCAACTATCTATCTGACTCTACCTAACAATTCCTCTCACTCTTTCACCACACAACTCGACCACCCCACAGACTTATATCCTCCCTCTTCCTTCTTCAACTCCCCAACTCTCAACTGACTTTCACGCAACTCCCCCTCTAACCCTAACTCCTCCTATCAGTTTCCACTGGCCAATCACTCATTTTAACCCTTTCCTTATGACCCACCTAGGAGGCAAACGCCACACACCCATTCAAGCAAGAGGCATTAGGACAGTTCAAGGACAAATTACAGCCTGGGGAAAGCACTTGAAAGCTGGGCCAGTAAGCTGATATCTGATATCTGGCCTACAGGGTGGTGATTCTAGGGGAAAAAATCAGATGCAGGAGATGCAAATTACGCATGGTGGATGGGGAAAGGGAGCAGCGGTTGACACAGAGGAGACAGCTCTCAAGCACAGCTTCTGAATCACTTTGCACAAAATCCAAAAGCGCCTCAGAGCGCCTTGGTGATTGTGCATGAATCCCAGAGGCATTTGGTCATTTTGTGCAGGATGGCTCTCAGTGAGGAGGAACACCTCATGTTAGAGGGTGTAAGGATGGGTCTTTGTGGAGATCCTCCATAAGAGGGGTAGCCAACACAGTGCCCTCCAGTTGTCTGTTGGACTGCAACTCCCATCATTCATGACCAATGGCTATGCTAGCTGGGGCTCATGAGAGCTGTGGTCCAACAACATCTGGAGGGAATCACGTTAGCTGTCCCTGCTCCACAACCCAAGTAAATGGGGTGAAAGTGATGTCATAGCTAGGAGGATGTCCAGGCTTCTGATTAGTTTGGACAAAGAGATGATCAGCCTATCCAGACTGCAGCCTCTGATAGATATCAGAACACATACTTTGGACATTTCTAGTGGGAGGATAACAGAGATAAAGCATACAAACTTGGAATGGCATCATGGCCCATCAGGATTGACAGTACAAAGTAGGATAGTCCACCAGTCTTAAAGGTAAAGGTAAAGGTCTTCTTCTTCTTTGGTGATCACTTGTAGCCAAGTAAGATTGTCTTCCATAAACAGGGTTTTAACAATGAGTCCGTAAGTGACTGTGGAGGCCAATTCTGGATCCACACATCCTTCCACAGTGGGCCCATTGGTTTCCGGGTGGAAGTTGATACCCCTGACCATTAGGTCCAGTCACGGACGACTCTGGGGTTGCAACGCTCATCTTGCTTTCAGGCCGAGGGAGCTGGTGTTTGTCCGCAGACAGCTTCCGGGTCATGTGGCCAGCATGACTAAGCTGCCTCTGGCGAACCAGAGCAGCGCCCGGAAACACTATTTACCTTCCCACCAGAGCGATACCTATTTATCTACTTGTACTTGACGTGCTTTTGAACTGCTAGGTGGGCAGAAGCTGGGACTGAACAACAGGAGCTCACTCCGTTGCTGGGATTCGAACCGCCGACCTTCTGATCGGAAAGCCCAAGAGGCTCAGTGGTTTAGACCACAGCACCACCCGCAACCCAGTCTTACTACATATGAAATAGCTTCTTTATATGTTCACTGAAGAAACCACAGGAATAATGCCTGTGTGGAAGGATAAAGGAGGTAGCAAGAGAGAAGATGGGACTAGGGCTGTCCTTCCAAAATATTTTGGTCAGTGTATACCATTTCAAGGGATTGTTTGGTAATTTGCTTTGAAAATATTGGCTATTCATTTAAATCGCCCTCTCTTTAAGCTACACTCACCCTCCATGACATCATCCTGCATTCAGATCTGATTGGCCATGCAGTATTATGTTCTATTAACTGCATGTTGCCTATTTTTGGAGATAAACAACTGGTCTGATGCAGGAAATATTGTTTTCTCTCTCAGTTGACTGTTTGTTCTAACCAGTGCTATTGCATAGTCACACTGTTATAGGAAAAACAGGGGGGTTGGCTTTTGCTGCCCAACTCCCCAAGGGACTGAGTCCCCTAAGTCCATGATCGGTCAGAGATGAACAGATGGAGGCAAGATCCATAGAAAGCAAGGCAGATCTTTATTTTTCTGTTGCAACAGAGTTCCCTCCCCTCCTTGCAAGGAGGTAGGAAATACCTAGAACAATGGTGCACAAGCCCCTATAAAGACTTTTGAAATTGCCCACCCTGTAACTGAAGACCACCCCCCAAAACATCACACATACATCACAGAAGGAGGCAGCCTCCAGAAGAAATTTGAGAGTGTTGCTTCTCTCCTGTCTTTCAGGATACCTGTTAATGCCTTACTTGATTGCATTTTCTGGGTAGCCATTCCTCTCAAAGGCCATTCCTTTGAGATAATAAATACTTTAGTTCCTGAACCTCTTGCACATATTGATAATTTGCTCAGCTTAACAGATGCAATACTTGCCAGACTGTATTTGCAGGGAGGTGTAAGCCCCTACAGTCCAAAGACAATTGGAAAGCTTTTGCGTGTTCAGACCAGAGACCACTCCCCTAAATAAATACACATTTGACTGAAATTTTAGTTTTGGTTTTTGGCAGAATTTAGGCCACAACTTTATTGATTACAGAAAAGTGAGTGGTTGCATAGGCTGTGGTATGACTAGCTCCCTGAACCCTTGCAGGTAGCGCTGACCCAGAGCTCTATCATAGGTCAGCCAAGGGTGAACACCTGAGGTAGGTAAAAAGCCTGGGAACAGACTATGTTCACTCCCCAGATGCTCCCCTGGACTCAGGCACGGGCACAACCCCCTCTTGGGGGTTGACCAAACCAAGTTGAGTCCCTGGATTCCTTTAATGGAATACCCTTCACATAGGGATGGCGAGACCGTTCTCTTATCCCTATCATATGAACCAGAGCCTATCCACAACCTTACAAGTTGTTACCAATTGCTACACGGCAGGTGAAACCCAAATGGCAACAGCCAATCAGCCAAGTGGGGAAAATTCCTGCCGTGCCCCTGTCCCAACGACAGACAGCACATGACAGCATAGCAAGGTCAATCACAAAAACCCTAAAAGTAGGGAGAGGTGGGCGGGTGTTCCGATGCACGAGCCATAAGAAGAAGCTCTGGGTCACATGCATAGGGATATATAGGTCCTTCGATCTGTTTAGACTGCACCCCATTGGCCAGATTAAACCCAGCAGTGAGGGACCTACCAATCAAGTGTTGTGACTGTCCAGTAGTATACCCACCCACAACCAGGAGGTCAGTCTCCAGGTCTCACTGCAACACATGCCCTCTTTTAGGGAGGACACAATTTCCCATTTCCTTCCTCCTTGCAGAGAAATATTCGAGGTCAATTTGAGAGAGTCAAAATGGCTTCTGGATTGCTCTCCTGTACTATTTCAGACATGTGGTTTATATACTTAAGTATGTGTTCCCCTTGTACATTTACGAACATTTATTCTATATCTGAGACCTTAGAATTCTTATAACAACATTGTGTGTCCATGGTGTTGTGACACTCTTCTGTGCTTTCTGGCCCATCCTGATTGGTTGGGATTACGGGGGAAAATATAAATATTCTTACAACTAAAAGGGTTTCAGGGACTATTCCCCCCCCCCCCCGCCACCCTAACATTTCCTTACAAAAGTACTAAAAGAGAGACTTAACGAGAGTCAGTGTGGTGTAGTGGTTAAGAGTGGTGGAATCGTAATCTGGTGAACTGGGTTCAATTCCCTGCTCCTCTACATGCAGCTGCTGGGTGACCTTGGGCTAGTCACACTTCTCTGAAGTCTCTCAGCCTCACTCACCTCACAGAGTGTTTGTTGCGAGGGAGGAAGGGAAAAGGAGATTGTTAGCTGCTTTGAGACTCCTTAAAGGTAAAGGTAAAGGGACCCCTGACCATTAGGTCCAGTCGTGAGTTGGACCTAACTCTGCAACTCTGGGGTTGCAGTGCTCATCTTGCTTTATTGGCCGAGGGAGCCAGCGTACAGCTTCCGGGTCATGTGGCCAGCATGACTAAGCCACTTCTGGTGAACCAGAGCAGTGCACGGAAACGCCATTTACCTTTCCGGTATCTATTGATCTACTTGCACTTTGATGTGCTTTCGAACTGCTAGGTTGGCAGGAGCAGGGACCGAGCAATGGGAGCTCACCCCATTGCAGGGATTCGAACCACCAACCTTCTGATTGGCAAGTCCTAGGCTCTGTGGTTTAACCCACAGCGCCACCCATGTCCCTTGGGTAGTGATAAAGCGGGATATCAAATCCAAACTCTTCTTCTTCTTCTTCTTCTTCTTCTTCTTCTTCAAATAAAAGTGGGGAACATAGGTTTCAGCCCTAGGCATGAAGAGGCAACAAACAAGCAGCTAAAGGTGGGAAGGACTGACATTCTTCCATCACAAAACGACAAAGGTTTATAAATGATAATGAAAAAAATGTTACCCCCACTTTAACACCACTGTTTTGTTTGCTTCCTTTAAATATATATATATATTTGAAACAACAACAACAGAGAAGGGCAGGGATCACACCAACGAAAGGGGAGGCTGAGAAAAGTATCAGGACAGCTCTACATCCCTTTGAGCTATTAATGGGGAATTGCATAACAAGTGCCGCAGGGTTGCTAGGGTTTGCCATGTCTCCTTGCTGTGTTAAATATTAACGGGACATGTACTTTCAGAGGTATTGTTCACAGAGCCTGGATACTGCCGAGCCAATCACCGTTGGCCGTGTTGCCATGGAAGCAATATCAGTGATTCATTTCATTTACAATGAAATCCACACAGCACTCTGCTAAATGGATCTGTAAAAATGAACCGTGTAAATGAGGAGCAAACAGTTCTTGGTATTTGCTGTCTCCTGTTGCATGGGTCTTCCACCCCTCTAATTTGTACACATTCTCTCTCTCACACACACTGCAGATTGGAAAATGAATTTTGCAAACATGACTTCCCAGCTACTTTCATATCTTCGTTTGCAGCCTCCCTATTTGAAGCCTGAACTCCTTTAATCTGCAGCAGAGGGTGAAATTTTTTATGCATCCCTTCCGAAGACCTGTTCATATCAATAATGGCTATGGGCATCTATGCTCTTTCTTCTTGTTGTTTGAACTGATGGTCATACTGTAAGCCAAAGTATCATATCTTGTGCATATGTGTGTGCTCAATCACATCTTTGTCATGTCTCCAATTAAGCTAAGTATGAGAACTCATTTGAAATCACCTCGCAACAATGGATCGGGGTGGCGGGGGGGGGGGGGAGCTGACTGGCTGTTTGTGGAGCCAGGCTCCTTTTGTTTCGGCAGTAAAATGATTGCTGTTGTAAAAAAAAAGCAAACAAAAAACAAACACCCAAACCCCATCATTCTTCTTAATTTCACCTCTCCTGCATTTAATGTTTGGCACTGAAATGTCTCCACAGCAGAAATGCTATATCAAGGGGCACAGGAGTTTTGCAAATGGATGAAGCAAAATGCAATGTAGGGCAATCTTGCAAAAAAAGAAAAGAAAAGAAAAGAAAAGAAAAGAAAAGAAAGAAAGGAGGAAAGCTCAAAAACAAGGTTACCTGGTTTAGCGATGTGTAAAATGCACTCCCAAGAAATCTGTATTCAGTTCCATTTCCCTTGCCTGGTGCCATGAATTTACATAGGAAAACCATGCAATTATTCAAGTGTCACCTGGACTTAAAAATGAAATAAAAATCAACGGCTTGTGTCAGTTAAAAGCCTTAAAGGTAAAGGGACCCCTGACCATTAGGTCCAGTCGTGGCCGACTCTAGGGTTGCGGTGCTCATCTCGCTTTTATTGGCCGAGGGAGCCAGCGTACAGCTTCCGGGTCATGTGGCCAGCATGACTAAGCCACTACTGGCGAACCAGAGCAGCACACAGAAACGCCGTTTACCTTCCCGCCGGAGCAGTACCTATTTATCTACTTGCACTTTGACGTGCTTTCGAACTGCTAGTTTGGCAGGAGCTGGGACTGAGCGACAGGAGCTCACCCAGTCACGGGGATTTGAACTGCCGACCTTTTGATCAGCAAGTCCTAGGCTCTGTGGTTTAACCCACAGCGCCACCCGCGTCCCTTTAAAGGCCTTATATGCCTTACATGTATTTATATACACAGCATCTCTCGCTCACGCTTTCACTGCATTGCAGGTCTTGTAGTCTTAAGATCAGAAAAACAAATAGTTTATCGTTGATTCCTTCTATCCCTGTGGGCGCATTTGGAATACTGAGAGAGTGTTTGGGGGCACTAGTCACAAAATAGCTCTTGTGGGGTGTGTGTATGGCATAACACAAAATGGCCTCTCCAGGGAACATGGCATAGCACAAAGTTAGAGAAACAGCCACTCCTGACAACCTTATACATAGCATGCACAGTTAGCTATTTCCTGATGGTTTTTATTATGGAGATCCCCCCCCACACTGATGCCATTGCTGTCTAATAACAACAAGGGGCATTTCTCAGTACCAGAAAAAATGTACAGTCATACTTTGGGTTGAATGTGCTTCGGGTTGAGCGCGTTCGAGTTGCGCTCCGCGGCAACCCGGAAGTAACGGAGTGCATTACTTCCGGGTTTCGCCACTTGCGCATGCGCAGATGCGCAAAATGACATCACGCGCATGCGCAGAAGCACCGAAACGTGACCCGCACACTCGCAGATGCACGGACACGGGTGGCAGCAGGAGGCAGAGGAGGTCAATGAAACTGAGCTGCTGCCCGACGGTGTTAGGTCCGGGTATCACATCTGACGTCCAGGTGTCACGCACATCATGACATCATCATGCATGACATCACATGCCACATCAGCCCCCACAATCGATTTCCTGAGTCAGCACACCTGACGGGGCTTCCTTTTGAATAAAAATGCATTGGATTGCTCTCTAAATGGAATAGAGACTACTCACTGCTGTATCCAACTCCCAGGCTTCAAGAACCTTCAGTTGAACTTCTCTGAATTTAGTGATTGAAATATACTCGGAGCCCTGTAGTGATTTCATGCTCTTTATTGCAGCTTGTAAAACAGTGATTAAATTGCCCCCCAAACCTCAGGCCTTTATATACATTATTTACACAATGAGTCCCGTCTGATTGGCTGATTCTGCTTCCCTCCTGGAGTCTGATTGGTCTTTTCCTGCAGGCCAATCAGTTGTTGCATTCTACGATCCTACCAGCCTAATAGGCTGATTAACTTCCTCCTGGAGCCTGATTGGTCTTTTCCTGCAAGCCAATCAGTTGTTGCATTCTAGGATCCTATTTGCCTGTTGTTCTAGGATCCAAGCTTAGTACATAACAGTGATACAGCTCCAAAAACAAACAAACAAAAAAGCGCCAAAATGCATAGAAAAAACCCACATCTTTTTGATGGTAAATTACTTAAAGCAATTGTGAATTTTCATGCTAAAAGATGCAGAATATTGCAAGAAACTGACACAGACTGGACATAAGCAGATATCACCCATTCCTACATAAGATAGCTAGTTAAATGAGCCCAGAGGTCTTCTGGTGGTGACTGAGACACAGCTCTGGAACATTCTGCCTTTGCGGATCTGTCAGGACTTCTCTTATAGTAACTTATTGAAGAAATTGAAAACATACTTGTTTTTAGCTGGCTTTTAACATCCATTTGATTAGAAACGTCTGCCTCTACTGTGTCATGGTTTTTTTTGCAAATATGTTCTGCTGCCTAATTGTTGCTTTTAGTTCACAACAGTTTGGTTTGCAGAGACATTTCTATGATTGCATCCTACGTAGTTCTGATGTCAACAGCTCTGAGTATAATTGCAGCACAGCTGGACATAGAGAAATGGTTATTGGTGGGGATCACTCAGTCCTGGGTATATGCAGCTGCTCACGGCAGCTCTTAAGAGGGCACCGCCTTTGAAACAGCGCACTGCTGCCTGGGCAACGTCACATTGGTGAGGCATCTGAAGATGACCTGGAGTGAATTTGGGCGTTGCAAGGGTGGGCGTACATTGCAGCTGTGAACAGGACTTTTGGCTGGCCTGTGATGCAACAGTTGGTGCTTAATTTCCCCAGAGTTTCAAAGGCACTTGCTGTGAGCCATAGGCTCCAACTTGCACCAAATATTGGGGGGCTGCCCCCTGCCCCTGCACTTCTCCCCCTCTCCCTGCACTTCTGCAGAGCACACCTTCTGTTATTCCACCTTGAGAACAGGCATGTGGAGTTGTTGTATGTCACATGTCTGTTTACTTCCAGCACAGTCTTCTGGGAACTTCCGTTGTAGATTGCTTTTGCTGTGCTGCTGTTTTGCTTGGACACGAAGGGAAGAAGACATGTTTTTCCTTTGTCCTGCTGCTGAATAAATGCTGTAAATATGCTTACACAAGTCTCTGTCCGCTACTTCTGCTGCAAAGAGTTCTTATCACTGCTGGATTGCGTGCTCAGTCTCTAAAGGTGTCTGAGGCTTGAATCGCAGTTTTGATGCTGTTATGAGAACCGGAGTTACGCCCGGCTGCCAGCTGGAGCCAGCTGGAGGCCTGCCAATTGCCCCCGTCTCCCGGCAGCATCCCAACACCTTCCTCCATTGCGCACAACTGGACACAGGCCTCCTCTTCCCCTTGCCTGCTCACCTCTTGCCTGCACACAATAAGTTTCTGCCTGCTCACCTGCCTCCCGCCTCCAGCCCCCATCCAATGCCTACTCACCTGTTCACCTCTCCTATCAGCTGGCCTGCCTTTTCTCAGTTGCCCCAGATCAGATGTGCTTGGAAATGATGACGAAAACCAGGATGCAAGTCAAGAAAAGAGAGTAGCACCTGGCTGGGGGGAGTTGGCTGCCCAAGGGAGGGAGGGAAGTGCCAACTTGCAGAAAATTTTGAGGGGGACCGCTCCCCCAATATTTAACTATGGGAGGTGAAGGGACCAGGGCCCCATAGAGTTGGTGCACACCCTCTGTCAGGGACTGGGCAGAGGAGAAATGGTGGAGACCACCTCCCCATCCTGACCTTTCCAGGGAGGAGGAAGAGGAAGACAGTATAGATTTACAACAGGTTGTTTGCGGGAGGTTGCAGCTCAGAGGCAGATGAGGGGGAAAGTTGGGGAGTCATGGGAGAGCCAGAACAACACCTGGCTGACATGTCGTCATTAGAAAGCATTCCAGACCCTCAATCTTTCAGAACCTGGCCAGCGTTAAAAGTAGGAGAGCAAAGAGCTCAAAGACAGAGGGTACGTAGCAGCACCCATAGAGGTGGAGATTCACTTGGGACAACGCCATTATCCAAGGGGCTGGGTTCTATAGCCTCTCTCTGTAAAGACTGAAATAAAAAAAGGACGTTAAGAAACTTTTCCTTGTCTTTATAATTTCCTGGGCAACCAGCCAGGAGCTGCTGACAGCATCCCAACACCCTCTAACATTTCTCCAATGAAAATAGGAACATCCTGCCCAGATATTTTTCTAGAAAAAAGAGGTCCTGGAAGTCACCATAAACAATACCCTTCAACATTTCTCTGATGAAAATAGGGACATCCTATACAACAACAACAACTTTACTATTTATATCCCACTCATCTGACTAGGTTGTCACTCTGGGAGGCTTCCAACATATATAAAACATAATAAAACGTTAAACATTAAAAAAACTTCCCTAAACAGAGCTGCCTTCAGATGGCTTGGGGATCTGATAACTCCACACCCTCCAACATTTCTCTGATGAAAAGAGGGACATCCTACCATACCCTCCAACATTTCTCCGATAAAAATAGGAACGTCCTAAGGAAAAGCTGGACATTCTGGGATCAAATCAGAAACCAGGGTGGCTTCTGTAAATTGAGGGTGTCCCTGGAAAATAGGGACATTTGGGGGGGTGTCTGTTGGTGCCTATGCTGTGAGCCCCACTTCTACTTTGTCTGATTGCATGTGGAGTCTGGATTCAGAGCAGCTTGCTAAATGTCTCTGCTTTAAAAATGTCTCTGCTCCCTCAGCATACCCAAGAAGACATAGAAGAGGGAAAGGCTTTAATCCCTAAACTGAGGGTTGAGTCAGGCAGCATAATCAGTAGAGTTTGGGCTGTGCTTTTGCACATTGTTTATTTGAAGGGTTTGGATTAGTGACGCAAAGGCCCTCTGAACAGTGCTTAATGAATGAAAAGTGTCTGGAGTTCTTCCAGTGACTCCGTCCAGCACAGTCCATAAAAGCCTGCAGCGACATTGCAGCAGGAGGAGAGTTCAACTGGATCTCCATTCTAATCAGGGCTTACAAAACGTGCCTTTCAAAAACCTCATAATTACCTTGTATGGGCTGTAACTGATCAGATGATTAGAAAACTAAGATTTGCAGCAGCGCCACCCCTTAAACGGTTCCCAGGTCTTTACCTGCTCAGCCTAAAAGGATCACAGGAGCAGAAGGCCAAAGAAAATTGTGCACTATTCCCCATCCCTTTATTTACTTTCCTTGCATCTGTTTCTGCTTTAGTTATTCCTGGAATGGAAGACAGAGAGTAAGTCCAGCTGAAGAAGATGGCCTTCACAGGACCCTTCCCTACTGCTCCATGCAAACGTTTGTCAAACTTTTCGATGAATTCCCAGTGCTACCTTTGTGACTTTTGTTACGTGACCAGGCGAAAATGTTCCTCTTCAACCAGGGCTTGGCCTCATTAATATATTTTACTGCCTTTTATGTCTAAATGCTTATTTATGTAGACAAGGATGAAATGTAAGGTATTGGTTGTGTTTAGAATAGATTTATGAAAGATTTAGAAAACTTATTGATTAGAATATTTGTGTGAGATTGTATGGGAAAAATATGGAATACAGATACAATCTTGCTTGAAATGTATGTAGGAAGTGCAGTGCAAGTGATGGAAGTCAATCAATGAATTTTTAAAATTATTTTCTTATTGAGATATTTGTAGAATGAACTTGGAAGAAATTATTCCAACTTTTCTTCTTCTTTTCTCTCTATTATTTCTTCTTTTTTTCTTTTCTTTTGTTCCTTTTTTCATATATATGTGCTTATTGAAATATGTATGTATGTATGTATTTGCAATATTTTGCTTATATTTTGTAACAATTATGTAATATATATATGGCCTTTTAAATGTGTTTGTGGGAGGCATGGTTATTGTTTTGGGGGTAGGGGTGTTGGGGTGTTGTTCCAGTTGTTCTTTTATCCTGTGTTTTTATCTTCAGATGAAGGGTGTTATATAAATTAAACAAATAATCAATCAGTCAATCAATCAATCAATCAATCAATCAATCAATCAATCCTGATGGTTATGTTCCATCTTCACTGTCAGAGGCACTATGTTTCTGAATACCAGTTGCTGGAAACTGCAAGAGGCAAGAGTGTGGTTGCACTCAGGTCCTGCTGGCCAGCTTCCCTGGTAGACTGCCATGAGAACAGGATTCCCGACCAGATGGACCACTGGCCTGAAGCAGCAGGCTATTCTTGTGTCAGAACCCAGGTTCAAAGCTACTGTGCTGTCTGTCAAGAGCAGGAATTATTCAGCATTTCATTTCCTTACTTTTTATGCGTGTGTTTTGGCCTTCATTAAGTGTGCATTAAGGATGCCATGGACAAGGTCCCAGGTTCAGTCCTTGGCGTCTGCAGGTAAAGGTAAAGGGACCCCTGACCATTAGGTCCAGTCGTGACCGACTCTGGGGTTGCGGCGCTCATCTCGCTTTATTGGCCAAGGGAGCCGGCGTACAGCTTCCGGGTCATGTGGCCAGCATGACTAAACTGCTTCTGGTGAGACAGGAAAATTGGCTTCCAGGTGGAGAGATCAAAACTAGAAACTGAATTGTTAGAACCCAATACTAAGAATTTGTCAAGAATGTACAACTTGCTGTTGAAGTGGAATACACAGGATGAAATAGTTAAATCAGCTATGATTAAATGGGCACAAGACATTGGCCATGACATTATGTTTGCTGACTGGGAACAGTTATGGACCACTGGTATTAAATTTACGGCATGTAATGCCCTAAGAGAGAATATTATGAAAATGATCTATCGGTGGTACATGACCCCAGTTAAGCTTGCAAAAATATATCATACGCCCAATAACAAATGTTGGAAATGTAATGAAGCTGAAGGTACTTTTTATCATCTTTGGTGGACATGCCCAAAGATTAAGGCTTTCTGGGAAATGATCTATAATGAAATTAAGAAGGTTCTTAAGTGCACCTTCCACAAGAAACCAGAGGCCTTTCTCTTGGGTATGGTCGGCCAAATGGTACCAAGGAAGGATAAGACATTTTTTATGTATGCTACAACAGCAGCAAGAGTTCTTATAGCAAAGTATTGGAAGACACAAGAACTACCCACACTGGAAGAATGGCAGATGAAGGTGATTGACTATATGGGACTAGCCGAGATGACTGGCAGAATCCGTGACCAAGGAAGAGAAACGGTGGATGAAGATTGGAAGAAATTTAAAACTTATCTTAAAAATTATTATAAGATTAATGAATGTTAAAAATGTCAAGGGTAATGTAAAAATCTAGATTACAGCTGTAAATGATTGGGTAAAATAAGAAGAAATAGAAAAAAGTTTAAAAATTGGCAGAAGTGAGGGGTTGCTGGAAAAATTACTAACTAGAGATGCAGAAAAGGGAGGCATGGGGAAGTCGGTGAAAGAGGGTAAATGAAAAGAGGGTTACGAACTTATACGTGTTTTATATGTTGTGTTTGTTTATGTATTGTGTTGTGTATGTTTAAAAATTTATGTTGGAAAACTAATAAAAATTTATTTATTTTTTTAAAAAACTGCTTCTGGTGAAATAGAGCAGCGCACAGAAATGCCGTTTACCTTCCCGCCGGAGTGGTACCTATTTATCTACTTGCACTTTGACGTGCTTTCGAACTGCTAGGTTGGCAGGAGCAGGGACCGAGCAACAGGAGCTCACCCTGTTGCAGGGATTCAAACCGCCGACCTTCTGATCAGCAAGTCCTAGGCTCTGTGATTTAAGCCACAGCGCCACCCGTCTGCAGGTAGACCTAGGATAAACTCCCTGGAGAGCCGCTGGCAATCAGTGTGGGCAATGCCAAGCTAGATGGATTGATGCTCTGACATAGTACAATGTAGCTTCTTGTGTTCCTGCATCCAATGGAAACCTTAGACAGCCTTTAAAAAGGGCATAACAGAATTCAGGAAAGGTGGACCTGTGAAAAAATCAAAAGCTTCTGGAACATAGTATATGATGAGCTTAAAAAAATGTTTAAGCATAACTTTATGAAAATTACAGAAGCTTTCCTACTAGGGATAACGGGCACAGGTATAGCAAGAGAAGATCAGAAAATATTCCTCTATGCCACAGGAGCGGCAAGGATCCTAATTGCTAAAAACTGGAAAAAAGGAAACTGTGCCAACAAAAAAGGAATGGCAAGACAAAGTGTTAGAGTATATTGAACTGGCTAGATTAACAGAGGCAATTAGAGGCCACACTAGACAAGAGATTTAAAAAGCATGGGGAAAATGCAGAGAACACTTCACAAAACAGTGCCCTAAAATACATACCTGGACTTGTTTTGATTAATGTCTGCAGGAGACTTTGTGGATATTTAAGTTATAATTAGAAAAATCTTAATAATTATTCATATAGGAAACAGTTTATAAGAAGTAAATAAGGAGGCCAGATACAGGATAAAGGAAGTCTTTTATTTGGTTGTTTGTATTGTTGTATGTTATGTTCATTGAATGTTATGTTCACATTTATTGAGGGTGGATTTCTATATTGGGGGTGGGGGGTATATGTTATGTTGTAAATAAAATTTCCAATAATTTTTTTTTAAAAAAAAACAGAATTCATGAAAGATTTGGTACATCAATGGCTTCTTACTTTGGGATGCTAACCTCGCATTGCACTCTATATTGACAGCACCTTGTACAGAATTCTTATGTTGCACTGAAACTCTCTTTATAGTTTTGCGTGCCCGTCTGGCTTTAGATCTATTGCCTATGGGCTTCTCTCAATAGTTCTTGTACTTACTTCCACGACTGAGGCAGCCCCATCTTCTTGCTAACTTCCACAGCTGGAGACAAGTGAAAATGGCGGTTTCGATTACCCCTCCTGTGCCATCCATTTCTTTCCTCTAGCCTGTCATACAGTTACAGCCTTTCTTGCTGTCCTGCGCACAGGCTTCTGCCAGATTTAAGTGGCGGTTGAAACTATTAGCGCTGACCTGTTCTGGCCTGCTCTTGATGATATAAACTAGATCTTGAATGATACCATAATAAACACTGGATACGACCATGCCCATTGCCAAACCTTAGCTCAGGCACGTTGCTACATTGCAGCAGAGATCAAAGGCAAATTTGAATCAAGGGATTTTATTAGGATAAAAAAACAAAAAACACCAGGTTTAGATCATCATAAGAATTTTTTTTTAAAAAAAGCCCTGTTGGATGAGACCAAAGGTCTGTATAATGCATGATCCAGTTCCCCAGCTAAGTACCTCTATTTCATCCAGTTCCCCAGCTAAGTACCTCTAGGAAGCACATAAGAAAGACATGGAGGTACCAGCTTTTCCCCCACTCCCATTGTTTGCTCCCCAACAGCTGGCATTCAGAGAGATACTGAGATGAAGCTCTCATGACTACTGTAATTCGCTCTACGCGGGGCTGCCCTTGAAGCTGTCCCAGAAACTCCAGCGGGTGCAGAATGCTGCAGCGAGGCTCCTCACGGGGTCTCTGCCATGGGAGCATATTCACCCAGTGCTTTTCCAGCTGCACTGGCTCCCGGTGGAGTACAGGATCAGATTTGAGGTGCTGGTTTTGACCTTTAAAGCCCTTCACAGCCTAGGACCCTCGTACCTACGGGACCGCCTCTCCCAGTATGCCCCACGGAGAGCCTCAAGGTCCATCAATAGCAACACCCTAGTGGTCCCAGGCCCTAAGGAAATTAGATTAGCTTCAACCAGAGCCAGGGCCTTTTCAACACTGGCTCCGGCCTGGTGGAACGCTCTGTCTCTTGAGACCAGGGCCCTGCAGGATCTGATCTCTTTCCTCAGGGCCTGTAAGACAGAGTTGTTCCGCCTGGCCTTTGGCTCAGAACCAGTTTGAGTCTCTCCCCCACTTTCTTTTCTCTTTTTCCTTCCTCCTCCTGTGATGAGGCTGCATTTTAATATTTTAATGTTTCAATATTTGAATTGTTGTATTTTAATCTTGTTTTTAAGTTGTATTCATTCAACTTGTTTTTATTATTGCTTGTTAGCCGCCCTGAGCCCAGCCTTGGCTGGGGAGGGCGGGGTATAAATTATTATTATTATTATTATTATTATTATTATTATTATTAGGCATGGACAGATCTATACTCCAAGGGAATATTCAAAGCGGACAAAAGAAAGCACTTCTTTGCACAGCATCAAATAGTTAAACTCTGGAACTCACGCCCACAAGCGTAGTGATGGCCACCAACTTGGGTGGCTTCAAAAGAGGATTGCTCAAATTTATGGAAGACAGGGCTGTCAATGGCTGCAAGCTACAATGGCTCTGTTCCTTCTCTACTGTTGGGGGCAGTAAACCTCTGAATACCAGTTGCTGGTGGGGAGAGCGCTGTTGTGCTCAGGTCCTCCTTGTGGGCTTCCCATTGAGATATCTGGTTGGGAACTCTGAGAACAGGAAGTTGGGCTAGATGGGCCATTTGGTCTGATCTTCTTATGTTCTAAAGTTATAGTCCCCGGGAATTGCTTTGACTGAGTGGAACCGATGGGTTCTCAAACCCTCAGGCTCTGGTAGGTTGAGACCAATAGTGGGTCCAATGGTCAAGAAGGCAGTAACAATGTTTTTGGGCACTGTGTGAGATCCATTTCAAAAAGGGCCACTGTGCTGTCACATGGGGGGGGGGCGATGTCCCAGTTTTCTCAGAACAGTTGAAGGCTACGTCTTGATGGTGCAATCCTATACATGCTTAATCAGTAGGACCTCTTCCTGAGTTCAATAGGGCTTAATCCCAGACCGCCCTGTGGTCCTTTGTTTTTTTAAAATTTTTAATAATATTTATTAGTTTTTATTAAAATAATTCAACATTAATACATACATATTACGAATATACAAACAAACATACATTTCATACAGTCCTTAAAAATGTTCATACATACCCACATTCAATCCCACACATACTTCCTTTTCCCACCACCATCCCTCACCCCTCACCCCACCCTGTGTTAGACTTCCAATCTATTCAACTGCAATTTCATTCCATTTCTATTACTTTCTTTCACACACTTTTAAACCAACTTTCTACTTCTTTTTCTGTTACACATTGTTATCCATATTATTTAGTATTTCAGTATTTATAACGGAACTTGTTTATTCTAATAGGAGTTCTGATTTTTCAATATGATTTTGCAAATATCCTTTAAACACCTTCCAGTCCTTGTCTATCTTCTCTTTTGAGATCCTTCCGATTTCTCCCATTGTTTTGGACATATTGTAATACTCCAATAATTTGGCAAGCCACTCTGTTTTTGTCGGTATTATACCACTTTTCCTGTGGTCCTTTGGGAGGAAGAGCAGGGCATAAATTTAATAAATAAATAAGAGAGAAAGAATATGGAACTTCAACCTCGCAGTGCTAGCCTATACATGCCTGCTCAAAAATATGCCCCAGAGTTCAATGATGATTCCTCCCAGGGAAGGGTGTTCTGGACTGCAGCCTTGATCTATCTAGTACCACCTTTGTTTGCTTGTGTAAGGTTTTGGAGTTGGGTCTGTCAACGCGGTCGTTTTATCATCCTCCTGAAACAGCTCTATCTCCCAGCTGTTACATAATGCAGCTGAGAGAATTTTAGAACAGCCCAGAGGCAGAGTCTCTGCTATGCCATCCCCCGGAGACTGACTTCAGCTTTCCTTTTAAATATTGAATTGCTTTTAAATTTGCTTAGATGCCGTCGAAAGCAACCGCACAGTCTCTCAGACCTATATTTCCCACTTAGGTATTCTCTGCGCCGGCTTGAGCTCAATTGTTGTTTGGCTACATCGGAAATCCGGCGTGTGCCGACACTCCGTGTAACTGTGTGTGTGTTTGCAAATAGAAAATGTGGTGCAGATGCATTGCTCTTCGTATTTATTTTTAGCCAACTATTTGCATTTGCATCCAGATTATTTGGCTGCAGAAAACACAAACAGGAACTGTAGGAATGCATTTCTCTGTGTAACACCATTGCTTACTTATATATCTGCTGCCCCAACACCACATACCCTGTACACCAGAGCTTTCCAAACTGTGTGTTGTGATACGTTAGTGTGTCGGCTGCACTGTGTAGGTGTGAACACCCCACGCTCCTCCCGGGGCTGGAAAGAGGTTACTTTAAGCTCCGGTTTGCTCGTAAAACTGAATTACTGTGTTACGAAAAGATGCATGTCTAAAAGGTGTGTCACCAACATGGACAGTTTGGAAAGCTCTGCTGTATGCCTTCAAGACTAAGGGTGCTGCAAACAGAGCTGGGTGATAGAAATGGTCCAAGCTTTGGTCAGTCCCTGTAATCTTCAGTGGAAAGGACCAGCTGGAACCAGGGTCCAAATGAGGTCCAACAAACCTTTCTGTTTCACCCACATGACTCTCGCCAGGCTACACACACACACTCCCAGAGGCAACACCCTGCTTGAGTGCTTTTGCCTGGGTGCAATATGTCCTTCAGCTGTGATAATGGCTTTTTCTTGTCTTAGGGGAGGGTGCAGTATGTTTGTGGGGAAACTGAAGGTGCAATATTTTAATGCTGTGAACTGCCCTGAGATATTTGGATGAAGGACAGTATACAATTTATAAATAATAATAATAATTAATAATTAAATAATAATAATAATAATAATAATAATAATAATAATAATAATATCCTACTGTATACAGGTTAGAAGCCACACTTATTGCTCTGCCCACTTTTAAAACTGCCCTGGCCCCACCAGTATCATTGTGGCTGTTGTGGTGCTGTGGTCTAAACCACCGAACCTCTTGGGCTTGCCAATCAGAAGGTCGCCTGTTCAAATCCCTGTGACGGGGTGAGCTCCCGTTGCTCTGTCCCAGCTCCTGCCAACCTAGCAATTCGAAAGCACGCCAGTGCAAGTAGATAAATAAGTACCACTGTGGTGGGAAGGTAAATAGTGTTTCCGTGTGCTCTGGTTTCTGTCACAGTGTTCTGTTGCACCAGAAGCTGTTTAGTCATGCTGGCCACATGACCCGGAAAGCTGTCTGTGGACAAACGCTGGCTCCCTTGGCCTGAAAGTGAGTTGAGCGCCACACCCCATAGCCACCTTTGACTGGACTTAATCATCCAGGGGACCTTTACCTTTTACCTGTGTTGTTGTTGTTGTTATATTTGACAGAGACTCGAGGCTCCTTACAGATAAAATAGAAACAGCATGTGTAATATATGGCCCCTGAAAGGTTGCCAGGCTGAAAAAGGCTCCCCCCTACTGTCATGGAACCACGGCCAGTCTGAGCAGACAGTGCTGGGTTTTGGGAACAAAATCACCTGGCTTTGGATAAAGCAATTTCCTTTCTAATAGCTAGAACTGCTCTAATACGGCAAAGTGTGGGAGCAGAATTACATACCGGAGGCGGAAGGAATCTGTGAAGAGCTCCCGGCCTGTGAACATGTTTTGGAGGCAAATGCATATTTTTTTTATTACTTACCAATAAATAAATTTCAACATCAGAAAGAAGAATAATGTTGAAGAAAGAATCTTTAATATAAACACCAGCACACATCTTCCTCATATATACATTTCTGCAAGCAGTTTTCCCTGAGCAGAGGTCAGTTCCGTATGCTACGTTCAGGAATATACGCAGTTTTGTACGCGTTGTTTGTTTGAAGAAACGCAGGAAAGAGCAAATCCCGAAGGAGGCCTTTGTTTTGCTTGGCATATTAGCGCATGGAGTCTGTGTTTTCCACCCACCCACCTCTGCCACCCACAAGCACATGTACACTGATCTGAAAATAACTTTAAAGTGATTGAACACCTAATTGCTTTGCTATGTGGCATTTTATCAATGAGCCCATGCTACTGTGCATGTTGATAAAACACTGCCCAAAGCAGCAGCAACCATGCAGTTTTGAACAGGCAACACATCAGGTCGACAACACATCCTAGGCAGGCTGGGTGTGGTTTTAATATCTATTATATCTCTTGCCTTTTTAAGAAAGAGAGAAGGGATTTAACCTCAATGAGTTCTTGTTTATAGAATAAAGATAACATGAAAGGAGTAGCCCAAATCTGACTGTAATTAATCCGAACTCTCTTTGACATCTTATGTGTATGGATGAGAACCTGATAACCTTGATGCCTTTCTTGTTAATTAAGAGCTTGTTTTCATTCCTTCCATGCCTCATCTCTCACCCCCCCAAGCTTATAAGCATAATATTAATGTTTTGGTATATTTAGCTTACATCCAATCACAGAATCTCTCCAAATTCAGTGTCAATTCCAACTGTGCAAGTTTGACCCCAACTGGTATTTAAAAATTATTTTTTTTAAAAAAAATACTTTGCCCCCCACCCGAAAGCAAGAAAGCGCCTTCCCTTTTGTCCTAAACCACTCATAATTTTAAGTTATGATTTCTCACTTCTCAGCCTTTCTCTGTTTTTGCCGTTAACATAATACTTTCCATTGCTGATCTCTATTCTCTCATCAGCCTCTTTTTATCACGGGGTTTTATTTTGAAATGAAAACCCAGGCAACTGAAGGGAAGTCCATCAAATAATGACACAACAAGGTCACTTAGGGAAAGGAACCTCTCCTACTGTAAGGTTGCCATATTTAAAAAAGTAAAAACTAGGACACCCCGAAAGCTGTTGAGCTTGCTTATACAAAAACACAAAAAATCCACAATTTTTCTATTGATTTGCCTAAGATCCGGGCCAAAGTGCCGCCTTTCAGAAATCCCCCCCAGATGCCAATTCCACCTTTGAAATCCCTTGATGTTTGGGAAAATCCAGACATATGGCAGTCCTATCCAACTGCATGCTAAGGATAAAATAATCTGTTAAATTTGGTTTCTCCCAATCGCTCCCTCTCCTCAAGTCTTCAATTCAGTTCTCCACATGCCCAGAGCCATTTGCAATTTTTAAAGAAATCCTCATGAATTTGGTGAAATTGCCTTCCCGGTATTTCTGGGCTGAAGGATTTCACAAGGCCATGAAGAAGTTTGCCATCACTATCCTAGAACCTTGTACAAACTCCACATAGTAGTAATTCATACGTTTCCACGTTAAAAAGAAACTGACAAAATATTATTGGAGAAGACTTGAAAGACTCAATATCACTTGGCAGAGACATCCATATAAATGTTCAAAAGTACATTTTCACAGAGCGACAAGGGAATGAAGATCAATCTTCTCGGATGGTTCGATGGATGTCATTTCATTTCCTAAAACGGTCACTGCACTTGCCTGCATCTTCATTCATTATATGGTTTTCTGCTCTTATGGTTTTTTGTTTTTTTAATGCATTCAATCCTCCATCCCGAAAAACTGCATTTATCTCTCTGGGACTACAAATATGCCCTTGAACTGAAATTGTCTTTCTAATAATTTGATTCTGACAAGCAGAGGAGGAAAAGGGGAGTGGGTCGCGAAGGAAAGATTGGCAGGTGGGTATCAAATTTACAGGTGGGATCCCAAGCTAGAGAGAAGCCAAGACATTCCGGAACATAATTTGCTCCTGTTATCAGCACTTGCTAAAAAACAAAGCAAGAAGCCAAGGGCAAATTATTAGCTCAGAATTCACAATGAAACCCACCTCATTTGCTGAGGTCAGAGAGAGAGGTGGGCCGTTTCCAAGCCTTTTAATGAGGTTCGTGGTCTTTGCACTGGTTCACTGCAAAGGCTCATCTCTTTTCACTCCTGGTGACTTGGCCCTCTCACCTTTGTCCTGTTACACCCACCCTCTTTGCTCCTCATTAACACATTTTCCTCTGCAGCCTTCAACAAGGATGCCCAGGAACCATAAACACGACCCATTTGCACCGATGTAATTGCAGAGCTGCCAATTCGAGTGGGAGACTCCTAGTATCGGGGTTTATTTCCCTTACTCGTGCCTTGAACTCCGACCTCTTCTGACTGTTCCTTGGCTTCTGTCAATTTCACCTTTGCTGATTTTTAAAAAATAAATATATATATATAAACAGTTGCAGCTGGGCAAATGAAGGTTGTACAAGGGCAGAGTTTGCAATGCAACTCCGGTCATTTACATGCTGGTTTCTTTGCATTTTAAATATGCAGCACCTTGTGGACTCTGTTGCAATAAATAATGGGGACAACAACTCAGCAAATTTCCTGGCTCTGTGCTAGATGCGACATTGCTCACCTGACTGGCCCTAATGTACTTGATGTTCCTTTACTAAACAGCAGCTGCAGGTACCCCATCTGAATTGGGATTGCAATGGGCAGTGGGGAGGAGGACTTCAACCTTTCCCCTCCACCGTGGTCCTTATCCAGATTATACACAATGTTGCAGTTGCTTGCTAGATCTTTATTTGTTTGTTTTAAACATTTTTTTTAAAAAAAAATCCTATTCTTCAACATTGACACCGAAAGCTTCCAGCGTGATAGAACAGCCCCTGCCCTCAGATTTACAATCTAAAAGATACAGTGGTACCTCAGGTTACAGACGCTTCAGGTTACAGACTCCGCCAACTCAGAAATAGTACCTCGGGTTAAGAACTTTGCTTCAGGATGAGAACAGAAATTGCATGGTGGTGGTGCGGCGGCAGCGGGAGGCCCCATTAGCTAAAGTGGTGCCTCAGGTTAAGAACAGTTTCAGGTTAAGAATGGACCTCCGGAATGAATTAAGTTCTTAACCCGAGGTACCACTGTACAACACAAAAGGGATAGGGAGGGAAGAGGAAGAAAGCAAGCTTAGGCCTCAGTTCTTACAATGACCAGGTGCCGTGGAGCGAGAGGAGAAGCCAAAAATTGCTAACCTTCCAGCAGAGCTGGTGGAGAGGCCCTCAAAGTCCCGTCTCTCCTCTGGTGACTGATGAGATGGCTGCTGCTAGATGGCAACTGAGACTATATATAAACATATATGTATATTACTATATAAGTATTCTTAGAGGTTTGTGGGGATCTGTCTGGATGCTACTTCTGGGTCCCTTGTAAACCTGTGACCATGCATATGTGAGGCTAGAATCTAAAAGAAGAAAATTCTTGAACCAGTCAAACTAGCTCCTTTGTTAAGGTAATGGACTTAACTTCTAAGTTTACCCATCACCTGTATCTTAAAAAGTGAGCTCTGTTGCCATGGACACAAATGGATGGCCCTTTCCTTACCTCACTTGGCTGAACACTGGATCAACCTGGAATGCAGAACAATAGCCCAAGGGGAGCTGTGTGTGAGAGAGTTTTGGCTGATGTTGGAAGCTGGACAGAAGCCTGTCTTGTTCAGTGTTGTACCATAAACTATGACTTGGGGATCTCTCTGGGAATCTAATGGGGAGGCAAGATCATCTGCAGTGTTAATGCTGTGAGTTGTTGTTGTTGTTTAGTCGTTTAGTCGTGTCCGACTCTTCGTGACCCCATGGACCAGAGCACACCAAGCACTCCTGTTTTCCACTGCCTCCCGCAGTTTGGTCAAACTCATGCTGGTAGCTTCGAGAACACTGTCCAACCACCTCGTCCTCTGTCATCCCCTTCTCCTTGTGCCCTCCATCTTTCCCAACATCAGGGTCTTTTCTAGGGAGTCTTCTCTTCTCATGAGGTGGCCAAAGTATTGGAGCCTCAGCTTCACGATCTGTCCTTCCAGTGAGCACTCAGGGCTGATTTCTTTCAGAATGGATAGGTTTGATCTTCTTGCAGTCCATGGGACTCTCAAGAGTCTCCTCCAGCACCATAATTCAAAAGAATCAATTCTTCGGCGATCAGCCTTCTTTATGGTCCAGCTCTCACTTCTATACATCACTAATGCTGTGAGTTACTTCACTCCATGTTCAGGTTGTGCATATGTGTAAAGAAAACCATACACCTTAAAGACACCACAGTCTCCACTGACCTTCATTCCAAGGAAACTGAACACAGGAACCCCATGAGTCTCTTGCCACTCAGAGACTGGGGCGTTTGGAACAGTATTTCTTTTACAATCCACCTTTTAAGCCTCAGCTGCAAATGGTAGTTCTCCCCCTTTGGGGAAAATGGCAGGTGCACCCATCCACACAGGAGCAATGGCAGTGGCAAAGGGTTCAAACCCTCTTTCCTGTGCACTTTCCTTTAATGCAAAAACAATTTGGGGGAGGAAGCGGCTTTGTTGTCCAAGAATTTCACATTGATGCGTCAGCGTGCAATTACACCCCTCCTGGAAACAGTGACAGTCTGGAGGCTGCACTTTCTCATGAAAGCATCACTGAAAGCTTAAGCTGGCCTTCTGCCTCTTTTCATGTTTAATTCCCATCCCTTCCTACGACACTCCTGGCTTTTTGTTGTGGGTCTTGGAAACAGGCGTGGTTTCCGCTGGGGTGTGCTGCTTCCGACTGCAGTGATGCCTTCCTTGGGATTTCTTTGAGATGCTGCTGGATTTAAGGGCTGGATTATCTCCAGCATTGAAGGTATTAAGGACTGGATGCTGTGGAAATGTATTTAAGGAAGAAGCACAAAGGGGCAGGTTTAATTGTAGCCGGAGTGAGGCTCTCAAAACTGGGCGAGGGAGAAGGAACGTGAATCTTCTGCCAAAGGTTTGTAAGAAGGGGAAGAAAAGCCTGAACAGAAGGAGGCGGCGATGGATGGACGGATTTCCAGAGCTTCATTTGACCCTTGAGAGTTGTTTTCAGCTCCAGACCTCGGCTCTGGAGCCTATGAAGTGCGATATTAATGTGTTTTCATAAAAAAAAAAAATCTTCACAGTCCTTGCAGCTACTTTCCCCAGACATAGTGATATTTGCTACTCCCATCCTGAAGGGATATAGGAATATAAAATGCAATCTATCTGTTGTACAGATTGCTGGGAGCCATAATCCCCTCGAACCGCTTTCACGTTCAGGAGGCAACAAGAATGCTTAGCCAGGCTTACATTTAAGCCAGAACCTGCAGTTGTTTGGACACGAGTCTGTTTTATAGAGCTGCGCTTTGGACCTTGAAATGTGAAACTAATACATCTTTCATTTGTTTCTTTCGTTTGTTTGTTTTCGTGTTTCTGAACATATGGAAAGAGCCTCATGGTTGAACCAGTGAAGGTTGTTCTACTAAGGCAAGTGGGAAACTGCCCCATCAACCTCAGTCTGCCCTCAGCCCATCCCCACCAACCTGCCTTCGTACTTTCATCCAGTCCAGGGGTGGCACTGCCTGTCAGTACTAAAAGGAGGAGGGGCTTGAGAGTTTGACGAGAGATATGATCCTATTACTACTACTCATGTTCACTTCCTTCTCCTCAGTCTGTGTTGCCCTTCACAGAGCTGGGTTGCCCATAAGGTAGACTGCCCCACCAACCTCTGTCTGCCCTCAGCCACCCGTCTGCCTTCTTACCTACAACTATGGTGGCTCTGCTAGTCATCAACTCTGGCTCCACCTACTCTAGGTCTCCCTGCCTTCTGCTCTGCCAGTCCCAATGGGCACCGCTCACCCCTGAGCTGAATGAGCTGTTCCGTAGAATTGTGAATTCAACCCTTCTAGCTGGGGAGGCTGCAGAGGGCTGGAGAGCTATTGAATGTAAAGAAGAAGAAAAACACAACACCATCTATCTCAGAACCTCACATCTGTTGAAATTCTAAAGAAATTATAATGCGCCCTGCGAATAAGGCAGAAAAAAGCATAGAATCATAGGATTATAGAGTTGGAAGGTATACCAAGTGTAATCTAATCCAACCTTCAGCATTTTCGTTTTTAAAGAATTTTTTTTGGGGGGTGGCAGGTTTTAATATAAGAGATACCGTATTTTTTGCTCCATAAGACTCACTTTTTCCCTCCTAAAAAGTAAGGGGAAATGTGTGTGCGTCTTATGGAGCGAATGCAGGCTGCGCAGCTATCCCAGAAGCCAGAACAGCAAGAGGGATTGCTGCTTTCACTGCACAGCGATCCCTTTGCTGTTCTGGCTTTTGAGATTCAGAATATTTTTTTCTTGTTTTCCTCCTCCAAAAACTAGGTGAGTCTTGTGGTCTGGTGTGGTCTTATAGAGTGAAAAATACGCTATGTGTTCTGGAACAACTGCCAAATTGGGCATATTCGGATCAATTTTCATTTCAGCTGATCACCCATCACCCATGATGCAGAATATAGGCTTTGCCCTCTGACCCACCAGCTGTTGGAAACACCCTTCTCCTCTCCTGTTTCTACCGTCACAGGTGGGTTGAGTTTGATCTGGTGGATCACACAAATGGTGTCAGTCTGCCCTGAGCATTTTTCCAGTTGACTATGTGCACCATCCCTCTCATTGTGGTTGCATTAAAAAAAAGCCACAGCCAAAAGAGGGGATCGTTACTCTCTTTCCAGAAGAGTACACCATACCAAAAGCTTATGCCTCTCATCCAAGATAGCAGTTTCATTTCTGAAGAACACAATGGAAGGCAGGTAGAGTATCACGTTGCACAGTTGTAAATAAGTCAGTCCTGGCTCTAAGCAATGCTTCCTTCTTGTTAAGAAGCTCATTACCAGTTTATCACTTGGCTAAAATACCAGAGGACCCTGCTTGTAACCTTTCGACATGTCCCGTGAAAATTAGAATATTGACTAGTTTTAAAACCCTGCACTATCAAAGAGGGGCATGAAGTATAGCGTAAAACAAACATGATGGGTCCTGCAAAAGAAAATACTGTTGCATGCCACCCAGTCTCAGAGCAGTGCAAGATTCCAGGGGAGTTTTTCCTTTTGAAATGAGGCACAGCAGAGACTGAGGTGTCTTTAGGATATATGGTTTATTTACACATATATACAGCCTGAGCCTATGATGGAGGGGTTCACAGCATCAACACCCCAAAACAGTATTGTTTATTCCACAGTTACAGACTTGGATTTAAGCAAAGATCTGGCATGCCTCTCTCATTCTCTGCTTTGCTTCTGGCTCATATCACTACAACTCAACTCTAATCCCATTTTGTCCTTCTAACTAACTACAAGCCAGGGGAGTGGAGGGTCCCATTTGCTGTCTCACACAGAACCCCTTTCCTTTGTTTCCCTTGATGACCCATCACCAAGGCTATCACCTCAACACAGGAAGCTAGCCTGGCTTATATTTTAACATTTGCTGGATCCAAGAGTTAGAAGGATCTCACATGCAGCCTGGACACGGAGATTCAGACCTTCTGACAGTTCCCTCACTGCGAGAAGTGAATCTACAGGGAAACAGGGAGAGAGCCTTCTCATAGTGGTGCCTGCCCTGTGGAAAGCCCTCCCATCAGATGCCAAGGAGATGAGTAACTATATAAGCTTTAGAAGATATCTGAAGGCAGCTCTGTATACGGAAACTTTTAAATGTTTAATGTTTTGTTATGTTTTTATATGTGTTGGAAGCCGCCCACAGTGGTTGGGGCAACACAGTCAGATGGGCTGGGTACAAATAATAAAATTATTATTATTATTACCGTATTTTTCGCTCTATAACATGCACTCGACCATAACACACACGTAGTTTTTAGAGGAAGAAAATCCGTAGGCATGCCACCCACAGGCATTCCCTCCATAACACGCACAGACATTTCCCCTTACTTTTTAGGAGGAAAAAAGTGAGTGTTATGGTGCAAAAAATACGGTATACTTGACTGCTGTGTGCTCAATAGTGTGGGCCCAACTTTCTGGATTTCCCTTCCAGTTAAGATCAGATTCCCTTTCCAGTTGAACTTCCAGTGCTCACTAAATACTACTTTTTATCCCAGCAGGCATTTCAACTAAATTCTGATTTTACAGTTTTAACCAGTTTATTTTTTAAAAAATATTTTCATTGTATTCCTTGTATACTGCTTAGAGACAATCATAATTAAGTGGTGTATAAATTGTCTAAACAGTAAATAATAAAATAGGGTAATAGTCAAGCATATTGTACTCAGAGTAAAGGTAAAGGGACCCCTGACCATTAGGTCCAGTTGTGACCGACTCTGGGGTTGCGGCGCTCATCTTGCTTTATTGGCCGAGGGAGCTGGCGTACAGCTTCCAGGTCATGTAGCCAGCATGACTAAGCCACTTCTGGCGAACCAGAGGAACGCACAGAAAAGCCGTTTACCTTCCTGCCGGAGTGGTACCTATTTATCTACTTGCACTTTGACATGCTTTCGAAGTGCTAGGTTGGCAGGAGCAGGGACCGAACAACGGGAACTCACCCCGTTGCGGGGATTTGAACTGCCAACCTTCTGATCGGCAAGCCCTAGGCTCAGTGGTTTAACCCACAGCGCCACCCGCGTCCCAGAGTACTCAGAGTAGACCCACTGAAATTATAGGACATGAGTAACTTAGGTCCATCAGTTTCAATGGGACTACTCTGAGTAATTGAATACCACCCACACTTTTGTGTTCTGGTTATTATAACAGGGTTGGTTTTCTTGTAAGTGTTTTTCTTATAATTCCAATTGTTTTGCTTGCTTTTATAACTGGGTATCATATTGTTGTAACCCACGATATGTTGAAGGGCAGATAGGAAATGTTCTAAACAGAAGACTGACACGGAATGTAAATAGTCCGTCCCCACTACGCACAACCCATATATTATAAATATTGCACTGTTGGCTGCAAGAACTGTTATTAGTGCCTAACAGCTGAATATAAAAATCACAGTTTATCTTGCCAATCCGCTTTACTCGCCGGTACTGAGAGAGAGGGAGAGAGAAGTTCAGCTACATTACTCATGGCGGCTTTGATAAATACTTGGCCTCTACCCTGACAGAGAGAGTTTCATAGCAGATGCCGCCATGGCTAAAAATATATGCAGGGAAATTCAGTTTTGTATCCCAGTGAAAAAAAGCGTATCTGCAGGGCAAGGCTAATGGGATGCAGGGGAGACGGGAGGAAAACGTGGATTGCTACCATTGCGTTGGTAAGGATGAAAGCAGCACCCAGATGAAAGATAGGGAGTCTCTCCCTTCGCTTCCAAGACAGACTGCTAAATAAGCTCACCCTGCTCACTGGGTTTGGTAATGCGAGTTGACAGGGTATTAAGGTTATTTCAGGTCCCCCTGTCTCCCAGGGTCATAAGCCTTCTGTTCCGCATGTTAATCCATCTTAGCGTTCATATGAGAAGTTCTGTGTGCAGGGCAATCTGTTTGGCATACAGCTTTTCCATCTATGGCCTAGTTGGGAGAAAAAGCTTCTAAGTAAATGATACCTGTAGAAAATCAACAGTAAACGGATATAGCAAGTGGAGTATGCATTCAAAATGTATCTATTATTTTCCATTTATTGGATGGCGAGCCAATATATGGAGAATAATCCAATTGCTTGGATTTTTTTTGGGATTTTGGGATTATTTTTTTTAAGAGAGAAAGTGGAAGTGAATTCAGAGCTCCCCTGCCTACCCCTTATGCTTTATTTTGCTCTTCCATCGTCTTACTACTGCTTTTAATTTTCAGAGCCAAATGGCACATGATGCTAAATGCATCATTGTAAACTACGTCAGGGTTTCAAAATACAGTGGTACCTCTGGTTATGTACTTAATTCCGTTCTTCACCTGAAACTGTTCTTAACCTGAAGCACCACTTTAGCTAATGGGGCCTCCCGCTGCTGCCACGCCACCGCCGCACAATTTCTGTTCTCACCCTGAAGCAAAGTTCTTAACCCGAGGTACCACCATAATAAACAACTAGCAGCCTCTTATCCAGCGTTGCTCAGGCATTCTAAGAAACAACAACAACAATCAGTACGGTTTTGAAATCAGCTGTTACAATCAGTGCAGTTTTGAAAGGTCCAGCCTGCCACCTTCATTTAAAATGGTGTCCGATCATATCCAAACATTGATGAAAAGCTGATGATCTCAGGAACCACCATGCAAAACTTTGTTAAAATCAGTGCTGTTTTGAAAGGTTCAGCCCACCGTCTTGATTCAAAATGGGGTCCAATTGTATCCATGCATGAGAATAAATAAATGTGTTTTGAGCTGTCAATGAAAGGACGGTACTACTAAAGAGAATGCTCTGTCGGTGACAGTAAAGGGCATCAAGTGATCAATTATTTAATTTATTTGTCAAAACAAAAAAAAATTTCCTTCCAGTAGCACCTTAAAGACCAACTAAGTTACCGTAGTTCTTGGTATGAGCTTTCGTGTGCATGCACACTTCTTCAGATACACTGGATTTATTTGTGTATTTTATTTTATTTATTTGTGTATTACACTGGATTTATTTGTGTATTTTTGGCATCACTGAGGGAAATATATACATTGATTCTCTGCCTCAGTTGCCAAACGGTTCTGGACGGTCATCACAACAGAATTGCCTAAGATGCATGTAAATTAGAAGTGGCGAACCTCAGGCCTAGACCTTATCCCTCAACTGTCATAGGAAAGCCAGGACATCACCTTTTTTTGCATGAGGCCATGGCGGCCATTTTGGTCGCCACAATATTGTATGTGATCTCCTCCCCCCCCAAAAAACAACTTTTTTTATTGGCTGTAATCTTGCATGGCACCCCAAAATGCGCGTTTTGGGGTGATGTGCTCTTTTTTAATACCAAAAAAAAAGTAAAAGAGAGGGGAAGATTGCTGCAAGGAAAGCAAACAATGGAGTCCCTGGAGAATAAAATGATCTTCAAGTCCTATTTCAAGGTGAATTGAAATTGTTAAAGAACTGAGCTTGCTGCATCAAAAACAAGCATTTTGCAACACAGCTCAGTCCACTGAAAAGTGAAAGGATACAATTGGTACTATTTTTCAGCTTTCCTTTGATCTAGGAAGCCCGTAGTGGGCAAGGGGTGTGTCCTCTGTATGTTGACTGGGTGGGGATCGCAGATGATGGATGTTATGCAAAAATAGTCTGGCAAAGGCTTGGTCACCCACTGATTTTAAGCAGTGAAGCCACAAACAAGCAGGTAGTGTCTGAACACAGAATCACACAACACAGATTGTACTTATTCACTTAATAGACTTTATAAGGTAAAGGTAAAGGGATCCCTGACCGTTAGGTCCAGTCGCAGATGACTCTGGTGTTGCGGCGCTCATCTCGCTTTATTGGCTGAGGGAGCCGGTGTACGGCTTCCGGGTCATGTGGCCAGCATGGCTAAGCCGCTTCTGGTGAACCAGAGCAGCGCACAGAAACGCCGTTTACCTTCCCGCCGGAGTGGTACCTATTTATCTACTTGAACTTTGACATGCTTTCAAACTGCTTGGTTGGCAGGAGCAGAGACCAAGCAACGGGAGCTCACCCCGTCGCCGGGATTCGAACCACCAACCTTCTGATCGGCAAGCCCTAGGCTCTGTGGTTTATAGACTCACATAATTATAGGGCTGGAAGGATCCCAAGGGCCATCTAGTCAAACTCCCTGCAGTGCAGGAATCAGAGCTATTCCGCTTCTTAGAATATGTAGTATTGACCAGGGTGAGATACCAGAAGCATGGCTCAAATATAGACAGGTGGAGCTGAGGTCCTATGGCATTTTGGGTCTCATTAACTATCAGCTGCAGACACATAAGCTTCCTCCTTGCTTGGAGGCCTCGGAGAATTATTATCTGAGCTCTGATAGAGAGGACTGTAAAAGCCTTATTTATTTGCTTTGATTTATAGGCCAACGGGGGCTATTTCTGGAGCTTGGGACAGGTGACAGCAATTGCACATTAAAAGATAGGGCTCTGTTCCTGAAGGACTCACAAACTAAACTGAATAGGGCACAGGGGAAGGAAAAGGAAAGGCAGAAATTAAATTTTAAATGGTTGTATATCAGAGGCAGTCTGAACCCTGCTCAGTCATTCTCATTCCCTGTTATGAAGATCTCTGGATTAGAACCCTCACTTGGCCATTGTCTGATTTCTTAAGTGAACCCCTGTAGTTCCTCACACTGTTCAGAGACATTATTATTATTATTTATTAAATTTGTTAGTTGCGTTATCCAAGGCAAACCAAAGCAACCTGCAACCAAAATCAAGAGAAAGGCAAGAGAGGTCAAGGAACAAGTGATGGCAGTTTCTGCTGCTGCTACTGCAAAGTTGTCTCCTGGGCTTGATCACGTCACACCATTAATCCATTAAATATCAGATCTGTTTCATTGCTCCTGATATATTTATATAGGAGAAGGAATATTTTTTTAAAAATTCCTTCATGCTCCATGATAAGGCAGGAGTTTAGATAAAGCGGAGTGCTTGTTGCTTTTTTATTATTATTATTATTGGATTCCCATGGAAGAGCAGAGCAGGGAAGAGTGGGGCTTACATCAAAGTGCCATCCATTCAGGTATTGTGCATAAATGCTTCTTTGTTTTTGAGACATTTGCACGATATCGAAATGCCTCGGGGACTGGTTTATTTTATTTTTCTCTTTTAAACCGAAATACAATTTCCCAACTGGAAAGAATCTGCTCAGATTTAATTATTTAAGAAGAAGAATAGCATCAATTAGATACCCTGGGCCATTGTTGTTTTTAAACGAACACATGCAACCAGAATTTTATTTATTTATTTTCTGCAGAGAATAGCTTCTCCTACCCCACCTACTATGACTTGAACTGGAACCCTTCCAGGGAACAGGCGAAAAGTATAAACACCATCTCTCGATTCTCCTGCGTTTACGGCCACCTATATGGTGATTCCTTAAAATATTACATGATCGGAGATTAATTAGCGATGACAAATTCCCCTGGAAGGATACGGCAGTGTTAAGGGAAGGTAAATGAGTCAAGTTAACAACCTGATAAAGGAGCTGTTATTGCTAAGAAGATGCGGTAAGAGCTCACATTGTGTAAAATCCAGAACCAAACCATCTACAGGGGCAAGCATTAAACATGAATGTGGCTGTTCCTCATTTCCAAATGATGTAAGTCAATGGTGGGAATTAATAGTGTTTTTTTGGGGGGGGGGGTTTAAAGCAAAGTACAGTGGTACCTCGGGTTAAGTACTTAATTTGTTCCGGAGGTCCGTTCTTAACCTGAAACTGTTCTTAACCTGAAGCACCACCTTAGCTAATGGGGCCTCCCACTGCTGCCGTGCTGCCGGAGCACAATTTCTGTTCTCATCCTGAAGCAAAGTTCTTAACCCGAGGTACTATTTCTGGGTTAGCGGAGTCTGTAACCTGAAGCGTATGTAACCTGAAGCGTATGTAACCTGAAGCGTATGTAACCCGAGGTACCACTGTAAAAGGCTTGAACCTGCCAGAGATTGATGGACACAGATTCTATTCTTTGTGAGAACAGCTGAGATGATGTAGGTTAAATGAGTTTGAGTCATCTACTTCAGAGAACTATTTTGTAATGCCTATATTTTTATTGAAAAGAGAAGCACTTTCATGCAGTTTTTAGAAGAAAAGAACCACGTACCCATCATCATTATTATTTCCTGCCCTGCACCCTAAAGTCCCTAACCGGTTTACAACAATTAAAACACAACAATAATATTAAAACACAACATTATACAACAAAGTTGATGTGTGATGTGTGAGTTATTGGGGGGTGGCTTGGGGACCTCGACACGCAACAACAACCAAAGCATGACAAAAAGAGACGAGAGGAATGTTCACATGACATTCAACAGGCATGCCATTTTTGTGCCTGTGGTGTTGAGCTGTAGAAATTTCCCGTTTGTTCAGAAAAGCTTCCTCACACGTTATACTGAGCTGGTACAAGCGGACTCTGCAGATGTAGAAGTGCTTGTGTGAGTGAGTGAGTGACTCGTGCATTGATCTGTACATCTCCAGTACACAGACTGCACAGGAAGGTTGCATCTGAATAACTGGACAAGTGTACAGCTCAGCTGTTGGTGAGAACCTGGTTGTTTGTAAAGGTCTCAGGGGATTCCCAAGTCCAAGGTGCTCAGAGGAATCCAAATGAGGACAATCTTAGCAGCATCCCCATTTGACAGAGGAAAAAGAGGATGAACATTCGGAAAGGTTAAACAAGGTGACAAAGAAACGCTGGAAGCCAACCAGACAGGAATGCCATGATTTTTAGTGTTCCTTCTGCTGGGTTAACACTGCCACCTCTTGCTAGGCAGAAGGGAGATTTATTGCACTCCTTCCCCTAGGCTCACTGAAGGCTACAATGCAGGACAGCCATTTGCCTTGGGAGATGCCCCGGTCAACAGGTGGAAGGTACCTGCCACTTATCAAGGCTCACAGAAGAGAAACAAAGGCACTGAACGCTTAACTGGAGAGTGACCACAGAGACACCTGCTGCCGGCCATGTTGAACAGATCCAGCCAGATGTGTCATCTTAATCTTGCCTGGGCTTTAAAGCTCCCCATTGAGAGCCTCTGTTTTTCACGCTGTTAGCTGCACCAGCTTGTCTTTAAAACGCCAGCTATATTTTTTCCCTTGCCATGCACACAGTTGGTGTGTTGTTTTACTGCAGGTCAAGAAGCCAAGAGACTGTGAACGGGGGAAGCAAAATTCCGCAAGCCAAATTGGAGCAAGCTGAATAGACATTATTCTCTGTGTTTTGTTTTGTTGACTGATTTGCATATGTGGATTCGTTGCATGACGTCATGGTGACATCAAGTGGTGAGGTGACTTCCATATATGAATGGGGCCATTGGAGATAGAATGCTGCAGACAAGAACTTTCATATCCTCACAAGTGCAACACTTTTTCAGTGAATCCTCTGCATACATTCAGTAACCAGTCATTGGGTGATGATAGAATCATGTGATGAGAAATCAAACAACATATGTGGAGATCAGAAGTTGCCTCCATGAATGTTTTTTCAGTGCTAAGAAAAGACTTCTTCAGGGTACTGTCTAACCTCAAGTCTGGGGATGAAATTGGACCAGACAGGGGCCACAAGTCAAACTCACATTCCCCACACCTGATGTCATATATTAACTATATTAATCACTTTGGGACTGGTCTCCACATACAATCAGTACACGACAGCCTGTCAGCAGCACCACAAGTTACCAGAAGGGAGAAGGGGATGGGAAAGGAGGTGGTGAGGTCAGTGTGGTGCAAACACACTGATGGAGCCCATCCCATGCTCCTGCTGATGCATTTGCACTACACCAAACTCACTGCCTCCTCTCCCTTCAGGCTCCTGGTAAGCTGAAGAGAAACCAGTGAGAGGAGGTTAGGTAATCACTGCCAACCTTGATTGTATGTGGAGACAAGTCTTCAGCTGTTGCCTATGTTAAGTACTTCTGGTGCTCAGCAAAGAGCTCTTCACACCTTGGATCCCAAACGCCTTGGTACTCGGACATTTTGGCTCCCGAAGGCCCAAACCCGGAAGTGAGTGTTCCAGTTCGCACACGTTCTTTGGAATTCAAGTATCTGACGGGGCTTCCGTGGCTTCTGGTTGGCTGCAAGAGCTTCCTGCAGCCAATCACAAGCCACACTTTGGTTTCCAAACGTTTTGGAAGTTGAACGGACTTCCAGAACAGATTCTGTTTGACTTCCAAGGTACAACTGTGATGTCTATTTCTTCTGATGCAGTTCTCCAACCAACCAATGTTTACATAAAGATATATATTAGGGGAAAGCATATATATAAATGAATACATTAATGAAAGTTTAGGGGAAGTATCTGGCAAAAATGTGTACGTTAGTCAAAACTGCATAGGAAATTGTGTTTCTCAGGAGAAATTTACACTAAAGAATCAATGGATTTTCATGAGGATTTTGTTTCTGGGCAAGGAATCATAAATTGCTGCAGAAACATGGAGAACTGGATTCAAGATTAGAAAAAGGAGAATCTAAGAGAAATGTGATTGACAGATCCTCCCATCACTACCTGGTGTCATGGACTGGCTGGGTGCAGAGGAGTGGTGGAAGGTACCAGCTGAGGGATCCCCAAAGGAACCCCCAAGGGAAGAAGGCACAGAGCCCAGGGATTGGTGGAGGGACAACAATGAGTGGGAAGAAGAAGCGGGAGCAGGTGGGGAGAAGGAGGTGTTGGTAAGTGAAGAGGTAACATGGATTAGTGAGTAGGAAGGCAGAACAGAGGGCAGTCCAGAAACAAAGGCAGAAAAGGAGGCTGGAGAGCAGGGGAGGCAAGAGGTAGAGACAAGGCAGGCTTGTGAAGAAGCCAGGATGTCTCCCTGCTCCAAATGTGACCAACTTCTCTCCCTGCTGGCCTCCCAGGTATGAAGAGAGCAGAACAAAGACAGGCAAGGTGACAAAGTCTCAGATTGCCTGAGAAGGATCCTAGGAAGGAGGAGATTTAGGGTACTGTGGGAAGGCCCACATGGGCTTCATAGGGACAAGATCTATTGGGAAGAGTTGCTGTGCTCACTAGGCCTGGCCTCCTGAGCAGACCTTGTTCCCTTGAAGAAGAAGAAGAGAGGAGTTTGGATTTGATATCCCACTTTATCACTACCCGAAGGAGTCTCAAAGCGGCTAACATTCTCCTTTCCCTTCCTCCCCCACAACAAACACTCTGAGAGGTGAGTGGGGCTGAGAGACTTCAGAGAAGTGTGACTAGCCCAAGGTCACCCAGCAGCTGCATGTGGAGGAGCGGAGACGCGAACCCGGTTCCCCAGATTACGAGACTACCTCTCTTAACCACTACACCACACTGGCTCTTGAATAAAGAGTTAACTCCACTCACGCCTTGTGATTTATTGCTGACCTGCTCCAGTACCTGGAAACTGCCCCTACCCCCATGCAGGTCATTCTGAGTTCCACGAGGGAAGAAAGGTGGAATATAAGTATACATTTTTTCCAGGCTTTTAAACATTTCAAAACATGCACAGATGTATTGATTGTTGTTATCTCCATTGTGCACACACCGTTTTAGAACTTTTTGTCGGGATGAATGAATCTGTCAATGTTGGTTTCTCTCAGTATCTGATTCCCTCCCCCCCCCATCTTAAGTTTCATTTCCTATATTTCTGCATCAGTTTGCAGACTTCTCTTTCAAGAAGCCCTTGCAAAAGCATTTATGTGTGCATTTCCTGAAATGATACCTATTTTTGCGCGCAATTTTGCCTAAGGTACACATATTTGCAAGCAGGCGATAGTAAAGTTGACAAATATGCTGCCTTGTGTTAGCCTAGGGGTAGGCAACCTAAGGTCTGTGGGCCGGATGCGGCCCAATCACCTTCTCAGTCTGGCCCATGGACGGTCCGGGAATCAGCATGTTTTTACATGAGTAGAATGTGTCCTTTTATTTAAAATACATCTCTGGGTTATTTGTGGGGCCTGCCTGGTGTTTTTACATGAGTAGAATGTGTGCTTTTATTTATAATGCATCTCTGGGTTATTTGTGGGGCATAGGAATTTGTTCATATTTTTTTCAAAATATACTCTGGCCCACCACATGGTCTGAGGGATAGTGGACCGGCCCATGGCTGAAAAAGGTTGCTGACCCCTGTGTTAGACCAACATTTGATCCCTCCGCCCAGCCCTTGTGATGCCTGCTTAAGTTGGGTAAACAAAGCATTGACCTTTGGAAAGAAGGTGTGAGGCTTTGGCAGAGTCCTAGAGCTCTCCCACCACCTTCCTCAAGCCAGGTAAGTGCTTGCCCAGCTTTGGGAAGGCGAAGGAGGACCCTAGGACCCTGTCAGAGCCCCTCACGCCTCCTTCCCAAAGCTGGGCAACTGTTTACCATGTTTTGAGAATGCACGCTCCTCAGCTGCATGCCCAGTGCTCCTGCACCACTTGCACTGCCCTAAACCTGCATGTAAGAGAACATAGAATAATAGTTTAAGTTCAAGTCTGGGAAATCCATGTTGGTTGTGATATCATCATCACTGCACCCTCAATGTGCAAGCTGTTGCATGATGTGCAGGAGATATGGACCCTGCCCTGGCAAGCTCACAACCTGAAATGGGATCCAGGAAATGGTGAAGGGATTCAGTAGTGTTGATAGTGGAGGAATGTGGACCATGTGCTCATTTCAGTTACGCATTCTTAATTTTTAGGCACAGCCGGGGATAGGGGCTAAGTAATAATGCCAAAGGCTTCAGAGAAAAGTCAGGGGTCTTTGCAGGAAAAGGTTGCAGAGGAACTGCCCTGTGTAGTTGGTTTATAGAGTACAGTGGATCTAAGGAGCGAGTGTATTTATTTGGTGAAGCTGATGCTCATTCATTCTCTAGACAGCTCTCAGAGGCTACTGGCCAAATCCTGCACTGATTTATAGACTTGGCCTCCTGATTTACAATCTAATCTGGCAGAGCAGCCCAGCTGTAAGGGTCTAGAGGAGACTGTACGACTGCTGCCATCCACATTACATTTAATAGCCATAGTCGATTAAACCCCACAATTGTCATTTGACCTCACACAGGTCTGTTTGCAGGGGATAAAATTAGGAGTTGTCTGCTCTGGAATTTACTGAAGTGAAGAAGTAACTGACCCCCATTCCCTTCTCCTTTCTGGTTCAATCCTTAGCATCTCTGGTTTAAAGGATACGATGGCAGGAGACATAAAAGTCAGAGATCTGTGCCCAAGACCTTGGAGTGCTTCTGTTAGCCAGAACAGACAACGGTGGTGTAGGGGAACAAATACTCTGACCCTGGTTTAAGATGACTGTAGCATCTTCAGATGCTTGGTAGAAGTTGCTTTTCTTCTGATTCCTTTGATTGGCAGTTTCCCCCACCCCACATTACAAATGGCTTTTGAGACCACCCTCAGCTTCAAAAGAAGCTTGAGCTCTTGGTGTGAGAAGGTGCATTTTGAGAAACACAAGACCCTGGGCAAACCTCCTTTGAGCATGCTGAGCTAATCAAGCCAGGGATCAGGTATTCTGACACACACAACTGGGAATTGATGTGGCCTCCCTCATTATCATGTTAGGAATTGGTGTAACCCCATGATGACCATCCAGTTGGCCTACGGATGCTGGAATAGATGGACCTTCACACTGATCAGTCAGGACTCATCTCACATCCTTATGCTTCAGTAAACTCTTCTAGGACTGCCTCTCCCCATAGGTACCAACCTGGACCCTGGGATCATCATCTGAGGCCCTTCTTCATGTGCTTCCTCCACGAGAGGTCTGGAAGGTGGCAACACAAGAACTGGTCTTTTTGTGATGGTTCCCCATTTGTGGAATTCTTTCCCAAGGGAGGCTTTCAGGGCACCTTCATCACAGATCTTTAGGGAAAACATTCCTCTTCCCCCAGGCCTTTACTAATTAATTAATTAATCTATGGCCTTTTAGAAGCTACTAACATGAGTTTGACCAAACTGAGGGAGGCTGTGGAAGACAGGAGTGCCTGGTGTGCTCTGGTCCATGGGGTCACGAAGAGTTGGACACGGCTAAACAACTAAACAATAAACAATGGCCTTTTAATCTCTCTCTCTCTCTCTCTCTCTCTCTCTCTCTCTCTCTCTCTGTGTGTGTGTGTGTGTGTGTGTAGGAGGTGTTGTTTTGTCATTATGTTCTGTATTTTTTGTGGTTTTATACTGTAAACTACCTCGTGATCCTCAGGTGAAGGCTGGTGCATAAATTTAATAAATAAAATGAAAGAAGGTGCAAATCAGGTCAGGTGAATTTATGGTGCCCACCTCTCTTTCTGCTGTTGCAGGGGGCCTGGAGGTCAATGGGAGCTTTGCCTGAGTGCCAAGAGAAGTTTCCCAGCAATGCGACAGATTCAAGCCATTAAGGAGGCATTAAGCCCTTCTCTTAGCTCTCAGGTGACAAAGACTGGAGAAAAATGTGTTTTCCCTCTCCCTGGTTTCAGTTTTATTCCCCTGGGTCTCCGCTGCAGGAGAAGGTCACACACACAAATGTTATGCTGGCATTCCATAGCGGCAGACTTTCTAAAGCTGGTTTCCCTTCCAGTTTAGGGGCTCTTTAAATATTCCCTTTCCTTCATGGTGGCCATTTGTAGAATCTCTGCTCCTGCATGACAAAAGTAGCATGTGAAGGACTCTTGAATTCCAGAGGACATCTGAGCCCATGAAAAGGTACAGAGAGATTTTAAAAGGTGGAAAAGAAAAACACAATGCATGCAGGGTTTTTTTTAATCCAGCTAGAGCTCATTGGAGCTCAGTTCCTGCACCTCTCAGGCGGGGGCCATTGTCATTCTAAGAGAACAAGGGAGAAGTTCATGGTGAGTTCCAATATCTATTTTTCTAGAAAAAAATAGCACCAGGCCTATCTGGCATGAATGTAAAGCAGGAGAAATGGTCAGTTTTGGTTTCTTGGGCCCCTCTGTTCCTTATACAGTGGTACCTCTGGTTAAGAACTTAATTCATTCTGGAGGTCCGTTCTTAGCCTGAAACTGTTCTTAACTGAGCTAATGGGGCTTCCCACTGCCAATTTCTGTTCTCATACTGAAGCAAAGTTCTTAACCCGAGGTACTATTTCTGGGTTAGCGGAGTCTGTAACCTGAAGCGTCTGTAACCCGAGGTACCACTGCAATGGGTTGGGAACATAAAAGAGAGAAACTCTGTGCTCACCAAATAAAACTGCCACAGTGTGGCAGCTGCAAAAAAGGTAAACTCCACGCTAGGGATCATTAGGAAAGGAATTGAAAATAAAACTGCCGATACCATAATGCTGTTACAGAAATCTGGGGCATGACTGTGTTTGGGATACCGTGTATAGTTCAAGTCAACTCCCAAAAAGTTTCAGGGAAAAAAGTCAACCAGAATGATGAAGGTGATAAATGGGCATTGCCCAATGATCAGCTGCCCTATTAGGAAAGATTGCAGCATTTGTAACTTTTTAGCTTAGAACAAAGGCGCCAACTTCTAGGGACCAAGGTTATTCACCTATAAAATATTTGAGGGGGACCACCACCCCAAAAGTGTATGGGCATTCAAATGGTGTGTGCGCACTATGTCTTGTGATCAATTATGTGGGGCGGGGCTTACCTGCTCCCCCAAATATTTTATTTAAGTTGGTACCACCTCCATCGTTTTGCCCGGACACTGAGGTCCAGTGCCGAGAGCCGTCTGGCAGTTCCCTCGCTGCGAGAAGCCAAGTTACAGGGAACCAGGCAGAGGGCCTTCTCGGCAGTGGCACCCGCCCTGTGGAATGCCCTCCCATCAGATGTCAAAGAGAAAATAACTACCAAACTTTTAGAAGACACCTGAAGGCAACCCATTTTAGGGAAGCTTTTAATGTTTAATAGGTTATTGTATTTTAGTGTTTTGTTGGAAGCCGCCCAGAATGGCTGGGGAAACCCAGCCAGATGGGCGGGGTATAAATAATAAATTATTATTATTATTATTATTATTATTATTATTATTATTATTATTATTATTACCCCTGGTTTAGAGAAAAGGCAAGGAAGAGGTGACATCACAGAATGTTGGAAGCTTCAACTCAGATAGCAGAAAGTACCATATTTTTCGCTCTATAAGATGCACCACACCATAAGACGCACCTAGTTTTTGGAGGAGGAAAACAAGAAAAATATATCCTGAATTTCAGAAGCCAGAACAACAAGAGGGATTGCTGCGCAGCAGAAGCAGCGATCCCTCTTGCTGTTCTGGCTTCTGGGATAGCTGCGCAGCCTGCATTCGCTCCATAAGATGCACACACATTTCCCCTTACTTTTTAGGAGGGAAAAAGTGAGTCTTATAGAGCAAAAAATACGGTAGTATATGCTATACTTTGAAACTCACTCCCCAAGTTGAGAGTGATGGCTGCAACTAGCATGGATTAGAAGATTAGACAGATTAGACAATCCATGGCTGCTAGCCATGATGACAATGTTCTGTCTCCATTTTTGGAGGGATCATGCCCCTGATTACCAGTTTCTGGGCATCTCAGGGTGCTGTTCTGCTCAGGTCCTGCTTGCATGGTTTCCACATGTATCTGGTCGGCCACTGTGGGAACAGAATGCAGGACTAGCTGGATGGGCATTTGCCCTGATCCAGCAGCCTCATCCTATGTTCTTATGATTGGCAGTGTTGGCAGAAAGCAAGACTTCGTTCAGAAGGTGAGATTACTCATAGCCGAGAGTAGATCAACCCACAAAATGAAACCACATTGCCAGAAATAAGGGTCTCTGCAAGTTGCCTCAAAGAGTCTAGTGGATATCACCAGGCAAGCTACTTTGGGAAATGCTTTCCACAGCCTCGGTGCCATTACTGAGAAGGTCCTGCTCTGTGAACCAGTCATGTGGACCTTGCTCAGGTCAGACATCCTGAGTGATGCTTCCTGCAGAGATATTAATAGTCAGGGAAGTTCAAGGGGGAAATAGATGCCAACTAAGAGATTGACGCATGTGGTGCTGTGGGTTAAACCACAGAGCCTAGGGCTTGCCGATCAGAAGGTCAGCTGTTCGAATCCCTGCGACCGGGTGAGCTCCCATTGCTCTGTCCCTGCTCCTGCCAACCTAGCAGTTCGAAAGCACGAAGTGCAAGTAGATAAAAAGGTACCGCTCCGGCGGGAAGGTAAACGGCATTTCTGTGCGCTGCTCTGGTTCACCAGAAGTGGCTTAGTCATGCTGGCCACATGACCTGGAAGCTGTACGCCGGCTCCCTTGGCCAATAAAGCGAGATGAGCGCCGCAACCCCACAGTTGGCCAGGACTGGACCTAATGGTTTGGGGGCCCTTTACCTTAAGAGATTGATAGAATCATAGAATTGTAAAGATGGAAGGAACTACAAGGTTCATATTTTCCAACCCCCTGCAATGCAGGAATCTTTTGCCCAATGTGACGCTTGAACCCACGACCCTGAATTTAAGAGTCTCATGCTCTACCAACTGAGCCATCCTGGGAACAAATGACAACACTGACATGTTTTCTTTCTCTTGAAAAGCTCCTGAAGTGTGAGGATAAATGCCGTGCACTAGAAAGAGAGAAAACATTTTAAGATACAGCAGGGACCTTCTTAAACTTTGTGTGGTTATTGAAACTGATACAAATGCCAGATTAATTAGAAAATCAATGGTGTTGTCTGGCTGATTGATGCTAGCTCTAAGGAGAAAGAGGGAGGAAAGGCGGACCGATTGTTCTCAAGACTAGATAACCGCTACCCCCCCCCCCGCTGCCGCCATTGCACTGATGGATGTCAGAGTTTGCATAAAACGAGTCTGTTGTGACAAGCTGCAATACATGAACCATGTCTTTGCTAAACTAAAAAACCAGGTCTTTTGGGTCCAGTCAAGACAGGCAAACATTATGAGCTCGAGAAGAATGTCTTTGGGGAATGGTGTTCATTTCATAAAAGATCTGAGCATCTGAGCTTAGAGGTACAGTTGACAACCATTTCACGTTACAGTCTTACAATGATGCGTTTAGTGACATTTAAAATGGGCTTGGACCAGACAGCCTTTCATGACAGGGCCTTTTCAGTGGTGGTTTCCTGCTTGTGGAATGCACTCTCTAGAGAGGTGTGACTGTCTCCATTGTTATTAATTTTTCCGGAGGAATTGAAAACATTCCTGTTTACCCAGGTGTTTTCTGGCTGAAGAATGCTGTTTTTGACAACCCAACACACTGACAGACAGACAGACGATAGACATGTTATAAGAATTTTAAGGTCATATATAAAAAAATAAATGTTCATAACTATATATATATATAAACCACATGTCTGAAACCCCACAAAAAAGGTCCTGAACAAATTGACCTCAAATATTTATCTGCAAGGTCAAAGTGGGAAACCTCCCCATTGTCTCTTTCCTCACAAATCCTGTCCTCACAAATCCTGTCTTAAGGACACATTCAAGATATGAACAGGGTGTGAGCCTGTGACCTAGATTCAGGAATTAAGTAGTTATAATAACAAAAAAGTGGCCAAAACCCAGATAATGCAATCAGGTAACTTGCCAACCTAGCAGTTCGAAAGCACCCCTGGGTGCAAGTAGATAAATAGGGACCGCTTACCAGTGGGAAGGTAAACGGCGTTCTGTGTGCTGCGCTGGCTCGCCAGATGCAGCTTGTCACGCTGGCCACGTGACCCGGAAGTGTCTGCGGACAGCGCTGGCTCCCGGCCTATAGAGTGAGATGAGCGCACAACCCTAGAGTCTGGCAACTCTGGCCCGTACGGGCAGGGGTACCTTTACCTTTACTAACTTGCCAGACAGGACAAACAACGCACTCAGATTTCTGTTATAGACCACCTTTTCTGTGATGTAGGAATGATGTATCTGGGGGTGGTCTTGGGCTACACCCCTTCTGTGATGTATGTATGATGTTTCTGGGGGTGGTCTTGGACTTCAGGGTGGGCAGTTTAAAAATATCTATATAAGAGCTTGCAAGCATGGCTCGGGGTCCTTCTCTCTCCTGCCTGTGGGGGAGCACCCTGTTGCAACAGTTAATAAAGATCAGGCTTACTAGCTGCTTTGCTTCTCAATATTCTCTGGCTGGTCTCTGTTATTTTCTCCTACCGATAGAGAACCTACAAAAGGACTCTATATGGGCTCTTGGGAAAAGGAGCAGGTTTTTTTTATCAGATAGATAGATAGATAGATAGATCTTCCACACTCACAATGATTAGCATTTGGCTAGTTGTGTGTATGTGTGTGTGTGTGTACAGCATATATATAAGTACCATGCTTTTGTTTTGTGATTTGCATGGGTCCATGCCATGGGGGGGGGGCATATACAGGCAGCTCTCCTACCAAGCAATGGTTCTGTTCTCAATTCTTCTTGGCACCAACCGTTTGCGAGCATCGACCTTCTCAGCGGGCCTCCAATAACATACAGTCGAAAACTGCAGACAAAAGGAATCACTCCCACACTGCATCGGTTCAATAAACACTTTATAATTCCATAGCCAGCAACATTCAACACACCTACATGTTCCTGAATAATTGACCACCCTACAATTCTGCAGGAACCTGATCCTCTGAGATAGCCTTACCAATGTCCCTCGAATTCCCATCCCCCGGCCTTTCATTTTGATTTCTCTACAGAGCCACGGACTCCATAACCCTTTTCCCGTAACTCCGTATCATGAGTGTTTATGAATTGCTGGTAACTGAACTGTCCCCTTCCTCCCCACCCCGGTTTCCTCCCCCCCCTCCTGATTTCCTTCTCCACACCCTTCTTTCTCATGACAAATGATTGTGTCAGCAGAGGAACAATGCAGGTGACTAACCTCATAAAATGTAGTAAATGATTAATAAAAACTTCAAATAACAAAGGCTCCGTGGCAGCAGCTGCGGGTTGCCTGTCAGAACTGATTGCTCTATGTGGTTGGTCTGCCTTAAGGATGGCACCAGGCTCCTGGCAGGGGGAGGAGAAGAAATTCCAAAAGAGGAATCAACAAATGAAACTGATCTGTAAAAAAATGTTACTTGGAAAAAGAGAGAGAGAGACATTGCACAAACTTTTGTAAACCAAGAAAATTTTTAATAAAAATACATTAAAAAAGAAGGAAAAACAAACAAACAAAGCAATTCATCTCTCTATCTCTCTCTATCTCACTCAACGAAATATTACCAGGTATTAAAACTTCATTGTCATAAATGAGGTTTGCTCATTCCCTGCCAACCATCTTTACCTTCTGCAAAAGTGGTTCTTAGACTTCCTTTCCTCTCTTCGCAACAGAAGACTTTGCATATTTTACATGAATCCCCTGGGACTCCAGTTCATTGCAGAATATTGCAGAGTGTGCTCTAGAATGCACGAGAGACACCGCGCCGGCATATTAGGCGTCAAGGACCGGCGTCTGCTACAAATTTTCGCAACGTGTTCAGGAGGCCTACTTGCTTTTCCGTTTTTCTCCTGGCCGTTAGTCAAGCTTCCATGGACGCCAAGCATGGCAAGTCCTACTTGACCTCTTTTGAGAGCTCCGTTTAGGTCCCCACCCCGAAATGTGCTTCTGCAAATGATGTTCCGTTGAGCATGCTGATACCTTCATCCTGGATAGCTCAGCTGGTTAGAGCGTGGTGCTGATAATGCCAAGGTTGCAGGTTCAATCCCTGTATGGGACAGCTGCATATTCCTGCATTGCAGGGGGTTGGGCTAGATGATCCTTGGGGTCCCTTCCGACTCTACAATTCTATTATTCCTCTTGTGCGTGGGTGGTGCAATTCTGGCTGCATAGGCAACTGGCACACACAGCATGAACATTTGAGATAGAGGGAATGATGTCACCCTTCATGAGGACTAGCCGAATTAGAGGGCTGCAGAGAGTCTTGTGGCATCTTAAAGACTAACAATGGACCATGGTGTGTGCTTCTGAGAGCTGTTACTGCAAAACTTTAGAAAAACTTCCCAAGGATTTTCATGCAATTGACTGGAGCAGTTGAGAAGACCAATTAATTGGGAGGGGGAAGTGAGAAGGGGCTCACAAATCCCTGCCTGAGCAGTTCATGAAAAACTCTTTCCCCCCCCCCCCCCCACTACATATTGCAGACTTGGTGGCAAACATTCTTAGCCACTACGCCAGCTTTTACTGCTTCCAACCTCATGTTCATAAAAACCAAATTTTGCAATTATGTGAGGTCTTCAGGGTAAGACTGGGATTTGCTGTTAATGGCCCAATGTCTATCTACCCCGCATTTTGTCTGTAGGTAGTGGCAAGGTGGGGAGAGGAAGATATTCCGAGAAAGTGAATTAAAGTTCTTTCCACGGGGGTTCATAAAGCCTTCAGTAATGCAGAGCTTCCGTATTAGAAGGTAAAAACGGCAAACTCAGAAGCATCCCCAAGAAGACATTCACTGGCTGGAATTTTCTCTTTGCGGGCCATTAAAGGAGAAAGCCAATATGGAGAAATGAAGTCAAGGCTGTAGTTTGATTGTAAGAGGTGTGTGTGTTAGCATTTGTATTGTATTTGTTAGAAAATGTATTTTACAAAGAATGAATTGTACTGAGGGAAAAAGAAAGCCTATGTAATGGAACAGCTGCAAAATCTTGTGTCTCCAATTAAGGTCACAGAAACGCCCGATCATTCCCTTGTTAATTGGTTAACGCCCTTATTTAATTATTTTAATTGTGAGCATATGTGTGTGTGTGTCTTAGATAGGAGGGGAGGACTAGGAGTTGAAGGTTGGCTGGTTGTTTCGCTGAGTGTGGAAACCTCAAGCAGATGCTGTATCTGGAGAAGTTTGTGGGGGCAGACAAGCAATGGACTGATATGCACTGCCACAAAGGAGTTTTTGAAGCCAGAAGCAAGAAGACCCTCTCTTGGGGTCAAGAGAGGGAAACACATCGCATTGGACGTGATATGCATGAATACTACTGATTGTTAATAGCTGCCATTCTGCAAGAGTCCTCTTCAAAGTCTTGTGTGTGGAGTCTACTTCATCACTAGGGCTTTGAGGGTGAAACTGCTGCACCACTCTGTATGACTCAGAAAAATAGCTAATGGGGGAGGGGGTGTGGCACCAAATAATGGGGTGAACTGAAGTTATTTCCTCCTCTCGAGTCAAAGTGCAATGTCAGTACCCTCCCCTTGTCAGTACCAAGGCCCCCACATCATGCCACTCTGAAGGCGAATGTTGTAAAATTCAGGATGAATTCTTCACATACTGCATAGTGAAACTATGGAATTCAGGGAGAGACAGCATTTTGGATGGCTTTAAAGAGGGTTGGGGAAATTCTTTGAGAAAAAGACTGTCCGTTGCAACTAGTCATGGAGCCTATATGACCTGTGGCAATCATGAGTGGGAAATCTGCTAGTGCAGTCATGAACATGAACATGAAATTTATTACGGTCAGAGACCAGCTTGTGAAACACAAATGGAACAACAATCCCAATAGCAAAACAAACATTTAAAACAATATACAACAGTGGATTTTAAAAGTGCAATAGGCATATGAACACACAAAAACTTTAAGATAGACTACCTTAGAGAAATGACCAAGAGTCGCCCGTGGATCCAAGTTTGGGAATTCTCTTAACAAACTAGATTGAATCGGGGGGTGGTCTGTGCCTACAGATCTGTGCGCAGAATCTGGTGACAATCCGGATCGTCTTGTGGTCTTTGCCTAACAGGAGAGGATCAAATTTTTGCTTTACTGGGAGGTCAGCAAGCCTCACCAGCATGGGGTCAATGGTTTCTCTACGTGCCTCATCGTAAAAGGGACATCTAAAAAATATGTGTTCAGGGCTTCCTATATTCCCCAATGGACAGGCACAAATTCTCTGGTCATATGGGACTTTTTAAAAGGATCCTTCCAAGACTGGTGAGGGCAGAGCCGAGCTTCTGGCAAGTGCAGTCATATCTTGCTTGCGGGTTTTCTTTAGGCATCAGGTAGGTCAGTGCAAGAGCAAGATGCTGAACTAGGCAGGTCTTTGGATCTGGATCTTCTTCTTTCTCGAGCCTGGATCATCTTCTTCCTGAAGTCAGGATCTTCTTAGATTCTTATGTAGACCACTTGGGGCCTGCCAGAAATACTGCAGCATAGAGTGCTACTGTCAAGGACCCCAAATGTTCCATTCAGTCCCCAACCCCACCCTGTGTTCCCATGGTCGCTGAGCATGCTCAGTCAACAGTGGGACATTTTTGCCACTTGGGGTTCTTTCAACTGAGCTGATACCTCCCCTCTTGTGGGTGTATGTGTGATACTATTTTGACTTCCTAAGCAACAACATTCACATCCTGAATGCAGGAAACAGAGAAGATAACAGCTAAGCTAATTCTCAAGCTCCAGAAAACACATAGCACACTTTTTTTGTACTATAGTATACATTCTATGTCCTAAATTCTACATTATCCCTTTTCAGTGTTATGCCCTGAACCTGGGGCAGGGGAGAGACAGAAGACAGCAATTTAAAATAAGTGAATAAATTGCTCATGAGCTTCTAACTGGTGTGATTTTAAAATGATGGTCGCATAAAAGAAGATTCTTTCCTTTGCTCCACCCCACCCCAAGCAAACAACTCTCTGCCTGGAGATCATTTTATTCCTTATTATTTTAATTATAGCTCTTTTGTAGTATAGAAATTATTCTAAGAGAGTGGAGGTAATTTTTCCCCAAGCAGAGGCTAGGACTTGCTCATGATTGCCCCAATTAAACATCCAAAGACTTCTCACGCATAGGCAGGGATCTGCTGGTGCTTCAGAGAGCTGCTATCTTTTCCTTCCTGGTAGGTGACCTTAACCAGTAGCAGACAGCCTGGCTTGGCATTCCTGATCTCCTGACCTCTGGCCAGTCACATCGCTGCTGCTTACCAGGAGGGAGAGGAGGTGCTGAGGTTGGCATAATGCAGATGTCCCAGTAGAAGAAATTTGCTGCTACTGCCAGCACATTTGCACTCCAGTGGTATAGTCCACAGGGGTCAGCAAAATTTTTCAGCAGGGGGCCGGTCCACTCTCCCTCAGACCTTGCGGGGGGCCAGACTATATTTTTTTGGGGGGGAAATGAACGAATTCCTATGCCCCACTAATAACCCAGAGATGTGTTTTGAATAAAAGCACACATTCTACTCATGTAAAAACACCATGCAGGCCCCACAAATAACCCAGAGATGGATTTTAAATAAAAGGACACATTCTACTCATGTAAAAACACACTGATTCCCGGACCTTCCACGGGCCAGATTTAGAAGGCAATTGGGCTGGATTTATAAGGCAAGTGGGCCGGATCCAGCCCCCAGGCCTTAGTTTGCCTATAGTGCCTTAGCTTGAAATAGTAGTTTGGGGTCAGGGAGGGCATCAAAGACCGATGACTGTTCCTGCAGCACGGTCCCTGCAGGGCCCCTGTCTTCAGTCCTAGAGCCACCCATTGAGCAGGAAAAGGGAGATTTTTACCCACTACTTGCTCCAAAGCTAAGCGTTGAGGAACAATGAAAGCACAAGGTGCTTCAGTTGCAAGAGAATGGTTTGCAAGTTCTGTTACGCACAATGGAACTTCAAGGAAAACCCAAGATAAGTCACGCTGAACAAGGATATCAGAACACTCTTCGCCTTTGCTGAAGATATTGGTGGGTAGGTTGGGAAACTTGTTGGAACAATTTCGCAGCTCCTGGGCAGGCCCTTCTTACTGATCGTGGACTTGTCCGGGCCTTACACCTAGACCAGACATATTCCTGCCAACCCTTTGCCTTGCAAGAACTCCTGGAATATAACTGGCTGTTTTGTGCTGCTGAGTTGGTGCTGTTAATCAGCTTTGATAAAGTGCGGCTTCCTTACATATAAGTAAGTGCACCTGCTGCCATGTTTGGGGCAGGAGCCAGGACACACCTCTGCCACCAAGGAAACAATAGCAACATGAACAACTGGAAGTCAGATGAAGTTTTTCAGCTATTTTATTTTTTTAAAAAAAATTAACCAAAAAATCTTATGATGTGGGCAGCCATATGCCCAGGTTTTCCTGGACATTTTAGCAGCTTTTCAGAAATTCCGCCATGATACAGGAATACTGGACATATGGAAGCCCTACCTTGTAATGGTGTTATCAAAACAATAAGAACTGGTCCCCCTTTTCCCTGAGTGCCATGTCATTTCAGATTATAAGTCTGAGGGCAGGAACAGTCTTACTAATAATTCCTATAAGCTGCTCTGGAAGCCTTTTTGGTGAAATTGTGGGATATAAATACTTTAAATAAATCCATGTTGACTTTTTTAATGAAATAGTTGATTAAATGAATAAAATACTTATGAATACACTTTCATCACAAACCAGAGCAGGATTCAGGAAACGGATTCACCATCTCCAAGGCTGAATGTGTGTTTGTGTGTGTGTATAACACCAGATTTATGCAAGTTGCAGAATTGAGTTTTTCTTGGCACAGAATTTGAATTAGGCTGACGCAGAATTTTTAATTCTAATAAATAATACAATTTAACATATTTATTTGCTTGCTTGGCAAAGGCTGCCACCAGGTCTGGCTAAAAGGCAGGTGATTAATCCGCGGGGAACGTGTAATTGGCTAACAGCTCCTAACACGAACAGTTGCTTCACCAGTCCTTAATCAGCTTGATGACAAATGGGTACACTTGTTAGAGGCCAAAGCATGACCACCACCTAATTTTCTGCTGTGAATAACGAGGCCTCTTGCAAGACGGCAAGGCTTGCGGTCCCAGCGCCCGTGTATATCATGAGCTCACACGCCAGAACAAAATGGGCTGTCAAACTGATTTTCTCCTTCATCGGTACTTGTTTAAATTTCCCCTTTTATAATTTGCAACATTATCAGGGGCAAATTACCAGTATTGATAACCCATTAGGAAATGAAATAAAAAGACAGCCTTATTGACATCTCAATGAAGACCTGCTCGATCCGCTTTCGGTTCTTGCTGATTAGGCTCAGAGCATCCATTAAGGGCCAAACCCTGGAAGCGACGCGGGCTTTCAAAATGTTGTTCTAATCAGCAGGTGTTGCAATCTTTTGACGATGTTGTGCCGCCACTGGGCTTCACTGGAGCGAGGCGTCTGAGCTCTGTTGATGAGGCAACTCTGCTTCGGAGAGGTGGAACTCCTACTGTATGTCATCGTCACATTGCGAAAATGATCGGTGGCGAGAAAAGCCATGCTGAGCAACACCAATGGCCCATGGAGCTTAATATTTCCTCTTGCTGACCACCGTCAGCCGGCGTTCCATGTTTTGCAAGCAGAGAATGATGGCTCAGGAAACTAATCTTCCCAAGCCTGTCTGAGCCCAGACCTCAAAACATCTAAATATGGGCATCGTTCCATTCGCATGACTGTCTTCGCCTTTGACTCCAAAGCAGTAAAACTGCCAGCACATTTGCAAAGCTAAGCAGGGTCCGGTATGGTTTCAAATTGAATGGGGGACCGCATGTTGAGATTCTTGCATTGCAAGGGGTTGGACTAGATGAACCTCGGGGTCCCTTCCAACTCTACAGTTCTCTGATTCTATTATATGAAGAGCCCTGTTAGGGCAAACCCAAGGTCCAGCTGTGGTTCATCAGATGCTTCTAGGAATGATCCAAGCCAGGCATGGGGATCCTGAGATTCCTCATTTCCCACCCAGGCTGCTTTGACAAGTGGATTGGGTTGAGCGCCTGTCAATCACCTAGTGTTCTTGTTGTTGCTGCTGTTGTTAAAATGAATTATTGGCACTTTTTTACAGTCATAACTTTCATAACTTTCATAATATTTATTATTATTATTATTATTATTATTATTATTATTATTATTATTATAATATGCCACTAATCTGGCTGGGTTTCCCCAGCCACTCTGGGCAGCTCCCAACAGAATATTAAAAGCATGATAAAACATCAAACATTAAAAACTTCCCCAAACAGGGCTGCAGTCAGATGTCTTCTAAAAGTCAGATAGTTGTTTATTTCCTTGACATCTGATGGGAGGGCATTCCACAGGGCGGGCGCCACTACCAAGAAGGCCCCCTGCCTGGTTCCCTGTAACCTCACTTCTCGCAGTGACTTAACAACAATAAAAAAGCATCAATTAAAAGCCGCAAAGAACAAAACAGAGAAAAATCTAAAACTCATTCATATTTTTAAACGTCAGTTCTGAAACATCCCATCCCTTGACCGAGGCCACAGATAATTAAAAGCCAAAGGACTGGAAGAAAATAAATGTTTTTGACTGGCACCCAAAGATAAGTCATGATGACGTAGACTGAGCTCCTCCCTGGTGAGAGCATTTTTGTATTTTTCTGCTATGAACCACCCTGAGATCTTTGGATGAAGCATGGTATACAAATTTAATAAACACATAAATAAGGCAGGGGGCCACCACTGAAAAGGCTCACCCTTGTGTTGCCGCCCTTGGAACCACTATGATGTCAGGTGACCTGACTTCAAAGGAAAGAAAGGTTTGCTTGGAACTTCCGAGAACAGCCAATCAGCAAACCTCCATTGTAGCAGGCTCCTCTCAAGAACTCCCATCCCAGTGCGTGCTGAAGGCAATCCCAGTGTGCGCCACATTTCGAAGGCCCCCAAAGACCACCCCTGCTTGCCAAGTAACAACTGGAAGCATTCTTTAAGGACCCTGATTGTGCCTTTGTCTATACCCTTTCCATGCATGCTACCACACATGGTGTCAGGCATGGGGCAGCTGCACATGGCTTGGGGAAAGCAACCTTCTGGGTCAACGTGGACTCCAGCCAAACCCAAACAGACCTCCTTAGTGCTGCTATAGTCCCACAGAAGGGGTGCAGCCAATGTAGTGCCTTCCAGGTGTTTTTTGACTCCCAGCTTCTACCAGCATGGCCAAAGGTGAGCAGGAATGGAAGCTGTAGCCCTGCAGATTCTGGGCAACTTTCCTATCCCTGGTGTAGGCCTCCTGGCAAACAGCAGGGAAGCTTTTTGTCATTTGGAGGAGACTGCTGCCACCTTCTCCTCCTCTGATATACATGGGCAGCAAGGCAGCAACGTACCTATGGGACCACCTCTCCTGGTATGCCCCGCGGAGGACCTGAAGGTCCACAAATGACAACATTTTGGAGCTCCCAGGTCGCAAGGTGGTTAGATTGGTTGCAACTAGGGCCAGGGCCTTTTCAGTACTGGCTCCAACTTAGTGGAACGCTCTGTCCCAAGAGACTAGGGCCCTGCGGGACTTGACATCTTTCCGCAGGGCCTGCAAGACAGCTGTTCTGCCTGGCCTTTGGTTTGGACTCCGTCTGACCCTTATGTTTCCTCCCCGTATGGTTTTGATGAGGCTGCATTTTAAATTGCTGTTTAACCTGTATTTTAAATTGCCCCCCCCCCAATTATGTTTTTACTGTAATTTTACTGTTGCTAGCCACCCTGAGCCCAGCTCTGGACGGGGAGGGTGGAGTACAGTGGTACCTCGGGTTACAGATGCTTCAGGTTACAGACGCTTCAGGTTACAGACTCTTCTAACCCAGAAATAGTACCTTGGGTTAAGAACTTTGCTTCAGGATGAGAACAGAAACTGGCAGCGGGAGGCCCCATTAGCTAAAGTGGTACCTCAGGTTAAGAACAGCTTCAGGTTAAGAATGGACCTCCAGAATGAATTAAGTTCTTAACCCGAGGTACCACTGTCTAAATAAAATTTATTATTATTATTAGTAGTAGTAGTACAATTCTGTGGTAGGCTTGTCACTTTGAAAATATGTCCTAGTCTACCCTAACATCATCTTCTTCCTGGAAAAGATGATAAAGCTATTTTTTACCATTGGAGATATTCTTACCCGAGAGAAGTATTGAGAAGGCAAAGTGGGTGAGCGATCTTCCCAAAGAAGGAGGGATTGTAGAGGAGATGGAAAGAAGGAAAGAGAAGAGACTCCTGTAATTCAGATCTACTTTTTAGGAATGCAGTGGGACTTGGCAGAAAACACCATCTGTCAGTGGCAGAAAGTGTAAATTTTAATCTTATTAGGAATTCTCAGCTTAGGTGAGGCAATAAAAGCCTCAGCCGTTGCCAGTCTACTGTGTCTATCTGTATACAAAGGAGGGGATTGATTTCTGCTAAGTACATGACTCCCAGAGCATGTGGCGCTGCTTGCGCTATTAAAATAAAACCAGGCAAATCGGCAACAGCCAACAGGAACCCTCACTGCACTTATGTGTCTCTGGAGAGCCGCAAAATGCTGTCTCAGAGATCTTTCTTCTTCCACCTTGCAATGGAAACAAAGTACCCGGCAATAAGATTAACACTCTCCTTTTTTTAAAACAAAAACAAGAAAAAGCCAAGCTTCTTAGCAAGCGTTTTCAATGCCCATCACCTAATAGCAATTAGTCACTGCTAAGGTTGCCAGCTGCCAGGAATGCTACCCGCTAGTTCAGTATTTAAGCCTCAGGTGTGGCATCAGGTATTTTGTTGGCTAAACAACATTGTTGGAGACGAGAGGATTTGTTAAAAAAAAAATCATTTCCTATTAGCCTAGGGTGGCCATGTGACATCCTATTTGTTTGTTTGTTTGCTTGCTTATTATGGAATTTATATCCTGCCCTTCAATCCAGAAGAAGTCCAGGGTGGCAAACAATTTAAAAAGAAAAACAAATTAAAGTATTCCAAAAGGAATTACAGTTTTTTAAAAGTGTAAAAACAGTTAAGGTTAAAAACATTATTCCATCCAGTGATACCTGAAGAAGTAATGTCTGGGGTGAGGACCAGTTTTAGAAAGTGTGATATGAAAGCTAGGAGCTAAAGGGCACCTTAAACCTAGATTGTGGGCTCTACAACGGAATGTCTAGGTGCTTTTTTTTGTAAGAATAATAGAAAGCTGAAAACGAATGGACTGCAGCTAAAATCTTATATTCATTTTTCATATGGTCTAGTCCTCATCTGAAGACTGCAAAAAACAAAGCCATACTTCTCCTGCCTGCTCCCCTGATACAGTGGTACCTCTGATTATGAAATTAATTCGTTCTGGAGGTCCGTTCTTAACCTGAAACTGTTATTGACCTGAGGTACTACTTTAGCTAATGGAGCCTCCTGCTGCCATCACACCGCCGCTGCGCAATTTCTGTTCTCATCCTGAGGTAAAGTTCTTAACCTGAGGTACTACTTCCCGGTTAAAGGTAAAGGGTCCAGTTGGGGACGACTCTGGGGTTGCGGCGCTCATCTTGCTTTACTGGCTGAGGGAGCCGGCGTACAGCTTCCGGGTCATGTGGCCAGCATGACTAAGCTGCTTCTGGCCAACCAGAGCAGCGCACGGAAACGCTGTTTACCTTCCCGCCAGAGTGGTACCTATTTATCTACTTGCACTTTGATGTGCTTTCGAACTGCTAGGTTGGCAGGAGCAGGGACTGAGCAACGGGAGCCCACTCCGTCATAGGGATTCGAACCGCCGACCTTCTGATTGGCAAGCCCTAGGCTCTGTGGTTTAGACCACAGCGCCACCCGTGTCCCACTTCCCAGTTAGTGGAGTCTATAACTCAAAGTGTTTGTAACCCAAGGTGTTTGTAACCCGAGGTACCACTGTATTCTTATGAAGGTCCCCTCTCCAGTCCTCAGAGAGTAGCTGGAAGTGGGGAGGCAGGAAAAGGTCCTCCTTTTGTCCCAGCAGTGGCAGTTTTGATCTGAAATCTGAGGCGCAGTACTGCTCCCAGAGCTCAGAAACTGCTCGCACAAAAGAAATTCCCTGTCGCAAAATGCGCCTAGTACAAGGGGAGTTTCGAACACTGGTGAGGAGTTATATTTCTATATGTATTTATTTCATTTCTGCTCCTCCCCTCCTCCCAAATGAGCACAGGGTGTCATAGAGCATAATAAAAATACAATCAGTGTAACAAATGAAAACACTGAAAACAAGTGTACAAAAACTGTTGTCAGCTAAAAACTGTTAAATATCGCAGCAGGCATGGAATATGGTAGGAGTGGGGAACCTCAGGCCAGGGGGTGAAATGTGGCCCTCTGGGCCTCTCTATCTGGCCCTTGGAACTCTCCCCAGGACACCACCCCTCACTGGCACTGCCTTGACCTTTGGGTGTTTTTGCCTGACTGGAATGTGTCCTTGCACTCGGACTCTTGCTTGGCTGAATGGAGGATAGAGAGGGGTGGGTGACTGTGTCTGTAGAGGACATCTGAAGGCAGCCCTGTTTGGGAAAGTTTTTAATGTTTGATGTTTTATCATGTGTTTAATATTCCGTTGGGAGCTGCCCAGAGTGGCTGGGGAAACCCAGCCAGATGGGCAGGGTATAAATAAATTTATTATTATTATTATTATTATTATTATTATTATTATTATTATTATTATTGAAACTAGCCTTGTACAGTGGTACCTCAGGTTACATACGTTTCAGGTTACATACACTTCAGGTTACAGATTCCGCTAACCCAGAAATAGTGCTTCAGGTTAAGAACTTTGCTTCAGGATGAGAACAGAAATCGTGCTCCGGTGGCACGGTGGCAGCAGGAGATCCCATTAGCTAAAGTGGTGCTTCAGGTTAAGAACAGTTTCAGGTTAAGAATGTACCTCCGGAACGAATTAAGTACTTAACCCGAGGTACCACTATATATGGGATGTCTGGGGCATTCTTGGTAAATAAAATAGTGACTGGAATCCTGTTCCTCAGAGTGTTTGTGATGGAATGAATGAAAGCTGAACCAACATTGTCCTGGACAAACCAGTGGTCAGACTCATCATCTGTGTCGTATGTTCAACCAATTCCACTGTCTGCCACCATTGCAATCACACCATTTATCTAAATGTCCAATCCAAATCTCATCATCACCTAAATGTGTGTGTGTGTTTTAATACTAATTTTTTTTTTCCTTCCAGTAGCACCTTAAAGACCAACTAAGTTAGTTCTTGGTATGAGCTTTCATGTGCATGCACACTTCTTCAGATTTGTTTTGACTATGGCAGACCAACACGGCTACCTATCTGTAACTGTTTTAATACTGCGTGTGTAATGAATTTCAATACTTGGTCAAATTTTGATCTCATGACTTGCAATGAGCAAAATGTTGCTGGCTCCGGCGATGCAAAATGGCCGCAGATGAGGCCAATTGCCCTTTGCTGCTATGAAACAGCCTGACCTCTATCACACCTGGCACTCACTCTTTCCTGTGATTCATTTGTGTTATTCCTACAGGCTTTTCATATTATTATAAAACAGATCTGGTTAATTTATAACCGTGTGCTTTGGCAGTGATATGACCCCTAGACATATTTTCTTGCAAAGTTCAGTTGGACTTGATAAGAACAAAGAAGGAGCTGTCACGCCCTGCACTATTCACTCCTAGGCTGTTACAGGCAGAATTAACAGGAACAGATTGTCTTGAATTTCCAAGGACTAATTATATCTGCTGTTTTTTGTGTCCTCCTTTGTTGTGGTGTCTCGAGGTTGTTGGGTTGTTGTTGTTTTTAGTAACAAATAAAAAACTTTAATCGAACAGGAAGTGTGGTTCCAATACCACATGGCCCAAACTGTTTATTTCCTCATGTAATTAATTTTCCCTGCATAATTTATTTCTTGGATTTCTTACTTGCCCTTCACCGTAAAGTCAAAAGCTAAGTTACGACAATATAAAAATACAAGATTAAAATCAGTTAAAATAATTTACAAGCAGAAGAATAGGGTACGCCCAGGCCTCCAAAATTATGTTGGCAATTAAGAAACTGCCCTTCCATAATAAAATCATAGAACTACAGAGCTGGAAGACACCCTGAGGGTCATCTAGTCCAACCCCCTGCGATGCAAGGATCACAACTTGAACCGACATACTTCATTGATCTCTGGTTTTATGTTTTTGGCATTCTATTTTACAGTACAGCTTTATGTATGATTGTTGTAAACCACTCTAATTTATTGTCAATAACAATAATAATATAAATATTTTTATAAACAAATAAATCAGGTTTCATAAGAACATAAGGTGATGGATCAGGCCAATGACCCATCTCGTCCAGGCTCCTGTTATCACAGTGGCTGACCACACACACATCTGTGGCTGACCACAAGACACACATCTGTGGGAAGCCTGCAAACTGGACATGAGCGCAATAGCACTCTGTTGAAGTCGAGGGTACAGATACAGTGGTACCTCTGGTTACAAACTTAATTCGTTCCGGAGGTCCGTTCTTGAAACCGTTCTTAACCTGAGGTACCACTTTAGCTGATGGAGCCTCCCACTGTTGCCACCACGGGATTTCTCTTCTCATCCTGAGGTAAAGTTCTTAACCCAAGGTACTACTTCCGGGTTAGCAGAGTCTGTAATCCGAAGTGTTTGTAACCCAAGGTACCACTTTTTCAATAACTACATACCCTTCAAGTGTCATGATTAAATCATGGCATCCCATTTTGGGGTACTGTCAGGGATTGGACTGAGGAGGAATGATGGGAGCGACACACCCCTTTTTTCTGAACCTTCCCAAGGGCAGGAGGACAGTATTGATTTAGAACAGTGGTTTGCAGAGGGGCATAAACCAGAGGGGGAAAGCTGGGAGATACTGGGTGAGGAACAGCTAGAAGAGGAAACACCAGGAGAGAGACAGCTGGCAGATTCAGTGTCTTTGGACAGCATTTCTGACCCCCCTTCGCCTAAGACTAGACGGACTTGGAAAGTGATAGAATAGTAAGCGCAAGGACAACAAGCTCAGATTACCCGATGTAGGAGTAATGTAGATTAATGGGGACTTTACTGGGAGTAACACCATTTTTTAGAGAGATATGCATTCCTTTGTCTCCCGCTGTGATTATTAAAGAGCTTATCTGGTAAGAATGCTCCTTCCATTTGATCTGTTTATTTACTGCCACTTGGAGAGGGATCCGATTTCCCCAAAGCCTGACAGAGACTGTGCTCTCACGTTCAGGGTGTGATCTTATATGGGATTGCAGTGTCTAAAACCATGCATTTTGGGGGTGCTGTGATCTCACACTGTTCACATGACTCATGCAGGCGAGCATCCTGGAAGATGTGCGCCCCGGTTTTCTGCGGTAACTTGTTGGAGGGTATTATTATCTTATTATATTTACATCCTACCTTTCCTCCAGGAAAGATGGCATACATGGTTCTGCCCCTCTCCGTCTCATTCTCCTAACAACCTTTTGTGGTAGGCTAGGCTGAAAGAAGAGACAGCTTCATGGCTGAGAACCTTGATCTCCTAGCTTCTAGTCCAGCGTTCTAACCAGTACACCATACTGGCTCATGTCACAAAAGCTTAGCGGCTGCCACAGCTTAGCGGCTGCCACAGAGAAAGTCATCTGTTGGACCACCACATCATCTCCCCAAACTTCAGAGGGTGGTGGAACTTCCAGGAGGTCCTCTCTACTGAGCTTAACACCCAAGAGGGTCTGCAGGGAAGGAGATTTGTCTTTTAGATATTTGAGGTGTAAGTCACTTAGGGTTTTGAGCACTCAGTCGATGGGTGACAACTTGCCTACTAGGCTTTTGTTAAAACAGACGAACGTTTCCAGAAGGGGATTTGGGGCATTTGTTAAAAAAATAAATGGTTTCAAACATCACAGCCAATTTGCAAGCAGTACAGATTTATGCTCTTTTGGGGGGCTTCCTCAAATTTCCCCAGACATATTTTTTTTCCTGAGGAAAAACACTCAAATTCACTTTGAGTTTTGCCTTAGGCAGGACACTGAGGGCAAGCCTGATATCAAACTCTTCATTAGATACCAATTTCTGGGATGCTGAACCAGACAGTTGCCTTTGTGCCTTGGAGCCCAGAGCTGGTCTGCTCCTAAGAGTAGTTGACAACCCATTCCATTTGCGACAGTAATGAGCAAAGAAGTTGAAACTCATCTCAGCGGGGGGTTCCGCAGACAGTCAGCTGGCCTTGGGGTCATCTGAAGTGCAATGTCAGTACCGCTTGCATATACTAGTAGCCAGCCATGCTTTTTTCCCATTCTTTCCTGATACCCCAGGCTTCGATTGCTACTCAGTGGTAGGAATGGCAAAGACAGCTCTGCAACCCTGACCTTGTAGGCCGACCGCAATGACTCAGTGGCACGCTGCTGCTAAAGAGATTTTTTTTCCTTGGGAAATCATGAGCCACTGAATAATTTCCATTCCTATTATTATTCTAAGGCCTACGGCAAGATGACTGTGGTTACAAGTGGAGCAAGGATTGCATGTTGAATGTTGAACTCTCTTCTGTGCTTGGAGTTAACAGTCTGAAAAAGAAAAATGTACGGAGCCAAATATAGCCCAGAAATTCTCCTACCCATCACAAGAATCTGTCTAAGGTATTAAATCTTCGCTGGTTTCATAAGCGATAAAGTGAAACGAAAACATTCCAGGCATATTCTCTCTTTAAGAGAGAGAGAGAGCGTCCTGTTGGGAACAGCAACTGAAAGAAGAGCAAGAGGAAAGTTTAGGGGAAATGGGTTGGTTTTTCCACTCCTATCAGGGTGGTGTAAAAATATGAGCCGTAAGATTTCCAGAATAGACAAGATTCAGAAATAGCATCTGGAATGTTTTTCTCCTGATCAACTGAGCTTCAGGTGGTTCAGACTTTGATATACACAAGATACCAGAAATTTGGATGCCTCTCTTTGGATGTCTGAAGAAACACAGATGACGGCATTTGTAGTCTGACGACATTTGAAGAGTCACCTGTTACCAGTCTCTAGTGTAAACACAACAGAGTCATTGATACTGCGATAGAGGGCTCAGCCCCTCTTCCATTTGTTGCATGATTCCTAGCCATGGGTTCTTTTTTTGTCCCACAAATGTCAGTTGGGTTTTCTGCATATGGACTTTTGTTCCAATTCAGCAGTAAATAGCAAGTTTGTCTGGGGAAGGCAGCAGGACAAAAAAAACCCCCAAAATCTATTGAATCCATGACTAGAAATCACGGGGCAAGTGTGGATGAGGCCAAGAGAGGAAAGCTGGGCTTTTTCATACAATTCACAGAAGCAAACCAAGATTGCTCCCAGTTGTATATTCTGTGAAGAAGAAGAAGAGTTTGGATTTGATATCCTGCTTTATCACTACCCGAAGGAGTCTCAAAGCGGCTAACATTCTCGTTTCCCTTCAACAAACACCCTGTGAGGTGAGTGGGGCTGAGAGACTTCAGAGAAGTGTGACTAGCCCAAGGTCACCCAGCAGCTGCATGTGGAGGAGAGGGGAAGCGAACCCGGTTCACCAGATTACAAGTCTACCACTCTTAACCACTACACCACACTGGCTCCCACTGTGGGGAGCCTCTACTGGTTCTACCTCCCTGTGGGTATTTTTCCAGAAAGCCTATGTTTCTGGCGACTGGAAGGCCATAGATACTCCCTCCCTGCTCTAACAAGGTCCCATCTTCTGTTTATTCATCTCTATTTGGCTTCTTTCCTACAGAATTCTGTTCTGCCTAGAATTCACAATGTTCATAATTTGAAAACTCATCTTTTCACTCATGTGGCGCTGTGGTCTAAACCACAGAGCCTAGGGCTTGCTGATCAGAAGGTCGGCGGTTCGAATCCCCGCAACGGGGTGAGCTCCCGTTGCTTGGTCCCTGCTCCTGCCAACCTAGCAGTTTGAAAGCACGTCAAAGTGCAAGCAGATAAATAGGTACCGCTCCGGCTGGAAGGTAAACAGCGTTTCTGTGCACTGCTCTGGTTCACCAGAAGCGGCTTAGTCATGCCGGCCACATGACCCTGAAGCTGTCTGCAGACAAACGCTGGCTCCCTCGGCCTATAGAGCGAGATGATCGTGCAACCCCAGAGTTGTCTGCGACTGGACCTAACGGTCAGGGGTACCTTTACCTTTACCTTTTTTCTATCTTGGTTAAAATTCCTTCCTTTTTCCTGCTTTTCCAGAGTGCAATACCACAGGCATAATAATAATAATAATAATAATAATAATAATAATAATAATAATGTTACAGCACTGAAATGTAGGCGCTATTTAGATCAATAATAATCTACATTATCATAGTTGGCATCTTTTAGCACTGAAGCCATATTCCCTGCCTGCAATGTCTGGCTGTTACTATAATGCTGTCCATTCTTTCCCACAATGGCTCTGCCCACAAGTGTTGACTCTGCAAAAAAATAAAATAAAAAAAAATGGCAACATATGGTGAGTCCTTCTAGAGTTCCCTTGCTGGTTTTGTGATGTTTAGAAATAAACATTGGCAGTGGTTTTTCAAGAGAGTACTTGATGGTTGCTTTCTTCTTCTTTTCAGATGGTGTCAGTAGTCTGTAACTCTCCTTCCAACAGACTAGATATTAATTTTGGCACTTAAAATTGGACAGACTTGAGAAACGGGTCTATTCACAAATCACAACCTCTATGATTTATGAATGGTAGCTTGTTCGTAGTAGTTTCATAGGCAACGTGTCTGCTTCCCATGACCACTGAGATACCTCAAAACCTGTTCTGGTAGAGGCTTTTAAAACCAATTACTGTTAACACGTTCAGTGGCCGAATCAACATTTTTAGTGACCTGAATAAGAGTTGTCAATTCCTGGCTATCTTAGGAACTTCTAACTCACCTGCCCGTCACCCCAGCAGGTGACTGTGTAAACAACAGCAAGGATATTTCTCTGTCTACTGGGAGTCATAGTTCCATAGAGAACATGAGCCTAATTAATCTTCAAAGGATGTGTGGTTTAAACATCTGGGAACTCCTTGTTGGGGAAGAAGGCGAGGACTGTTAGCTCAAATTAACAATCCTGGAAGAATGACTATGACCAGTGCTATTTTTCTAGAAAGAGAGGTGCCATAACTCACCATGAATGCCTCTTTTGTTCTCTTAGAATGACAATGGCCCCCACCTGAGATGTGCTGGAACTGAGTTCCAATGAGTTCCGACTGGGGAAAAGTCCTGACTATAACTTATATAATAATAATTTATTATTTATACCCTGCCCATCTGGCTGGGTTTCCCCAGCCACTCTGGGCGGCTTCCAACCAAATATTAAAAACAATACAGCATCAGACATTAAAAACTTCCCTAAACAGGGCCACCTTCAGTTGTCTTTTAAAAGTAAAATACTTTTTTATTGCCTTGACATCTGCTGGGAGGGTGTTCCACAGGGCAGGCGCCACTACCGAGAAGGCCCTCTGCCTGGTTCCCTGTATCCTCACTTCTTGCAGCGAGGGAACCGCCAGAACACCCTCGGCGCTGGACCTCAGTGTTCAAGCTGGATGATGGGGTGGAGATGCTCCTTCAGGTATACAGGACCAAGGGCTTTAAAGGTCAGCACCAACACTTTGAATTGTGCTCGGAAACGTACTGGGAGCCAATGAAGATCTTTCAGGACCAGTGTTATGTGGTTATATGTTATCTGGTTTTTGATGGACTGTTGCATGACAAAAGAAAAAGGTATTTTAAAAAAGAATGTCAAAATTGAAAGTTTATTTACTGCCTCTCTGCAATTTCTGGTTTTTGAATATGTCAGTACTCAGGTCTGGACAAAACTATAATTTTGCTTTAGTACACACCCACACACCCCCCATCCTGAATACACATGCCCCCCCTAACAATGGCCTGTGTAGATAACTTTTTGTTCACATACTTTCTTGATTATTTCATTGCATAAATGCAGACTCTCTTCCAGCCTCCTCCCTCTGCTTTGTTGATTCAGGGAACATGGACTTAACCTTGACTTTGGGGTCAATGCTTTCTGCAAAGTGTACAGTCAGCAGAGAGTACGGGAGAAAATCAATGTGGAACATATTACCGAATATGATGCTCAGACGTAAATGCTTGGAAGTCATGCCTGGAGATGGAAGCAACAGAGGTTATTTTAAAAGGAGAGCATGTCAAAGGAGCTCTTTCATTTGGTGTGCTTGCTTCTTATTCTTCATCAGTTTTTGACCGCAGCCTCTCCTCTCTCTTTTGTGAAGAGGTTTCTTTTATGTTTCAGCCTTCAACTCGCTGGGAGGCTAAGTGGAGTCATGGCTGACTCCCTCAGCTTCACTGGGGCTGGATAGCTGGCAATGGAATTAATAGGCTAGTTTGTTATTTAGAGCATGTATAAACCAGTTGCTCAACAACTTCTCCAAGTGGTGTACAAGTCCTATTCTTTACAAAGCATGAATAAAATAAAAAAGAATTATTATTAATATTGATTTGTAGGCTGCCCTTCATCTGTAAACCTCAGGGTGGTTCACAACTTAAAATAAACAAACCAATTAAAAACAAATATACATAAAGCCATAATTAGAAATAAAGATAAAATCAAGATACAGCCTTACCCACTTTGGAAGAATGCCTGGACTTGGTTGAGATTTAACATGTTTAATTAGAGAAAAACCATGACTGACATTTATTAAGGACTGGAAATTTGTTATGTACTTTTTGCGTGGAAGAGAAAAGGAACTTGCAATAGCTGGATTTGAAGATTGAAAAAAACACTGGTTTATAGTTGATAGAATGGTTGGGTCCTAAGGAGTGAATACTATATTTAGCTGCAGGACAGAGAGCCAGAAGTCCTCTTATTCTTCTTTATTTTTCTCTAATCTTTTCTCTCTCTTTCTCTTCTCTTGCTTTCACTCTCCTTTTCTTGTCTTTTTCTCCTCTCTGCCTTTCTTCTTATTTAGATTAAATAGCTGTTTAACACCCGTATAGTATAAAAAATATACTTTTGTAATGGGTATGGGTTTTGGGGGGTAAATCTCTGAATAAGTATGAATAATTTTGTAAATTGAGGGAGAGAGAGAAAGAAAGAAAGAAAGAAAGAAAGAAAGAAAGAAAGAAAGAAAGAAAGAAAGAAAGATAAATCAATGAAACCATCTAAGACAAATCTAAGGTCCCATCTGCACCATACATTTGTGGCCATGCAGAAAGACCTCTAGGATGTCATAACGCTCTTGGGTACCACATGGATGACCCCAGGGCTAGTTAGTTCAGCTGCATAATGCTAGGATACCGAGTCCTTTGTCTGTTTCAGCAAGTGCGGGTGATATAATAGTGCAGAGGATAGAAAATGCACTATTAAGTGGGGCTGAAATCGTCTTGCCCACCCCACCGCACCCCGCAAAACAAGTTGGTTTCCATGCAGATTTCGCATTCTGTACAGAAGATCCCTGGCCAAACCTGACTTCCAGCCTTTCCACGGAGCCATCAGAAGCCTGAATACTCCCATTTTGCTCTGTATGCAAAATCTGTCCGCACAGTCCGAGTTCTGAATACTCCCTGCCCTACTTTCCACACACACCCTACAAATCACCAACACCGCTATGCTAAAAATACTCCTCAATTTGAAACGAGCTACCACCTGCAGGATACTGTCTGAACAAGCTACAATTGCTATAGGTTGTCAGCTTGATCTGCCTGAACATGGGCAAAAGTTTTCCCCTGGGCATGCCAGTACAGTGTGGGAAAACCACATGTAACCTTTGCAGGCATCGTTCCACGAATGTGCTGTGCATGCATGTGTGCCTGTTTTGCCATGTGTACATGCAGCGGCCAACGACTATAAGGCACAGAGACCTTCTTGTTTACTTACGAAGGTCACAGAAATTATGTACTCCATTCTCCCCAAATAAGGGCTCTGTGGATGAGCAACATAGACTAGAACACGGTTTCCTAAACTTTGGTCTCCAGCTGTTATAATAATAATAATAATAATAATAATAATAATAATAATAATAATAATAATAATTTTTATTTTTTATACCCCGCCCATCTGGCTGAGTTTCCCCAGCCACTCTGGCCGGCTCCCAATCAAGTGTTAAAAACAATACAGCATTAAGTATTAAAAACTTCCCTGAACAGGGCTGCCTTCAGATGTCTTTTAAAGATAAGATAGCTGCTTATTTCCTTCACATCTGAAGGGAGGGCGTTCCACAGGGCGGGCGCCACTACCAAGAAGGCCCTCTGTCTGGTTCCCTGTCACCTCACTTCTCGCAATGAGGGAACCGCCAGAAGGCCCTCGGAGCTGGATCTCTGTGTCCGGGCTGAACGATGGGGGTGGAGATGCTCCTTCAGGTATACAGGACCAAGGTTGTTTAGGGCTTTAAAGGTCAGCACCAACACTTTGAATTGTGCTCGGAAACGTACTACGGACAATAACTCCCATCATTCCTAGCTAGCAGGGCCAGTGGTCAGGGATGAATCCCACATGGCAATGCTGTTTAAACAACATTTGATTCGGCTCATTTGGTTAGAGCGTGGTGCTGATAATGCCACGGCTACAGGTTCGATCCCCGTATGGGAGACCTGCATATTCCTGCATTGCAGGGGGGTTGAACTAGATGATCCTTAGGGTCCCTTCCAACTCTACAATTCTATGATTCCAGGATTCAAGATGCTTTGCTCCCTGAGGAAGTTCAATCATAGCAAAGGACGCAAAAAGGATGGAAAAAGAGCCCGCACAGTGCAATTGCCCTGTCAAACAGCAGCAAACGCTCATTCAGATCTGTAACTCAGGCCTTCCTGCTTTCCCTGTGTAATTAGGTTGTTTCCATGGTAATGATCTAATTATGGTCTTCTTGGCTTTGTGTAATCACATTTGCTGTGTTTTGGCATTTGATGATTCTGCCCCCCCCCCCAACACCTTTCCTTATTTCTGAACCAAAGCACTTGGCAACTCTATTCCCTTTCTCTTAAGCTGAATAATGACTTTTCGAGAAGAAAACCTGGGTGACTTTTTCTTCTTTCTTTTGCTTCTGCTAAAAAAGGAAAGGAAGAAAAAGAAGTAAGGATAAGGAATGCGAAGAGGCAGGGAGGCACCATGTTTCCCTCCCCCTGCTAAAAGAGTTTCCATGGACTGGAATTGGCACACGCAGCTTGTGAACTGCCAAGCCAAGCTCAGCCCATCCTCTCTGCATGGTGGTTTTGCTAGGAGCCAGGCTTGCCTGAGATGTTTTGCTGCCTGAGGTAAAAAACAAACATGCACTTCATGTATAGAAGTCCCCCATCCATCCCTGCACTAGGACTGCATGTTGGGCATTAGATCTCTCAGATAGGCTGTGTTGCTGATTTTCCTACCCTGGGGATGGGAAACCCTTCACTTCTGGGCAACCATCAGAGGTTCAGGCACCAGCGGTGGAGCAAGTTAATGCAAATTTTACTACTACTACTACTATTACTACTACTAATTTTATTATTTGTACCCTACCCATCTGACTGGGTTGCCCCAGCCACTCTGGGCAGCTTCCAGCAAAAACATAATAAAACATTAAACATTTAAAACTTTCCTATACAGGGCTGCCTTTAGATGTCTTCTAAAGGTTGTATAGTTACTCATCTCATTGGAATCTGATGGGATAGCATTACACAGGGTGGGAGCCACTACCAAGAAGGCCCTCTGCCTGGTTCCCTGTTACTTCACTTCTCGTAGTGAGGGAACCACCAGAAGGCCCTCAGAGCTGGACCTCAGTGTCTGGGCTGAACGATGAGGGTGAAGATGCTCCTTCAGGTAGACACCCACTCCATCCAGGCAACCAAAAGGCGATATCATGCTTCAAGGGCAAATTCCAGCCAGGCAAAAACATTTATGATGTGAAGCAAGGCCTGTGAGGGGTGTGGCTTGGAAGAGGAGTGTGGCCTTGAGCAAATTCTGAGGGACAGGTAGCGATTGGGGGTAGGACTACAATTGGACCATGGGACTCAGATTCACTGCCGTATTCCTTGTGCCAGATCTCATGAGTCTTCACTCTTCCTTGAGCTGGTCAATCCAGTGGCGTAGCAAGGTCAGGTGGTACCCGGGGTGGAAATTTTTTTGTCACCTCTCCCCCCACATTGAAATCTAGTTGGACTCTCAAGAGACTGTGATCTACTCACAGTAGGGGGTTACAGGGTTACAGGGTTGGGGTCCTGAGTTGAGGGAGATTCTGGTTCTCTCCTTCCAGTCACCCTCCGCTTGTTTGATCACCTGCCTCCTTCCTGTCCTCTCTCTGCCTGCCTGCCTGCCTCCTACAGCAGCTCAGGGGTACAGGGCTGTCAAAATGAAGGGAGAAGGGGGGAAGACCACCAGCAAAGCGGCGCAACTCCACCCTTGCCCCGACGGATCGCCGTAGGTGGAAATCAGGGGCGGGCAGCACGCCGAATGTCACCCCCCTCGGTAATGACACCGAGTGGCCTGCCTCCACCGCTCCCACCTTGCTTCACCCCTGGGTCCACCATTTTGATTGTTCAAAGAAAAGAAGACATGTATTCTATCTAACCTTGACAGTGGGAAACCTAGAAGGAGGGAGGAGATGAAAAACCAGCTACCTTTTACCCTGCTAAGCCATGCAGAGTCAGAGTTGTCTTCTGTCAAGGCACCCTAGAAGCGACAGAGATGTTTGTGGGAAGCTATTTGATAAGAGTTACTATGGCAATAGGAAATCTCCAGGGAGGGGGAAATCAATTAAGTGATATAATGGCAACAAGCCAAGAACAAAAAGCCAAATTCCTCTTTTGGGTTACACAGGAAGTTCTGAACAATAATGAGCCCAGAAAAACAAAGGCTGCTACTTTCCCCCGTCTCAGACAGAAATATTATCTCTCAAACAACACAGGCTGCCAAGGATTTAACTTGGGGTCTTCTGCATTCAAGACAGGTGCTCTACCACTGAGAAATGGTCCTTCCCCATTGGGAAAGAGTACTGCTCTTCCAACTTCCTCATTCAGCTCCGTGTATGTACTTCTCAAGGAAGAGAAAAAGAGCAACCTTCACCACTCCATTACCAAGGCGGCAGTGAGAGGGGGCACCTAGAGATTTCATGGATGCCAGGGAAAGACTTCAAGAGTGCCATTGAAAGCAAGTTGGAAAGAATCATCTGCTGCTGTTCATCTTCAGCATCTGATAATCGCAGGGATATTGCCTCTAAATCTGGAAATTGCATTTATTGTCATGGCTACTGATTGATATATCCTCCATGAAATGAAGGCTGCTTGGATCTCAGCCTGTCATTCATTATTGCAGTACGATAAATGCACCATAAAAGGGTCCACTTCAACAACAGTGAACCAGTTATCAGGTGGCTTTGGAACTACAGCCAAAATTAAGATGACTGTGATTGTGTACAATCCACATTTCCAACAACAGCATTCCGCATACTCAGCTTCAGTCAAGCTGGTTCCAGCAAGAAACGTAAGAGAAGGCGCATGGCACAGGTCTCCCATTTACACTGTGTGCTGCTAAGTGGCAGAGGCTGAGCCAAGGGCTTGCGCAAAGATCGCTTTCAATTTGGAGGTGCACAAATTAAAACTGACACAAGGCAGCATTAGCTTGTGGGCTGAAGATGCCCCTTGTTCATCAGATAACATTAACAGGACAATCGATACAGCCAGATAAGTGTATGCCTTCAGGAATCCAGGAAAACAAAAGGCTGCATCAATGTGGTCTACACAGTTTTCTCTGACAACTCATAAAGGCCTCATGCGATGGAAACCTATGAATGTCCATTGGTCGTGATCCAAAACTGTGTGCATGTATTAGGGGGAATATAACTTGAGAGGTTAATGTGCATAACAACCACCCATTGTGCATCTTGGCCAAGGAGGTAAAGGTAAAGGTACCCCTGCCCGTACGGGCCAGTTGTGACCGACTCTAGGGTTGTGCGCTCATCTCACTCAAGAGGCTGGGAGCCGGCACCGTCCGAAGACACTTCCGGGTCACGTGGCCAGCGTGACGAAGCTGCACTGGTGAGCCAGCACCAGTGCCGCACACGGAAACACCGTTTACCTTCCCGCTATAAAGCGGTACCTATTTATCTACTTGCACTTAGGGGTGCTTTCGAACTGCTAGGTGGGCAGGAGCTGGGACTGAATGACGGGAGCTCACCCCGCCGCGGGGATTCGAACCGCCGACCATACGATCAGCAAGTCCTAGGCACTGAGGTTTTACCCACAGCGCCACCTGCGTCCCTGACCAAGGAGAATGTGCACCTAATCCAGTCATAAAGAGGGAATTGTGCACATTTCCCGGTCAGTATGCAGTATCGCTAACAGCTCATGAAGAATGTGCATGTAATGACTGAATTCTGTACATTCTCTGGCCATTAAGCATAATCAACAGGTCTTGAGGAATGTGCATATATCAGCTAAACGTTGCATGTTCTCAGTCAATCATTATGCATAATCCCCAACAGGCCTCAGGAAATTTACACTTCCTTTTGTACATTCTCAAGGCAAATAGGCACATTCTCCAGGCGGTATGCAAAAATCTCCAAGAAACATGTCATCTTTCCATTACATTTTGTTCAGAAGTCTGCAGTCTGCACCCCCACCCCACATGTGCTGCTTCTAGCCCACTGCCAAATCTTACATGGACCACAAAGTGCCTTTCCCACTGACCAGCAGGTCCAAAGAAAGAAAATTGGGGCTCTGGATAAAAATCAACTTTTCCTGTAGTCCAGACCCCTGACTTTTCACCTTTCTTAGCGATTTACCCACCGCTGACTATTGATGTGTCATCATTCTCAAAGTATTTGGATCCTCACGTATCCAAATGGAACAATCTGTACATATATGCAGGCTGGATGGGAATCTAAAGTTTTGCAGAAGTACATATAAAAAAACATTGTAGAAAAAATATAGGGGGGCGGAGAGACCCCAAAACAGCCTGATGAGGGCTAACCCTGATCAGCGGTCATGCGGGCTGACTGATGGAGAGCATGGACAGTGCTTTTTCCCTAGAAAAATAGGTGTCGGTACTCACCATGGAGTTGTTATAGTAAGTGCCACATTTTCTAACAAGAAAGAAAGAGGGGTGCTGCTACTGCGTACCCTTGAGTACCCCCAGGGAGAAAAAAACACTGGGCATGTGGGAGTACAGAAAACAATGGGGAAGGTCAAAGCGGCGAGACTTTTATCTGCACAAAGATGGAAAGATTCATCATTACCTATGATGGAGGAACGGTTTTTAAACTTACAGTGGTACCTTGGTTCTCAGACGTCTTGATACTCCAACAACTTGGAACCCAACACTGCAAACTTGGAAGTTACTGTTCCGGTTTGTGAACTTTTTTTGGAAGCTGAATGTGCTCTGTTTTGAGTGTTACGCTTCCGATTTGAGTGACACACTTCCGTTTTGGGTGACACACTTCCATTTTGAGTGACACACTTCCATTTTGAGTGTTACGCTGAGGTCTGTATGTTTTGCTACTTATTTTGTTTTCTTATTTTAGCGGCTTTTTTGTTTTGTTTTTGTGACTGTGTGGAACCCAGTTCAGCTACTGATTGATTGTATGACTGCAGTACATTGTTTATTGCTTTCATTTTATGGATCAATGGTCTCATTAGATAGTAAAATTCATGTTAAATTGCTGTTTTAGGTTTTTTTGTTTTTTTAAAAAAGTCTGGAATGGATTAATCCATTTGGCAATACTTTCTATGGGAAAGCGCGCCTTGGTTTTAGAATGCTTTGGTTTTGGAACGGTCTTCCAGAACGGATTAAGTTAGAGAACGAAGGCACCACTGTACTGGACTTAGCTGAGATGGCAAAGTTGACATATCTAATCAGAGAAAAAACATTGTCCATATTACTAAAGATTGGAAACTCCTTATAGGCTTTTTGCATAAAAAAAGAAAATGAACTTAAGATATCTGGGTTTGAGGACTGCAGAAAATATTGTTTATAGAAAGCGGAGTTGTTGAATGGTATCGTGGAGTGGATGATTTGAATACTCTTGACAGACAAAGAATCTGTTCTCTTTTTTTCTTTTTTCTTCCTTTGTCTTCTTTTCTTTTTTCTTTTCCTTCCTTTGGTTTGTGGTTTTATCTCTGATATAAAAAAATGGATATTTGATATTAACCTTTGTACATTTTCTTTTAAACCTTAATAAAAAAAATTATTGGAAGAAAAAGAAAGCAGCGAATGGAGTATTCTAGGAGAGGGTATGGCTGGATGGAAAGTTGAAACGAAACACTCCCCACCAGAACATTCTGCCTTCAGGTTCCCCTTGCAGCTGCCCTTTTCCTGAGGCGGCATATGTCGAAGAATCTCTGGGGAAATGGACTTCATACTAGAAGTAACCCAAACATGAATAATAATCCACAGACGTCTCTGGCCGTGAGGGTCATCATGTCTCCTGTGTGTCAGGTCTGGAAAAGACTGTCACCAGAAACGAACTGTTGGGAAATCCTTTGGTGTGTCTGTGTGCTTAAAGTGCTGAGGCAACGGATATCATTATCACTAATGCCTTACCATCAGCCCGAGACTGGAAGTGAGATCAATTTCATAATAAATCAATCCCAATTTCCAATGTGCAACAGCTTTATCTGCCGGGGCTGACTTGCCAAGGACAGTGAGATGCCAAGGTCAAATCGAAAAAGACAGATCACATTTTCAGCTTTCCCTTAAAACATTTCCTTAGCTATCCTGAGGCACAGACCCCAGCGGACACTTCACAGTTTATTTACCCAGTCTGCAGACGTTCTCCTGAGGGATTTTTTTTAGCTGTCAGTGGGTCTGCCACAGTAGGAAGAGCCTATTTAACACTCTGCATGCATGGACTGAAGCAATTGTTTAACTTGGGTCAAGAGTTTGCCCTGTGCAATCTGGCCTTTCCCAACCTGGTGCCCTCGGAATGTTATTGGGCTCCAGCTTCCATCAACCGAGGCCACACAGCCACTTCTCAGGAATGATGGGAATTGTAGTCTGAAACATCTGGAGCAGCATGGCCCAACACATGGTCCGGATGCCACATGTGGTCCTTCCCAAAGCCTAGTGCCTTACTTATCTGGCTTTGGGAAGGTAGCATGAGGGCTGGGGCCACCCCCTCAAATTTTGGCCTTGCAGTCCCCGACTGAGCTACCCCACATGTGACAACGCATTGTGTGGCTCACAGGTTCTGTGTGGAAGTACTCTTGTAGCCCACTTGGTATGAAAAGTTGGACTGCCCTGATTTGGAGGAACCAGTGTGGTGAGGAAGCCTGATGAAATTATCTAGTATAGGAATAAAGAACATACACGCCAACATTTCTCTGATGAAAGTAGGGACATCCTACAGTGGTACCTCAGTTACATACGCTTCAGGTTACATAAGCGTCAGGTTACAGACTCTGCTAACCCAGAAATAGTACCTTGGGTTAAGAACTTTGCTTCAGGATGAGAACAGAAATCGTGTGGTGGCGGCATGGCGGCAGCAGGAGGCCCCATTAGCTAAAGTGGTGCTTCAGGTTAAGAACAGTTTCAGGTTAAGAACGGACCTCCGGAACGAATTACCATATTTTTCGCCCTATAGGACGCACTTTTTCCCCTCCAAAAATGAAGGGGAAATGTGTGTGCGTCCTATGGAGCGAATGCAGGCTTTTGCTGAAGCCTGGAGAGTGAGAGGGGTCGGTGCGCACTGACCCCTCTCGCTCTCCAGGCTTCAGGAAGCTGTCCGCAAGCCTTGCAAGCCCGGTGGGAGTTCCCGTGGGCTCGCAAGGCTTGCGGGCAGCAGCCTGCAGCCTGAAGCGCGGGGTGCCCTCCGGAGACCTGGTTTGGAGGCTGGCGCTGGGGAGAAGCGGAGCGCCGCCATCCCACTGTTCCCCGACCTGGTTTGGATTCCCCGACCTGGTTTTGGGGGGAAAATAAAGGGAATTCCCCCCCTTTATTTCCCCCCCCCAAATCTAGGTGCGTCCTATGGGTCGGAGTGCCCTATGGGACGAAAAATACGGCAAGTACTTAACCCAAGGTACCACTGTATTCCATAATGATAATTTTGCTATTTATACCCCACACATCTTACTGTTTTCAGAGAGCCAGTGTAGTGTAGTGGTTAAGAGCGGTGGACTCATAATCTGGTGAACTGGGTTCGCTTCCCCACTCCTCTGCATGCAGCTGCTGGGTGACCTTGGGCTAGTCACACTTCTCTGAAGTCTCTCAGCCTCACTCACCTCACAGAGTGTTTGCTGTGGGAGAGGAAGGGAAAGGAGACTGTTAGCCACTTTGAGACTCCTTAAGGGGAGTGAAAGGCAGGATATCAAGTCCAAACTCTTCTTCTTCTTACTGGGTTGCCCCAGCCACTCTGGGCAGCTTCCAACGTATATGCTTTCAGATGGCTCGGGGGTTGGATAAAACCATACCATCCAACATTTCTCTAATGAAAATACAGACATCCTATCATAACCTTCAACATTTCTCCAATGAAAATAGGGACATCCTAAGGAAAAATGGGAAGGGACGCGGGTGGCGCTGTGGGTAAAAGCCTCAGCTCCTAGGGCTTGTCGATCGAAAGGTCGGCAGTTCGAATCCCCGCGGCGGGGTGCGCTCCCGTCATTCGGTCCCAGCGCCTGCCAACCTAGCAGTTCGAAAGCACCCCCGGGTGCAAGTAGATAAATAGGGACCGCTTACTAGCGGGAAGGTAAACGGCGTTTCCGTGTGCGGCTCTGGCTCGCCAGAGCAGCGATGTCACGCTGGCCACGTGACCCGGAAGTGTCTCCGGACAGCGCTGGCCCCCGGCCTATAGAGTGAGATGGGCGCACCAACCCCAGAGTCTGTCAAGACTGGCCCGTACGGGCAGGGGTACCTTTACCTTTTAAGGAAAAATGGGACATTCTGGGATCAAATGAGAAACCAGGATGGCTTCTCTAAATCAGGGACATCTCTGGCAAATAAGGACACTTGGAGGGTCTGAAAGAAGAGCCCATAATGGGTTTTGTAGAGCTCACGAAGATGTCATCCTTGAGAATGACTGACCTTCTGGAAGCTGAGCTAGGGCTATGGATATATGAGGCTCACCTATACATATTTCACTTGTGTTCTCTATTACTAATACTAATAGTACTAATAATAATTCATTTTATATCCCATCCTTACTCCTGAAGGAATGCAGGGTAGCAAACACATCAATAATAAAACATTTTGCAAAAACATTTTTAAAAGCATTTAAAAACAGTCTAACAACAGTCGAAAAAACAGTTATCTCAGCTGTGAATCCTGCAGGCCTTTTCCCACCTACCTGGGAGGGAAGGGCCTGACTGACTCCAGCTACAAAAGCTGAGGCTGCAGAAGAGGCCAGAGACCATCTTGGCTGCTCTTGGTGCAAACCACCATTGTCAGGATTGCAAGCAAAGGTAGTAGGTACTGTCTGTGCTTATGGTGTGTGTGTGTGTGTGTGTGTGTGTGTGTGCGTGTTCTCCTCTTGCTAATTATTCTGTATGAAATGTGCATTTTATATTTGACTTTCCTTAATAATGTTTTCTTTTGAAATATTTAATGTGACTTTTTTTTGTTAAGTTTGCTATGTTAAATGCGCATTCTGTAGCTGACCTACATCCTTTGTAACGTTTCATTTTGAAATCTTTAAGATAACATTTTAGTTTCCTGTTAATTAGCTGGCTTTGAATATATATGTTATATTTGACTTTCTTCTGTCATGTTTTTCTTCTGGATTGTTTTATGGTTTAATGCAGGTTGCAAATAGCTTTGAGATTTTCCCCATCCTAAAAATATAAAGCCTGTGATTTTCCCCCCTAAAAATAATAATGTTTCGGGGTACTCTCATTTTCCTACTTATATTGAAATACTGCCCCTCAATGAGGCCATACTCAGATTCACAAAACTTTTAGGGGGTATGTGTACCCCTGCGTACCCCCAGAAAAAAACCCACTGTTATAAAGTGGTATAGAAATGAAAAGAAAATGAATAATATGGAACTACTATACTTTGGCCACCTCATGAGAAGAGAAGACTCCCTGGAAAAGACCCTGGTGCTGGGAAAGATGGAGGGCACAAGGAGAAGGGGACCACAGAGGACAAGATGGTTGGATAGTGTTCTCGAAGCTACCAGCGTGAGTTTGACCAAACTGCGGGAGGCAGTGGAAGACAGGAGTGCCTGGCATGCTCTGGTCCATGAGGTCATGAAGAGTCGGACACGACTAAACAACACAAACTTCTGATGCTTGTAGACTGTCAACCCAGGTAGGTCACTGAATCCTCCTGGACAGGAAGAAGTATCAAAGGCTTCCTGTTCTGGTTGAGCCTCACCTGAGCAACACAATCTTCCTCAGCTCTATGTAATCTTAGAAGATGAGCAATTAAATAGGCCTGAGATGGTATGTTTGATGTTGTTGGCATCATCAGAGATTTACAACCTCTTCTGGACAATGGCAGTTCTCTTTCTCAAGCTCTAGGAGGAAGACCTTTCATTGCCTACAGACAGCTACCCAATCTTAAACGACTCCTCACCCACAATAATACAGCAACCAGACTTAACATGGACACTGGGACCAGAGCCTGCAATAAACCCAGATGCCAACTTTGCTGCCACATACACCCAGACCACACCATCACTGGACCCAACAACTTCAAACATACCATCTCAGGCCTATTTAATTGTTCATTTCCTCAGCTCTGGTATCCTTCATTATTTGTTGGTCCTGTCTCCTGGTTTGACCTCCAGCCCTGTCTTCTGCTTCATTCCTCCTGGGTACCAGCTGGATTCCCAGCTCAGCTCATACTGCTACCCAGGGCCCATCTCAGCTACACAAGGCAACCTAAGAAATAAAGATAAAGGCATTCTCTTCATCAAAGAACATCTTCCGAGAGCTCATAACCTGATTCACCTGCAGGGATTGGTCCTGACTCATGGAAACGCTTGGTAGATGAATGCAGAATACAAAAACAAAAGAGTATAAAATCATCTCCTGCTGCTTTGGAAAGTTCTGCCTGTCAGATAGAATTCTTGCCACCAGTTTGGTGCCTTTAAAAATAAAACAGAGTTGCTAACAATATCTCCTCCAGTTGCTTTTGATGTATTTAAAAGGTGGGAAAAGACACATTAAAAAAAACGCAACTGCTCTGGTAAATAACAAGGAAAAGGTCCACAGGCTTTATTTTTGCTATAAAAAGGGTAGACAGGAGAGGCAAAGTATCCTCTTTGCATTGATTTTTTGTGGTGGTGAAGGAAAATGAACTGCAGGAGGGGGAGAAATTATCCTTAATGGATGTCTGGTTTGTTTGCTTGCTAGGAAAGACAAAACCCTTGGATACTAGCAATCATTTCTTTGGACTTGCTGAGACAGCATGTCTGAGAGAGAGCTAGTGTGGTTTAGTGGTTAGAGTCTTGGACTTGGACCTGGGAGACCAGGGTTCCATTGTCCACTCTGCCATGAAGCTCCCTCCTTGGGTGATCTTGGGCTACTCAAAATTATAAATAATTTTATAAGTTGTGTGTCCTTGTTTCTCAGTATGATCCTTTTACACAGTTTTGTATGTTTTGTGGTATTTTATACATTGTGATTTTGATTGGTTATAGATTAGTCATTCTCTACATATGAGTAATTAGTAATACTTTATTGTGATAAGTGTAAAGTGCTTAATTATTATTTCTTATGTTTAATTTTACTGTTTACTATTAGATTTTAATGGATTATTTAATATTGCTTTATTTTGCATAAATTGATTATTTTAAAGCTATTGTGACTTTTTGTATTGGATCAGATTGTTACTATTAATGCTTGGTGTTTTATTATGTTTTTATATGTGTTGGAAGCTGCCCAGAGTGGCTGGGGAAACCTAGCCAGATGGGCAGGGGATTATTATCATTATTATTATTATTATTATTATTATTATTATTATTATTATTAATTAACTGAATTCAGCCCTCTAAGTTTCTGTCTTACCCTCAAGACTCACCACAAATCTCTTGCTCTCCTGGATGAAAGATAGAGAGGCGGTGAGGGTAGAAACCACCCTAGTGTATAAAAGGTATAAAGGTGAAATTTAAACTTGTAGATCTGCCCACTTTGCCTCTGGCCTCAGCCATCGCTGGGTGTGGCCCGCAAGGTGTTGCCCAGAATGGAATATGTCCCTAGAGTTGTGTTACAACAGCTGATGCAGCCCAGACGAGCAGAAGGGAGGGGTGGACAGATCAGTCTATTTTCGGTCCATGTCAATTTCATTCATAAATCCACAGAACCATAGAATTGTAGAGTTGGGAAGGACTAAGGGTCATCTAAGTCCAACTCCCTGCAAGGCAGGAATCTTTTGTCCAACGTGGGGCTCAAACCCATGTCCCTGAGATCAAGATAGTCTCAAGCTCTACCGACTGAGCCATCCCAGTGGTCCTCCTGTCCTGTTTCCACACCCCACGAAAAAGGAAGTAAAATTTGTATTTACATTGTGGTCAATCTCTGAGCCCACCTCACCAAGAACCCATCATTCTGGCATGAGCTCCACCCCCTCTCCCTTGCACCACCTGCGTCAAAGGACTTAGTGTGATGAACAGGTGAGTTTGCCCCATAAAGAGTCCTCTGTATGTAGATGCTCATCCCCTCTAAGGATACAGGAAGTTCTTGAGATCCTAGACAGGACTTCATCACACTGACCTTGGCTGTACCCATAACATTGGTGGGCTTTACCGTTCTTTACTTAAAAGACAATATCAATAGACCAATCCACTGCCTTGACGATTATATGGCTCAGAGGTAAGCCCCTCTCTTGCATTAGGCTTCGTCTTGGATCTGGGCCACCACCATCCATCACTGGGTTGCTGACACCCACCCACCAATGTGTCCTTAGTTGTACTGTAAGCACCAGCATTGCCTTGGATGCTGTGTGCGTTTTTTGCATTCAAGATTCCCCATCTCCCTTGCCATTAGTTCACAACAGTGGAAGCTATTTGCATAAAACACATCGTTAGACACGGGTGGGATGACAGATCTGCCTTCTCATGCGTTCAGCAAACAGACTGTTGTTTCTGGTAACTGCATTGTAAGCCGCATGAGAATGTGGGCTGGGAGCACAAAACTCTCCAGGGGGGCTGGTTCTGGAGGAGCCGGCTTCCTTTTGAAATGAAGAGATGACTCATTTTGCTGTTTGAATGGGAGGCAGTGCATTTGCCTTCATAGGGACCCGTTCTCTTTTGATGTAAATCCAGGATCAAATCGGGGAGCTTGCTGCATCCTCCACCAGCTCCCAAAACCCCTTTCTGAGCAGCGTGCGTGTTAAAGGTCACAGAGGCTTATCCAAAATCGCATTCGAAAACACAACAGGTTGGCTCGGAGCACATGTCTGCCTGTTCCATTTGTAACATGTCCAACGGCTTCATTTCTGCTTGTGTTTGCAGGCGTGTGTTATTTCAATGTCTCCTTATCACTTCTATCAATCACTGCAGCCGGGGTCTGGAAAACAAGGCTGGCCCAGTGATGAGAAACAGGCAGGTTTTGATTGGACTCTCATGCAGCATTCCGGAGAATTGGCCGGATCTCAGAAGGTTTAACCCCTTCTTTTCCTCCAAAGATGCATCAGGAAAATGACCATTTCCCTCCAAAGGGAGTCATAGTTAATGGGGAAGAAAGGCACCATTTGCTTTGAGTTTGTGCACATAGAAGAAGAAAAGTTTGGAGTTGATACCCCACCTTTCACTCCCCTTGTTGTTGTTTAGTCATTTAGTCGTGTCCGACTCTTCGTGACCCCATGGACCAGTGCATGCCAGGCACACCTGTTGTCTTTGTCCATGGAGTTTTCTTAGCAAGGATACTGGAGTGGCTTGCCGGTTCCTGCTCCATTCCTGCTTCACTCCCCTTAAGGAGTCTCAAAGCGGACGGCGGCCATTTTGAGCGTGCCCAACTGATGTGTGAACACTGATGTGTGGGTCCTTATGGATTTGATATCCTGCTTTATCACTACCCGAAGGAGTCTCAAAGCGGCTAACAATTTCCTTTCCCTTCCTCCCCCACAACAAACACTCTGTGAAGTGAGTGGGGCTGAGAGACTTCAGAGAAGTGTGACTAGCCCAAGGTCACCCAGCAGCTGCATGGGAAGGAGTGGGGAAGCGAACCCAGTTCACCAGATTACGAGTCCACCACTCTTAACCACTACACCACGCTGGCTCTCTAGAACGTGGTCTCGAGAATACACATGCAAAATAGGGTCAGTAGTGCATTAGTGGGGGATTCCCCCCCCTTGATTTCCCCTGGGATGCTTCCCTAGTGTGACGACATTATTGATGTCTGGAGGGGCTACAGCACAACAAAAGTAGTACCCAAAATAGAACATTTGTGGTAGGAAAAGCTGTGGAATTCCAGTAGGTTATGTACTAATGGGAAATGGAGCAGTATGATTACCTCCAGACCTTTGCAGATGCAAATACTATTGAAAGTGGGATCGTGTATGACCAACCTGATAGAATCATGAGCACAAATGATCAGAAATGCGCAATTGAAAAGGACACCTGGAGGAGCTTCATTGCGGCATAATTTAGAAGGAATAAAATGTTCCGTTTGTTGCTGCTGCTATTAAACAGCTGGGAGTCAAGATCCCTGCTGATCAGCTGCAAATCATTCTGAGATTTGCCGGTGGATCTTGATCCAGCGTTTGCAGTACAGAGCAGTCCCTCTCTCTGTGTACCAAGTGGATTATGTGATTTGCAGGCAGAAGAGATTAGAAAAAGAAGAAGTATGGAACAGTATAACTCCAGTTAGCAGCACAATCATTATAAAATTGAAGGCCAGTCTGCCTTCCGGACGTGAGGAGGTTTTCCATCTCTACTTATGACCGGTAATCTTCCAGAAATGAAGGGAAGAAGCCAGACTCTGTCAACATTTCCTTTAGAGGTTGAAAGAATTAGCGTTCCCTAATGGAAATGCAACAGTTCACGACGTTATATGTGAACATTGAAGAATGCCTGACATTCTGAATAGGGAGAGAATGATTAAATGGAGCCAAGCACAGCTTGAAAAAGAAATCTCTCCCATTCCTTCAGGGTAGGCAATGTAGTGCCCACAGGCTGAAACCAGCCACTTCTGGGGTACAGGCCCTTCCTTGAATGCTGGATAAGTTTGTGATAATGTGTTGTCATTTTCATGTGAGAACACACACACACAGAAAAATATTTGTATAATTTTTAATTGAGTTTTTATAACACCTAATCACCAAATCATCATCATAATTGACATAACCTAGTTAAAAGAAATACCATATTCATACCCTCCAACATTTCTCCAGTGAAAATAGGGACATCCTATTCCATAATAATAACAATGATAGTGATAATAACACTTTATTATTTATATGCCAGCCATTAAACATTAAACCTCCCTATATGGGCTGCCTCCAAATGTCTTCTAAAGGTTTTATAGTTATTTATCTCCTTGGCTCAGAGGTCGCATAACTCCATACCCTCCAACATTTCTCTGGTGAAAATAGGGACATCCTAAGGAAAAGCGGGATATTCCGGGATCAAATAAGAAACTGGGACAGCTTCTGTAAATCCAGGACTGTCCCTGGAAAATAGGGACACATGGAGGGTCTGCATATACAGTTGCAATCGAAATTATTCAATCCCCATTGGAAATCGAGTTTAGAGATTTACAGACTTCCAGCTGTTTGCAATGAGCAAATCAAACAAAAGCAATTGAAATAGCTCAACACAATAGATGCTGGTTTTCCCAAATTCAGCTGAAAGTGCAGCTTATACTGGCTTCAGTGTGATTTTGTGCTCCTTTGTTCCCATCTGCATCTGACAGTGTTTCTGGAGAACTGTCCACTAAGTTCAGGCCATTCACAAAACCCAGACTCTGCTCATGGAGTCCACCTTCAAGCCCTTCCGCTTTCTTAAAAGTTGTTGCTAATCTCCAGTTCCATGAAGAACATTGCTGCTGCTGTCTTTACTAGGGCTGTGCACCAGATCATGCCAAATCCTACATAATGAACCAAATTGGGCTAATTTGGGTTGACCTGGAATTCAGTCACATTGTCTTGAGGCGCTACTGGATCATCCCAGTTCAGGTCTACCTGGAATGGTCCAGGGGTCAAAACGAGGTAGTCTGGCAGTGAGGAAAACAGGAGGGTGGCAGAGGCAGGCAAGCAGGCTGTGTGTGTCTTCTTCTCACCTTGCTTCCACATGTTTCATCAGGGTTTGAAACTGGGATTAAACATAGGTAAAGGTGAAGGGTAAAGGTGAATTTTAAGCAAGATTATGCTTAAAATTCTACAAGGCAGGCTCAAGCAGTATGTGGACCGAGAACTCCCAGAAGTGCAAGCTGGATTTAGAAGAGGCAGAGGAACCAGAGACCAGATTGCAAACATGCGCTGGATTATGGAGAAAGCTAGAGAGTTCCAGAAAGACATCTACTTCTGCTTCATTGACTATGCAAAAGCCTTTGACTGTGTCGACCACAGCAAACTATGGCAAGTTCTTAAAGAAATGGGAGTGCCTGATCACCTCATCTGTCTCCTGAGAAATCTCTATGTGGGACAAGAAGCTACAGTTAGAACTGGATATGGAACAACTGATTGGTTCAAAATTTGGAAAGGAGTATGGCAAGGCTGTATATTGTCCCCCTGCTTATTTAACTTATATGCAGAATTCATCATGCGAAAGGCTGGGCTGGATGAATCCCAAGCCGGAATTAAGATTGCCGGAAGAAATATCAACAACCTCAGATATGCAGATGACACAACCTTGATGGCAGAAAGTGAGGAGGAATTAAAGAACCTTTTAATGAGGGTGAAAGAGGAGAGCGCAAAATATGGTCTGAAGCTCAACATCAAAAAAACTAAGATCATGGCCACTGGTCCCATCACCTCCTGGCAAACAGAAGGGGAAGAAATGGAGGCAGTGAGAGATTTTACTTTCTTGGGCTCCATGATCACTGCAGATGGTGACAGCAGTCACGAAATTAAAAGACGCCTGCTCCTTGGGAGAAAGGTGATGGCAAACCTAGACAGGATCATTAAAAGCAGAGACATCACCTTACCAACAAAGATCTGTGTAGTTAAAGCCATGGTTTTCCCAGTAGTGATGTATGGAAGTGAGAGCTGGACCATAAAGAAGGCTGATCGCCGAAGAATTGGTGCTTTTGAATTATGGTGCTGGAGGAGACTCTTGAGAGTCCCATAGACTGCAAGAAGATCAAACACATCCATTATTAAGGAAATCAGCCCTGAGTGCTCACTGGAAGGACATATCCTGAAGCTGAGGCTCCAATACTTTGGCCACCTCATGAGAAGAGAAGACTCCCTGGAAAAGACCCTGATGCTGGGAAAGATGGAGGGCACAAGGAGAAGGGGACGACAGAGGATGAGATGGTTGGACAGTGTTCTTGAAGCTACAAACATGAGTCTGACCAAACTGCGGGAGGTAGTGGAAGATAGGAGTGCCTGGCGTGCTCTGGTCCATGGGGTCACGAAGAGTCGGACACGACTAAATGACTAAACAACAACAAAGGTGAAGGGACCCCTGACCATGAGGTCCAGTCATGACCAACTCTGGGGTTGCAGCGCTCATCTCGCTTTATTGGCCAAGGGAGCCGGCGTACAGCTTCCGGGTCATGTGGCCAGCATGACTAAGCTGCTTTTGGCGAACCAGAGCAGCACACGGAAACGCTGTTTACCTTCCCGCTGGAGCGGTACCTATTTATCTACTTGCACTTTGACGTGCTTTCAAACTGCTAGGTTGGCAGGAGCAGGGACCGAGCAACGGGAGCTCACCCCGTTGCGGGGATTCGAACCGCCAGCCTTCTGATCGGCAAGTCCTAGGCTCTGCGGTTTAACCCACAGCACCACCCGCATCCCCGGATTAAACATATGAACCCCCAATTGGGTGTTGTCAACCTTGGATTGCCCAGCTCAGGTGGGGACCACTTTCAAGTGCTGCATCAGGCCCTGCATTGGATCGGGAGGCTCGTGCTCAGCCCTAGTATTTAACCACTTCTCCAACTGCGTCAGTTCTTGTAGGATGACACTGTTTTTTTGATCTCCCGTCAGTCACCTGCATCTCCACTTGGTGGTTTTGTATAAATAGAAAACTAATGCAATTTTCTACCATGCAAGCAAAGTTGCAGCATCTCCCTCTCCCAGCGCTTCGCATCTGAACGCTGCCAGTCCTCTGCCTGCTTTTTAATATATGCCAAATGTAAAAGGATCTCCAGCCATCTCAGTGGAAGTCAAATTGAAAGGGAACAGAATGGAAGCAGGAACAAAGGAGGTGTGTGTGGGGGGAAATCCTTCATTCTTTTGATTCCTCTCCTTTCTGTTGTTGCATGAGAGATAAAAAGGTCTGGGGAAGGATTTGTCTGCCTCAAATAATAACCTTTTCAGCCGACTTGCATCACCTTTCAAGGATGAATTTTTTGCTTAAAGCAGCCCACCTCCAAAGTGTGCTCTCCTCCTTAGAAGCATTCTTCTTCTTTTTGTCCTGGCCATAATATGGTTTCAAATCACTTGACTGATCATCTAACAAAAGGTTCCGTGAAAGAGTTTAAACCTCCCTTGGACTGACAGGAAGGGCCATAGCTTCGTGGTTGAGCATCTGCTCTGCATATACGTAGGTAGGTCTCACATTAAGTCACCGGCGTTACCATGTAGGGTTGAGAATATCCACAGTCAGAAACCTTGGAAACTTGGTGCCAACCAGAGTTGACAATACGAAGTCTGACAGACCAATGGTTTGGCTTACTTTAAGGCAACTTCCCATGTACCTACTGTGCTGGTCCTGGGGGGTGGTTACCGTGCGGCGTGGTCCGTGTGCGGTCCGAGGCTGAAGCGGGGTCCAAGGCAGGGTGTCTGGCGTGGTCAGGAACTCTGGCAGAAAGCAAGACAGGGTGCCGGCAGGAACAGGTAACCAACAATGTTGCTCCCGCAACCTGGGACTGGGTGGGCTGGCCTTTATCTCCTCTCAGGCATAGGGCGACCCCGGTCCACAGGTGACTCGCCTCTCCTGGCCTTAAGGCGAGCACTCCTCATGAGAGAACTTAGTTCCCTCCGCCTCTCTGCCCTGAGCCTCTGCAGCTTAGGAGAGGCTGGAGGGTTACTGGACCCAGAGGCAACCTCACCTTCCCCTGACAGGGCTGGGAGAGGAGCACCTGCAGGCAATGGGTCCTCGATCACCTGCGGAGCCAGAGTGGATTCAGCTGGTGTCTGCTCCTGAGGATCCGGCATTGGTGAGGACCCTTCAGGTTCAAGCCCCTGCCCCGGCTCAGCCGGCCCTGGAGGCGGGGACTCCTGTGCAGGCTGGGATTCCTCAGGTTCAGCCTCTGAATCAGATTCCCAGGCCATCACACCTACGAGTCATCCTTTCTATTTTGAGACATATCCTGAGCAGGGCCGTCTTAAGCATATCCAGCGCTGTGGTGCAAAGATCCCTCCAGCGCACCCCCCGGCAACTCCAAAACAAGGGAGGGGGCAGTGGAAAATGTCCTCTGCCTCCCCTACCGCCCCAATCCGTGGCATGGTGGCAGTGATCAAGCAGGAAAACTTGCTGGCGGACATGCTCTCCAGCATCACGGCGCCCGAGACGGCAGCCTGGGAAGGCTGCACGCCACCTTTCTCCAGGAAGCAGGAGGAGGACAACGACTGGGAGCAGGGCCAGATGGCTCTGATCCTGAGGTGAGTAGAATAAGGGTGAATCCCTTGGAGCTGACGTCCATTTTGCGAGAATTGAGGTTAAAGGGAACCAGGCAGAGGGCCTTCTTGGTACTGGTGCCCGCCCTGCGGAATGCGCTCCCATCAGATGTCAAGGAAATATACAACTACCTGACTTTTAGAAGACATCTGAAGGCAGCCCTGTTTCAGGCAGTTTTCCATGTCTGATGTTTTATCATGTTTTAATATTCTGTTGGGAGCTGCCCAGAGTGGCTGGGGAAACCCAGCCAGATGGGCGGGGTATAAATAAATTATTATTATTATTATTATTATTATTCCAGCCAGTAAAATGGAAATGAGATGTGTCAGCACCATTTTGGATATTTGTGATCCTCAGGTGAAGAGTAGCATATAAATGTAATTATAATAATAATTCCACAGGATAACAGAGAGTGCCCATCTAGTGGAATGAATTTCAATATGTCTAGCCCACCTTTCTGTGCCAAGGCCTACTCAGTGCAGTGTGTAAAATAAGAAGAGAATAAAATGAACATTCAATCAAAAACGTATTAACAAGAGCAAACAACCGTAAAGCAGTGTCATTGATAAAACAGCACATAAAAACCACAGTTCAGAGCAGGAGAGCATAAACATTCTCAGCTTCAGGACCACATTCCATTCTGCACAACCTTCCAGGGGCCGGATGCCAGTGCTGGGGATGGGGCAGAGACAAACGTGGAATGATTCACAAAGGCCGCCTAATGTATTCATGATCAAGATGCAATTTTGAACCAGAGATATCCCAGCAACTGACTGGTTCAGTCTTACCCAGTACATAATAACATTTGCCCAAACATTTAAATATTACAAGTATGGATGGGGACAAGGGATGGGTGGATCTGACCGTGTTCACCCCTCTCGTTTTCCAATTCTCCCTATTTCCACATCAGTCTGCAATTTTAAAAAGTTATTGTGAAAATTCATCAGCAAATTTCTCCTAATTTATACAAGTCGCTGTTCAACTTTGCCTGGTATACACATTTTTTAACAAAGCAATTTCCCTTAAGATAAAGCATTTTATATGTTGTTCTCACTAATATATATATTTGTTTTACGCACTTTAGCTGAGTACGTGCATTACTTAGCTGGAGGACTGCGCTGTAAAATTAAGGGAAGCAGTGACTTTGGGTAGATGGCTGCGTTTTGGTGTGTGCATTGCTTTGGAAAGCGCAAATAGTTTTGTCTTTAAATGTGAACAAAATTGAATTCCAGTCTCATCCTTTCGGCGCATGTAAGTCCCACCCACAACATCCCTTGGTGTGTCTATCCCATGCACATTGATCCTGACCTTCCTGTCTTGTGTGGCAAAAGTCTGCAGGGGGCTTCTACTCACATACAAGTAAAGCCCTCCACATGGCTGGAGACCCTGCTTTATTGGGTGGAGTTTACACTCATGGGAACTTTTGCAGTGCAGACTGCGCATGTGCCCTTGCTCGCACCCAGAGTTTGAATACAGTGGTACCTCTAGATGCAAACGGGATCCATTCTGGAGCCCCGTTCGCATCTAGAAGCAAACGTAACCCGTGTCCACGCGTCTGTGCATGCGCGGGTCACGTTTTGGTGCTTCTGTGCATGCGCGTGACATCATTTTGAGTGTCTGTGCATGTGCAAGCGGCAAAACCCAGAAGTAACGCGCTCTGTTGCTTCCGGGTTGTCACGGAGTGCAACTCATCTCGAAGCACATTCAACCCGAGGTATGACTGTATTCATGAACAAGCTTTTATGTTGTGAACTGCCCTGTGATTTTCAGATGACGGGTAGTATACAAATTTAATAAATAACAATAGTGCTCTGTATTGGCTCTCTAAGCACCCCACTAATATACAACCCATAGAATAGTCCATTCAACACATTATTGGGTACTAGCATTGTGATGGCACTGACCAGTTGCTCCCTGATGTACATATACAAGAGGAAGTTCCTGTTGTTTTGATGCCAACCCCTTATCTCTCACACACATGTTTGTAGAAAGCCTGATAGTATCCAAAAAAGGAATAATGGCTCATGCTTATGATGATGAAGATGGTGAAAAATGCTCCAGCGTTCTTCCACAGAGCTCAAGGTGGCAGACATGGCTCTCCTCCTCACAACAACCCTGTGAGGTAGGTTAGTTTGACAAACAATGACTGGCCCAATAAGCTTCATTGGCTGCATGAGGACCTGAACCGGCCTCCCCCGTCCTAGTCCCAAACCCTAACCACTGCACCCCACTGCCTCAGTGTGCCTAGAAGTTGAAAAGCATATTCTTTGGCAAACCCACAATATATCGTTGGTTTCCCAACAACACTGCAATCAACTTACAAATTTACAGGTTTGCCCAAGAGTTAACGGCCCAGGTTACACCTTCCCAGAATCGATTTGCATAATATGTTGGAAGGGAGTGACTCATAGGTGCCAAGCTGCATCTGCCAAAAGGATGCAAGAGCAGCTCTCTGGGCTTGTTATTATATGCTGATATGGAGGATGCCACGTATTTCAGAGCAGGAGCCAGCTGATGTCACATAAAGTGTAGGAGCAATGTGTCAAAAAATGCGCAGAGAGCAGGGGAAGCAGACGGCGTTTAAATCTAATAGAGGATTTGAAGTGATTGAACTGCGGGGAAGGGCTTTAAAGTGCCTTCCACATGACTAGGGGGATTAAAGAATGAACCCTTCGCTTTTCTGATAGCACAAGAAAAGATGAATGAGGTTGTCATTGTTCTAGGCATCAGTGCCCTTAGAAGGGATTTTCAAGCTGATAGGAAAATGAAGTTGTTTTTCTGGGGGCAGAAATTTGTCTACTGGACTGTGTTAGAACGGAAAGGAAAAGGGGACTCGTCAAACCCTTCCACCATTTATTGTAGCCTGGCATCCCTTTGATTTTGTAGACACAAGGCTTACCCAAAGAGGGGAAGGGCTGTAGCTGTTGAGAAATCTGTTACACCTTAAGGAACAGACGTGTGGAATTATTGTGTGTCACATGTCTGTTTACATTCCAGCACAGTATGCTGGGAACTTCCGTTTGTGTATAGCTTTTGCTTTTGCTTTTCTCTCTGAGATGACATGAGAGAGAGATGGCATTTTTCTTTGTCCGGATTTATTATTAATAAATCTGTAGTTGTAGTATGACTTCACAAGCCTCACGCCTATTCTGTGTGCGCAGTTCTATCTGCTGATAGCATGCCCTGGCTTCTGAAGCCTGGGTCGCTGATTTACGTCAGAGCAGAGGTTGATGGAAGCACAGCTGGGGCTTGCCAACTGGCCTCACGGCCCTCTGCATGTCAACGGTAGCTCAGTGGTAGAGCCCCTGCCCTCAATGCGGAAGGTCCCACGTCTGATCCCTGATATTTCCAGTTAGGCGGGGAGAGACTCCTTGTCTGAAATCCTAAAGACAACCCTGAGTTGCATGACAAGGCCCCGTGACCGAGTTGCCTGGACGTCGTGTGCAACAGTGCCGCATCTGGGCATCACAGAAGACAGTGTCACTTCCAGATGTCATGCCCAGATGAACATTGAGGTGGCCCAGCCCCCACTAACAAATATTGGGTGGGCTCAAGGGGGTTCACCCCCTAGGAGTCGGCACCCCTGCTCAGTATAAGACTGAGAACCCTGGCCCCAGAATCAAGGTCCATAGCACTCAAGTTGAAAATCCCACGAGCTCCTCTCCCCCTCTCTGGTAGTAGAAATGCTGTCACAACCAATTAAATAACTAACAGTTGACTACCCTTTCTCAACACTTCAAATCAACTCCCTGAGGTGGACATCTCACTCTTCCTAATAATGGGGCCAACACCACTGAGAGCCTTTGGGGAACAGTACGCAGATATGGTGGCTAGTGTTTGGTTTGGTGGACCATAAGATGGACTGTCCTATGTTCAAAACAAGATTAAGTATCTCAAAGTTCATCATATGCCCTATTATGGAATCATAGTATTTTAGGGAATAACAGGGACCTCAGAGGTAATCTAGTGTTCTATTCCAATAGGAGCTACAAAAGATCTTGAAGAGGGCATGTTCCTGGCTGGTAAATGCCTCTGTCTGAAAGATGTATTTCCCTATGATTTTGTTGCTTGTAAGGCGGCCATTATTTAACACATGGTTGAACTATAGAGATGTTGTCTTATTTTCTTAATGTGGCCGCTTTTGCTGAAACATTTTAGGCCAGAGTTCTTAAGCAAAGATTTACAACTTGGAAGCCCGTGCTTTGCTTAGAATAATCCATTCTAATTTTAATATACATTTCCTCCCAAGATTTATTTCCTTGTCATGGGAAAGATTAAATGGCTGAAAATAAGAACTTAAGACAAATGTGCCAAGCGATGGCAAAATCAGGGGCTATTGATTCCCAATTATGGGAGGCTATGCACACGAGTAGGAAAGGAATGTGGCCCATCAGTTCTTGTTTGAGCCAGGAAATCAAAACACTCCCCCACCTCAATCCCTAAATATACAACTGTTTCCTACTTGCTGCACTAGCAATGAAGAGTCTCCCACCTGAAGCAATAGGAATCACGGTCATGGTTCTGAAAAAATGGGGATAGTGAGAGGTTTGATTTGGTTTGCATTCCAACATAAACCTACCAAATCTGAACCCCCCAAAGCAAGATTTGAATTTAAATACAGTTGTCCTACAAAATTCACATCTCTATGCATTTTAGGTTGTATGTATCTTCCCACTGCAATTGTAACCATGTTGGGTTTCATTGGCCATTGGCGATTTATGCATTCACTTAGATTAATAGCACTATGGTCTCTGCTCCCAACCGGCTTGACTACACTTAATATCTTGCAACAAGTCCTTGGCACCACTCAAGGTTAAGTCCAGGGTTGCCACCCCTCTGGTTGGTTCTATGGCCAACTTTTCCAGGGCACAGTCACTTAGGGTATCTAGAAATTTTACATATGTGGCTGGAACACATATGTAGACATTCCATGTGAGGGTTGCCCATTACTACAACATCTCCTCTTTGAGATGCTTCCTTGATTTCATTATTCAATTCAAGACCTCCCTGAGGAGGAGGAGGAGGAGGAGGAGGAGGAGGAGGAGGAGGAGGAGGAGAAGAAGAAGAGTTTGGATTTGATATCCCGCTTTATCACTATCCGAAGGAGTCTCAAAGCGGCTAACAATCTCCTTTCCTTTCCTCATCACAACAAACACTCTATGAGGTGAGTGAGGCTGAGAGACTTCAGAGAAGTGTGACTTTGTCATTTGATTGACAAAGCATTTTGTGTGTGTGTGTGTGTTAACATGTCTCCAGTATTAATTGCTCTTGATCCTGTGGAGAAATCTGCACCTTTTGGGCTTTCTAACGTGCTGGACTCAATGCTCTCTTTGATGTACAAAGCAACCCCACCTCCAGTGCGTCCTTACCTGCCCTTCCAGAGCTTATATCTGGAGATTTCTGCACCAGGTGAAAACTCACCTGTGCTTGCTTGTTTTCAAGTTACTAGGAATGTTGCTGCAGTTGCAATAGAAGAGCTCAGTTCAGCACTCATCCCCCTTAGTGTTTTTAAGAGTGTGAGGTATTTTTATCCGCTTTTATACATTGTGCAGGATTGGTTTTATTGCAGTGTTATTCTGTGGGTATCCTATTCAGTGGTGGCTGGTGAGACAGAAGGCAGGAAACCAAACAGCAGGTGGAGCCAGAACCAAGACAGGCGGAGACAACTAATTCTTGTCTTGTCCTCTTCCTCCTCCCTGCAAAGTTCTAGAAGTGGGACAAACACTGAAAATGAGGGGAAGGAAGCCGGCAGGCAGTGCCACCCGCAGGCAGGGGTGCGAACTTGAATAAAATATTGTGGGGGTCCCACCCCGCATAATAGATCACATGAAGCAGTGCACACACACCATTTGATTGGGAATGCCCATCAACTTTGTGGGGGCCCAGCCTGCTCAAATAGGAGGATCATTTTGGAAGCACCCCAAAATAAGTGTATACACAGCGCAGATCGTCCCTGACAATGCCACTTTGCTTTGATTTGGTGGGAGTTTTTGTTTTAAGCCAAAGGAAACCAGAAGATCTGGGGGAGGGAGAAACAAACTCTCTTGATTGATCATAAGTTTCCATCAAATGTCAAAGCTGGCCTTTTCTGACCTCCCATTCTTTCAGAGCGACTTTGATTGACGCTGTCTTGTTTACAGCCCACATGGTCCATCTGTCCACCTAGGTGTCAATATTTGAGATCTGACCTGCTACACACTCTGTTTGTCTAATTTGAGGAACGGAAATTAAACTGGAGCATTGGAGGGTTCCCACTAAAAACACACACACACAAGTATCAAAGAGACCCTTCAGGGTGGTATTCAAACAGAATTGATCTTCTTCCCCATCATGAATAAATTGTTTCTTTTTTTCAGGTATACATGCAAGGGATTTCTCCCTATCTCAGACAACCCCTAATCTGCAACCCCCCAATGGCTATATTTAAGAGTCCTCCCATGCTACATTTTGTACTTGGACCCAGGGATTCCTTAGCACTGAAGAACATACCATAGTGAGGTTTGTTCTGATGCCGTATTAAGTGTTAACTGGATATCACCATGTACCAGATATTGTTGTTGGATCTTTAAAGGGCATCTGTCCCTTTATACAACTATAAGTTTTGGGCATCACATGGCAGGACAAAGTCTCAAATGAAGATGTGTTCTCCCAAGCCGACATTTCCAGCTTTTTCATGCTCCTTTCTCAATGACTTCTGTGTTGGCATGGTCATGTCTGCAGAATGGAAGATGGCAGGATCCCCAAGGATGGGCTCTACAGCGAGCTGGCAGATCACAAAGATGTCTGCAAACATGATGTGAAGGCTTGCCGATGACCACAGCACCTGAAGACAACCAGTCAGGTTGTGAAGACAAATGACAACTGGGAGGAGCACATAGAGAAGTGCCAGGGTGGACAACCAATCACCTTCATCTGCCACAGATGCAAGGAAACATGCCTCTTCCATATCGGTCTCTACGGCCACAGCAGGCACTGTAACCTTCCAGTGATTTGACTTCAGCCCCAAAGACGGACTCTTCCATTGCCTCCCAAGACAGATGGGTAACAATCATAAAATAGAATCATAGTACAGTGGTACCTCGGGTTAAGTACTTAATTCGTTCTGGAGGTCCATTCTTAACCTGAAACCATTCTTAACCTGAAGCACCGCTTTAGCTAATGGGGCCTCCCACTGCTTCTGCCACGCCACCGGAGCACAATTTCTGTTCTCATCCTGAAGCAAAGTTCTTAACCCGAGGTACTATTTCTGGGTTAGCGGAGTCTGTAACCTGAAGCGTATGTAACCTGAAGTGTATGTAACCTGAGGTACCACTGTACCATAGAACTGTAGAATTGTAGGTGACTCTAAGTGTCATCTAGTTCAACCCTCTGCAATGCAGGAATCTCAGCTAAAGCATCCATGACAGATGGCCATCCAAGCTGTTCTTAAAAACCTCCAAGGAAGGAGAGTCCACCACCTCCCAAGGGAGATCATTCCACTGTCAAACAGCTCTTACTGTCAGAAAGTTCCTCCTGATGTTCAGTCAGAATCTTATTTCATATAACTCGAAGCCATTGGTTCGAGTCCTACTCTCTGGTGCAGGAGAAAACAAGCTTGCTCCCTCTTCCATGTGGCAGCCCTTGAGATATTTGAAGATGGCTATCATATCTCCTCTCTTGCCTCCTCTTTTCCATGCTAAACATACTCAGCTCCTTCAACCATTCCTCATAAGGCTGGGCTTCCAGACCCCTGATCATCTTGGTTATAGGATATGAGTATAGGATATGAAATTGCCCTTCTTTCCACACTTTCATGTCCCATCCAGAGGCACTTGTTTAGTGTTGCTACACACGCCCCAAGACTTCTGAATGATCATTCTGGGTCCTAAGCCTGGTGCATCCCCAGCACAAATTATGCTTTGTGTTGAGAAAGTGATTCATCTGTTTTGAATCCTTGCAGCAATAGCTGCCGATGTAAATACCATCTTCCACAAACACAGCTTACACCTGCATCGGGCTGAAAAAACAAATGTAGAGATTTATTGTCAAAAAGTGGGGGAACATCAGAGGGCTTGGGAGGTTCCTTTTGGCAGGATAAATGGGGCAGGGTGAGCAAAGCTTATTGTAAACAAAGCACCGATCTAATTCTTGTATCCAAAGCCTCGCCTTCCAGGTAACAAGGTCCGTAATATAGTCGTTGCTTCAGGTGTGGGGGGAGTGTGGGAGAGATGTGCTGTGGGGAGACTCTGCTGTTTAGTGCTTACTGGCACATAGCAAAATGTGTCTTGGCCTGTCAGGGCCGTTACTCTTCAATAAAAATTAGAAATGACAAAGAGAATCAGGGAGAGAAAGAGAGACAACTGGGGGAAAATATGGCTTGATGCCTAGAAAACCTCAATAAGTTGCAAGAAGAAAATAATGGTTAATTAGACCACTATATCATGCATCCCTACATCCTTCATGCACTCAGAATTTCAATGAGAAGAATTGCAGCAAAATGCCGAAGATGTCGTGATCCAGCCTTTGCCACTCCCTCAGCCTCTGAGTGGCTCCTCCTCTGAGCGGCGCCATTTTCCTGTCAGAAAGAAGAACAAGTAATTCATAATTCAAGTATCCTGAAAGAAATAGGCTGAGGGAAAGTTCTGGAGCATCTCGGAGACTACAGAGCAACAGGTTCTGGGCTCATTTGAAGAAGAAGAAGAGTCTGGATTTGATATCCCGCCTTTCACTCCCTTTAAGGAGTCTCAAAGCGGCTAACATTCTCCTTTCCCTTCCTCCCCCACAACAAACACTCTGTGAGGTGAGTGGGACTGAGCAGTGGCGTAGCGTGGGTTGTCAGCACCCGGGGCAAGGCAAGTAATTTGCGCCCCCTAACCCATGGATTTGCGCCCCCTAACCTGTGGGTTTGCACCCCCTAACCCATGGATTTGCCCTAACCCCAGATGTTGCGCCCAGTGCGGCTGGCCCCCCCTGCACCCCCCATGCTACGCCACTGGGTTGGCCAGTTGGTGTTAAAAAAAGATAGAACTTTTTTTATGTATGCTACAATAGCAGCAAGAATACTCATGGCAAAGTATTGGAAGACGCAAGATTTACCCACTCTGGAAGAATGGCAGATGAAGTTGATTGACTGCATGGGATTGGCAGAAATGACAGAATCCGCAATCAGGGAGAAGAGTCGGCAGAAGAAGATTGGAAGAAATTTAAGGACTATTTACAGAAATACTGCAATATTAAGGAATGTTGAATGATGTTGGATTGAAATTAAGTGGTTTCTAGCTGTAATGGTATAAAAGGTTATGAAAAAATGGTTTTTTAAAGTAAAAGTTTAAGTTTCAAGAACTTGGATAGAAAATAAGGTGTTATTTAGCGGTAATGCTATGAGATAAGGATTTGCTGAACAAATAATTTGAACTAGAAAACAAGAAAGGGAGGTATGAGGAGGTCAGGGAAATATGTTATTGAAAAATAAGTTGTGGATTTTATGTGTTTTTAATATATATTTTTTTCTAATTTTTTTGCATTTTTCTCTTTGTATAAAATTGAAAACTTTAATAAATATCTTATTAAAAAAAGGAATTTATTAAATTTATTATTTGTGGAGCCCCCGCGGGCCGAGGCAGCCGAAGCCCCCTCCCCTTGGGCGCCTGGCGGAGGAAGGAACCACGGCCCGCCGGGCGGCCAGCGGTCTCTCTCCCGGTGCTGGGGGCGCACGGCGGCAGCGGTAGCGGCGGCTTCTCCTCCTCCTCCTCCTCCTCCTCCTCAGGACTCGCTTCTCCGGAGGCTGCCCCAAGGTGAGCCCGAGCCTTTCTCCCTGCTCCGCGTCTGGCTGCCTTGCTCTGTCGCGGGGGCGACAGGGTGTGTGTGTGTTGTGCGTTGCGTTCTGCCTCCCGGGGCGGGAGGGAGCATCCCGGAGCCGCCTCCGCCTCCTCCTCCTCCTGCGCGGGGCATGTGCCAGAGGAGGCTCCCCGGGAAATGGCCCTGGGCGCTGGGGGGTCTGGGCGGCATCCTCGGCGGTGGCGGCGCTGAGCGAGGCGAGGAGGGAAAGCTGCCGGTGGGCGAGGGATGCGCGGGCTGAGCGAGGGGCGTTCCCCTTCCCTCTGGACTCGCGCCCCCCCAGAAGTTGCGCCCGGTGCGGCCGGCACCCCTGGCACCCCCCACGCTACACCACTGGAACTGAGAGACTTCAGAGTGTGACTAGCCCAAGGTCACCCAGCAGCTGCATGTGGAGGAGCGGAGACGTGAACCCGGTTCCCCAGATTACGAGTCCACCGCTCTTAACCACTACATCACGCTGGCTCTCAAGCACCTGCCCAGAAGCACCTGCCCTTTAAATTCCCTGCAACATTAAGTGAGGACTGGAGCTCTGACAGCCCTCAAACTCTGCTTGGGGAATATAAGGACTTGGCCGAGCGTTGACAAATGTGTACTCTTCTTTGCTCTTCAAAATATGGCAACCCTACGGGGTCCCTTCCAACTCTACAATTCTTCGTTTCCACGATTCTATAACCCTGCAGCCATCACATGGTAGCAACTGGCCTGTTCAGTGCCTCTTCACTGAACCAGCCTGGGTAGATGTGGAGATGTGGTTAGGACTGCACCCTTGATTTTCTTCTGCATCCATTTTTGGATTCCTCAAACCACCCAACAACTCCTGTTTGCAGTTCGATAAATTAATTGAAAAGCTTTGGCTTGCCAAATAGGATCATCCACCCCCCACCCCCGTTCTTTTTTTTAAAAAAAGTGTATTTAAACTTTTCAGATGAATGTTGACATTTATTTAAAAACGTAAGCTGGCAGCTAGCAGACGGTTCACTGCTTACATTAGCTGAGCCATAACCCCCATTACTTCCCCCCTCCTTCTCTTTTGACAAGAATGCTAACAGAAATGACAGCTTGGCTGGATTTAAAAGGTGCGATCTCCCCGCCCCCTTCATGCAAGCCTGTTTAGCACAAAGTTCAATTAAAGATAATGGGTGAGAGAGTAGAAGATACTGTGTTGATGGATGGTTGGTCTGAGCAGAGCAGTAGGCCGAGAGAGAGAGAGAGAGAGAGAGAGAGAGAACATGAAACAAAAAGAAACAATTTAAAAGCCAGCTCACATTAACAATAAGATTGATCATCCATCAATCCTAATTTTAAACACATACATTAATTTAAGCAGTCCATACATCCATAGAGATATCCAAATGAGATTGATGATAAAATAAGATAATCGTTCGAATATTTTTAAGATTGAGTGTTCATCCTTCAAACATTGAAGTACCTGTCTCTTTGCAGCCACAAAAGTTCATGGGATTCACTCCCATTGTCCATCTGTTAGTCCCCACACCACACGGATATTGTTTCTGAGTGTGTGAACATCTCCATATATCAAAGATTTTTCCAATGCAAAGTTGATGCAAGCAACACTCACTGACCCCAAAGAAGACACAGCAGGGCACTCCCATATGATACTCCTCAAAGAGGCAATATAAGTGTCACATTGCCGGCACTGTGGAGTTCAGATTTTGTTGAATGAATCTCAGATTTAAGTCTAACATTTTTTTGAAGCTGGCCAAGGGACAGACTAGTGACTGTCCACACTGGCACTCCACTTAAATGAAGAGAACTTTTGGCCGGCCATGGATAGTTTCCCAACTTTTGCAAGAAAGAAGGAAAATTCCACTTACATTGTTCTCAAATGAAAGTTGAAGTTCAGATGACGACCCCTAACCCCACCCCACCCATATGAAAGAGGAGTATGGGGCCATGGGGTTTAATCCCACCACTAGCTCTAAGAATGCCATCTGACCAAAATCTGAGGAGACCTCTCCAGAGGAAGAGGTCTGTAGCCCCATGGAAAGCCCCATTCCAACTGATAACCTGGATTAACCTGCAGTATTCCAGAGGCAGCCTCAAAGAACTCCATCTCAGGAATGCCTTCGGAATCATGCACACATTGATCATGTTTGAGTCATTTTAATCATCCTCATCATCATCATTTGCAGCTGGTTAACAGGCAAGGAAACCGTTAACTGTTGCTTAAGTAATAATTTATATGAAGTGAAACATCTTCTCCCCACCCTTGCGAAAAGGAGGAATGAAGACTGTAAATAATGAAACTTTGAAAGGAATCTCTGAACCTTGCAGCAGATAATCATATTTTAATTTTGACTTATGGCTCATCCGTTACAGAGAAGGGATAGAAAAAATGTTTTCTTTTTATCATGCGGAAATCAGATTAATTGGGTGAATTAAAAGTCATTGCCAGCAGACCTTGACAAGCATTGCTAATAAATATCTATGACTGTTGGCTTCAATAAAACCTTTGATTCTGTTGCTTTTATTATTATTGCTGCTGCTGCATTTGATTTATCTTTCTTACAAACATTCTTGAAGCCATGTTTCGTTCTCCTGGAATGTAAAGGTCTTCAACCTTGGTGCCCCAGCCTCTGTTGGACTGCAACTCCCATTAGCCCCAGCCAGCCTAGCCAATGGTCACTTAATGGCTTGGACCCCAAAGCTTAGACCCCCCCCCCCAATATTGCCCAATTAGTTCTTTGTGCTCAAATGGACTCTGGGGCTGTGCTTCTCAAAAACCGCATGCACCAAGCTGTTTTTGAGCCCCAGGGACTTTTGAAAGGCATTTTCTATTTGGCATTTCAAAGATAGGAAGTCAACACTCCCATTGGACATGCCCAAGTCTTGTGACCACCATTGACTCACCCCTTGGGATGCTGGCTTGTGAGCAGTTCAAACATTTGCAGTCATCTCAGATTTATTTATAAATATGTATACCCCACTTTTCCAGGTTGGGTTGGAAACATGAATATTATGCACATGTGCACTTTCTATTTGAAGTGCTGTTCAGCCACTATCAGAGATGGGTTTCCGCCCAGACATCCTGGGAGCTGTAGTTTGATAAACGATTGTGAAAGTTGTTAGGAGGCCCCTATTCACCTCACAGAGTTACAATTCCCAGAGTTCCTCGGGAAGAGGAATTGACTGTGAAACCACACTGGGAATTGTAGGCTTGTGAGGGGACTAGGGGCCTCCTAACAATTCTCAGCACCCTTAATAGACAACAGTTCCCAAGATTCTTTGTGAAGCCATGGGCAATACTGCTGGGGGAGGAGGGCGAATGCCGTCCTCCAGATATTTCTATATGGCCCTAGGAATATTCCCTCTCCCTAGGCTGTAGTATCTCTTCTCCCCAGGTGTTGCTTTGGGTCCTGGGTGTTTATTTTTAGCCCTGGTCCCACCCATCACTGACATCAGACCCTCTAAGTGTCCCAGTTTTCAGGGACAGAAACCATCCTAGTTTCTGGTTTGATCCCGGACCATCCCACTTTCCCTTTGGATGTCCCTATCTTCATAGGGAAGAATTGACACTTTTGAATTATGGTCCTGGAGGAGACTCTTGAGAGCCCCATGGACTGCAAGTAGATCAAACCTATCCATTATTAAGGAAATCAGCCCTGAGTGCTCCCTGGAAGGACAGATCGTGAAGCTGAGGCTCCAGTACTTTGGCCACCTCATGAGAAGAGAAGATTCCCTGGAAAAGACCCTGATGTTGAGAAAGATTGAGGGCACAAGGAGAAGGGGACGACAGAGGACGAGATGATTGGACAGTATTCTCGTAGCTACCAACATGAGTTTGACCAAACTGCGGGAGGCAGTGGAAGGCAGGAGGGCCTGGCATGCTCTTCATAGGAGAAATATTGGAGGGGATGGAATAGGATGTCCCTATTTTCAGCAGAGAAATGTTGGAGGCTGTGTCCCTCTCAAATGGATAGAGAGGACATTTCATAGAGGTCTGGCAACATTACTTGACCTGTTCTCACAATTTGTTGCAAGGAGATTTCCTGAACCAATACTGCTGGGATTCTTCCTTCTGCCAGAACAGGATGATGGCTCAGCAGCTTGTCTGGTTATCGCTCAGGTTACCAGATCAAGACTTGTTGTACATTTGAGTCCTGCCAAGAAGAGAGAGAAAATGACCGCTCCCCACATCAAATGGGGGTGCCTTTTGCGTGGTCAAGCGCAGCCCCCCGGATCCCAGTGTGACTCCTGGTAGTTTGGGCTGGCTTCATCCTCCCCAGGCTGGATACCTTGAGGTCTCCGCCTACCTCAGCCAATGGCCCAATCCTGCTTGGGTAGGCATTGCCAGGGGATCGGCCAGGTAAGGGGAGGGACCGTCCTGCCCACACAACAGAAGGTGTATCTTACCTGCGAAGCGGTAGTCAGCTCCAGAGTTTCTTCCATCCTCCCCTCCCTCAGTAAAGTCCTCTTTTGCAGGTTAATCTCTTCTCCACAGGTACATAAGCGCTGCTACGTCAGGGTTGAAGGGCCGGAAAGGAATTTTCCTGCATTGGCAGGCTTTGCCTTTCCCGTAGCAAATTGTCACAGCTTTGGCAGTTTCAGGTCTTGGGCGGAATCCTTTAGTCTATCTTCCTAAATGGGGGGGGGCATGAAGCGGTGACCCACACCCCCCTTGTGGCGGTGATACCAGGGTTCCCTGTTAAAGGGGTCTTGAGGGGAGGCATTGGCCATACGCTGAGAGGTTGTCATTGCTCTCCCCTCCAACGGTGGTGAAACGGGGGCGGGGGGGGCTGTCTGCTTGAACATATGTTCACCAGAGCCAGCCCAATCCCCACACATTCTGGATAACCCTGATGTCTCCCAGATCCCCGGCTGGGGACTGGGAAGAATAAACACCCAATACCTGAGCCAAGGTCTCCCTACATCTGAAACTTAATAAAGTTGTGGCCAATTTTAATCCCATAGCACATTGTCTTGAGTCATTATTCTGCTCGGGGGTCACCTGGGGTTGGGGGGGACTCTGCCTGTCCATGCAAAGACACATCCAAACATAGTTAAAATTGGATGAGTTTCCTCTATAGTACAATTTGCTGACTGTTTCGCCCTTTTTTTTTTGAATAGCTACATGTTCTTTAATGATCTGGGAACCTCTAATATTTAATTATAGCTGTAATTATTAGTTTAGTAATGAAAAGCTTTGGAGATGCAATTGCATAAGAACATTTTGAGTAAGAGGGGTGTGTGTGCTTTAACTCTGCACTTGCCACAGATTAATTATTACCCCCCCCCCACACACACCTTCTAAGTGATAAAAACCTTGAAATATTATTTTCTCCTTGAGCCACATTTGCTTGGAGGTTCGGCGTTAATTACTACACTGCGAGGGCTTTTAAATCATGCCCGGAGGTTTTCAAGGTGTGCGTATCATAAGAGCCTGGTAAATCCTTCAGCATTTGCCTAGGAAAAGAGCAATGGGCTTGATTGATGAGCCCAGGCTTCCGAAAGCCCTATCTGTTATGTAGCTACAGCCATTAAAGGTGTTACGAGAGCTCTGGCGGCAAAAGGTTTGAGGCTGGTGGAGGTCCTCCCATAAATCAATATTATGTTCACGAATGTCTGGTTTGGAAATAATCCCCCCTGATTTTCCCGGATGAAGACAAGGTCTTCTTGGTCAAAGCGTTGGGGGAAAGCATGCCAAAGTGTAAATCATGTCAGCGGCAGCAGTTCATGAACACATGGTGGGTAGATTGACAGTAACCTCATTATGAGGAAAACTGTAATAATCCGAAGGGTTCTCTCAAGGATCAGTATTGGAACTTGTGCTTGTCTTTTTTTAACCTTGCTCAAATTCTGGCCTCATCTGCTCTGTACATTTAAAGCAGCATCATACCACTTTAAAAGAGACACGGGTGGTGCTGTGGTCTACACCACAGAGCCTAGGGCTTACCAATCAGAAGGTCGGCGGTTCGAATCCCCGCGACGGGGTGAGCTCCCATTGCTCGGTCCCAGCTCCTGCCAACCTAGCAGTTCGAAAGCACACCAAAAAGTGCAAGTAGATAAATAGGTACCACTCCGGCGGGAAGGTAAACGGCGTTTTCGTGCACTGCTCTGGTTTCACCAGAAGCGGCTTAGTCATGCTGGTCACATGACCCGGAAGCTGTCTGCGGACAAACGCCAGCTCCCTCGGCCTGTAAAGCGAGATGAGCGCCGCAACCCCAGAGTCGTCTGCGACTGGACTTAATGGTCAGGGGTCCCTTTACCTTTACCATACCACTTTAAAGAGTTGTGGTTCCCCCCTAGAGAATCCTGGGAAATGTAGTTTGTTAAGGGTGCTAAGGGTTGTTAGAAGACTCCAAAGCCAAAATCAGGGATGCCATAATCCTGGATGCCATCTTCTCATGATGGCCATTATATATTTCACCAGGTTTATATACCACAGTTTACAAAAAGAATTAAAAAATACTATTATCAGAAAAGAACTGTTAAAAGCAACTGCTTAAAACATTCAGTAATAATAATAAAAACCAGTGATAAGCTAAAAACCAGATTAAAAACACATCCTGCCAGATTCTATCAACAGATGTTCAGATAACCTTGCGATTTTTCTGTTATTGTCAGTTATTGTGTCAGCACATGATTATCACTGAGACGGAAACTCAGCCAAGCAATCATGCCTATTTTGTGAATAAATCAATAGAAATCATGTCCATCTCTTGGGGAAACAAAACAGAACATAAAAGCTATCAATGACCTCTCTATGAAGGGAATAAGAGACAGCTGATTTGGTCTTCATGTTTCAGGTCTCAATTTGCTTGCTGTTTTCTTTTCAACCCAATCAAAGGCAAGAATTAAAAATCAGCAAAATATGCACCTTGTCAGTTATCATAGTAATGCAAAACTGCAGACGTGGACGTCATCTACTCTGATCCCAGTATTTGCTGTGTGTTTGCTGTGTGCATGCACATGTCAGCTGTGGCGTGACTATGCCCAATTCTGGCCACAGCCACTACTGGCAAGTGGTACCCAGAGAGGTTGGAATGTGACAATATGGCCCTCAGGTCTGAAAAGTTCATACACCTCTGAACTGCAGCATCTTTGATGGGTGGCTGTCCGGCATCTGCAGAAATAGCTCCAGCAAAGGAGAGCCTAGCACCTCCTGAGGCTGCCTGTTCCACAGGTGAACACAGTGTGCCATTAGTACGTTCTCCCCAATCTTTAGCAAAAAATTCCTTCCTTGCCATTTCCTCCCATTAGTTCTAATGCTGCCCTCTGGAGAACATTACCATTAGCCTTAGCCATTTATTTTGCCACCTCCTGGCAGATGTAGAAACAGGCTTGATAAGTTTCCTTAGGATTCTGCAGGTGCTTGGCATTTTACTATATTATCCACCACCAAGCTTCTCCTGTCCTGCCTCCTGCCCATACATTCAGACAGAGGCTCTTAGGTGTCAGTAAGAGAGAGAAAGATCTTTATTTCAGGCAAGTAATGGTACGAGCTTGGCAGCAAGCCCAGAGTTCAGGAGCCAAGGAGTTCAGGATGCAGGCAAGACATTTGCAACTGGATGGAAGCAGCAACCATAGCCCAGCAGTTTCCATGCTCTGTTCTTTTAAAGACAAGGCGTGATGTGCTCTCTTGCATGACTCGCTTGCATTGCAAGAATGTCGGGATTGCAACTGTGCTCCTGCTGGGTGTGTGGGTCTGTTCCTATCTGCGAAGGTGGCGTCTGGTTCTAGGTGACATTGCTGCACCCTCCTGTTCAGACTCTTGATCAGAATCTGTCTCCTCCTGAGCTGCCTCCATCATCAGATGCAACTCTGTTCTGCTAGGAAGTCAGGGGTATGGGGAGAGCAGCCAGCATCCTTGCTCCCCCTACTGAAGTGGCTGAAGTTGAGGCACACCAGGGACAGGCCCTCTTCTCTGACCCCAGTTCCCACCAATCAGGTCTCCCTCATTTTCCTTCCTTCCTTCTTTCCTTCCTTCCTTCCTTGGGGTAGCAATTGTGTTTGTTTATCTATGTGTGTGGAGATGCTTCAAGGGCAAGAGGGACCTCCCCACCCCTGTCGGCCTTCTCAGTGCTGCTTCTTGCTGGTATACTTCTTGAAAGCCACCATTTCCATTTCCCAGAACTGCCTTCTGCACAGGAAAGGGGCATTCTGGGAAAGAAGAAATGGTGGCCACCCAACAGTGGCGACCGAGATGAGCACCAACAGATCCACCATTGCTGCAAGGAGCATTCTGGGCAATAAAAATGGTGGTCTCCAGACATTGGCCACCAACAGCTAGTATTGGAGTTTGTGTTCCATCTATTGTCATTTATCTTGGAAGACACAATATATTGTTTCTGCTTTAACTAGGAATTAGATCTGACAACTTTTTTGTATCACACACCCATTTGCAGACTCTAATAATTTTAGTCTCTCGCACGAGATGTTGTGTGACAAATTTTAAAAATGTGTTAATTTGTTAATTTGTGAATCTTTTTTCTGGGTTGCAAGGAAGTGTGTGTTTAAAGATTCTTTTTTTTTAAGAAAAGGAACGTTAGCAGGACATACCATCAGATCACAATGGAAATAAATCACATCTTGTTCTGGGCTACATTTCGTGTCCTTTACCCCCCCAGTGGCATCTGGTACTCACTGAAACTGGTAGGGCAGAAAGACATGAGTCCAACAGTAGGCACAGCCAGTGCCAATGACAGGTGTTGTCAAGGAATTCTAGTTTTGCCCCCATCCTTCTCCCTGTTGAGTTACATGAGGGCAACACTGAGATAGAGCCCTTGGACTCACTGTAACTAAGAAGGCAGGCAGGTGTGCCAATTTCTGGCGGCACATTTTATATCTGTGAACCCGATAAAGATGTTAACATTAAGGAAAGCATTAAATGTGAGAATCTTCATATCTCGGCAAAGCAAGGACTTCCAGCAATATACTGGGTACCACATCAAGGCTAGAGCGTGTGCAGAGGAGGGCAACCAAGATGGCCAGGGGTCAAGATGCTAAGCCTTTGAGAGCCAGCGTGGTGTAGTGGTTAAGAGCAGTGGACTCATAATCTTGTGAACCGGGTTCGCATCTCTGCTCCTCCACATGCAGCTGCTGGGTGACCTTGGGCTAGTCACACTTCTCTGAAGTCTCTCAGCATCACTCACCTCACAGAGAGTTTGTTGTGGGGGAGGAAAGGAAAGGAGATTGTTAGCTGCTTTGAGACTCCTTAGGGTAGTGATAAAGCGGGATATCTAATCCAAACTCCTCCTCTTCTTCAAAAAAAGAAAAGAAAAGAAACTAAGCCTTATGGAGAGACCTGGTCTGAATAGAGACATTGGATTTTTATCTCCTTATACATGATAAGGCTATTTTTAGCCATCTCACCCCTTGCTTTTTCCTGTAAGATCAATTGCAGTCGTTAACAATCGTCAACAGATTTACTACACCTATCAGCCAATCACCCATTCCCACCACCCTTCTGAGTAATACCCCTCCCCACCCTCTCACTATATATAAGGTTCTGGTGACTTCTGTTTCAGTGTATCTGAATAAGTTTGCATGCACACGAAAGCTCATACCAATAACATACATAGTTAGTCTCTAAGGTGCTACTGGAAGTAATTTTTTTATTTTGTTTCGACTACGGCAGACCAACACGGCTACCTAACTGTAACTAAGCCTTATGAGGAGCACTTGAAGGAGCTGGGTATGTTTAGCCTGGAAAAGAGGAGACTGAGAGGAGATATGATAGCCATCTCCAAACATCTTAAGAGTTGTCACATGGAGGAGGGAGCATGCTTGTTTTCTCCTGCTCTGGAGGGTAGGACTTCAAGTTACAAGAAAGGAGATTCCGACTAAGCATTCAGAAAAAACTTTATGACAGCAAGAGGTGTTTGGCAATGGTCTCACTCAGAAGTTTGTGGACTCTCCTTCCTTGGAAGTATTTAAGCAGAGGTTGGGTGGCCATCTGTCATGGATGCTTCAGCTGAGATTCCTGCATTGCAGGGGGTTGGGACTAGATGATCCTGGTAGGCCCTTCCAACTCTAAAATTCTATGATTCTAAGTCCTTTTGTTTTAAAAATCTGTCTAAAGCTTTAATTGCCGCTTGCTTTAAATGACATGGAAAAATCTGCACACAAGGCATCTTAAACAAAATGCCCTTTGCCTTGAATGAACATTTGAAAGTACATGTTCACGGCAAGAAAACAGTTTCAATTTTTGCACACTAGGGGGAGGCCCAGGTATTTTTGACCATGGTGCCCAGTGTCTTTTTGTTTTGTTTTTCTGAAGTGAGCAAGAACAGTTCCCATAAAAACAAGACATGCTGCAGGTACAGTATATCCGAATCCCAAAGTCTGGGAAGGGGCTGCTGGCAAGCTGGGGGTGATTTTGCTCAGGAATGTTGAGCTGTCTGGCTAGACAGATTTTATGGTAATTGGCAAAGCATGAAAGTTAGCAAGGTTTTGTTGGGCCCTGGTAGGTATTATGTTTACGGAACTGCTAGGTTATAAATTTGAAGAAGGTGAAGGAAATAAGCAGGCATACAGCTTTGAGTTGCAATTTCAAGAATAACAGAGCCTTAAGAATAACTTATCTTAAAAGGAAGGGCAGTGGTTGATATGCCCATCATTTGTGAGGTTCCAGCAGGCCATTTATTTCAAAGAAAGTTAAGTAGGGAAACCCAGCCAGAATGGTGGGGTATACATAAATAATTATTATTATTATTATTATTATTATTATTATTATTATTATTATTATTAATTTGCCATCATGATGGCAAGGAAAACCTTGGAAATGCAAATCATTGTGCATGCCTGGTCTCAACAAGGGCACTGCCTTCCTTTCTTGGGTGGTCAACCATATACGGAAGACATATGCCATTACTTACTGCAGTTCCCTGTATATAAAGACCCAAGAAATCAATTGATCAAAGCTCTGTTTGTGAAGGAAACCAATTTAACCAGGGCGGAGAGGGGGAAATGGCTGCCGAGTGATGCCGATGATTTTGTAACTTATAACGTAGCTCTCTATCCCCTGGCAGCTAGGAAGATTAGTGCAAAAGAACTAGATAAACCAGCAGTCAACTGCAAAGGAGACTCGGAGACTTACCGTATTTTTTGCTCTATAAGACTCACTTTTTCCCTCCTAAAAAGTAAGGGGAAATGTGTGTGCGTCTTATGGAGTGAATGCAGGCTGTGTAGCTATCCCAGAAGCCAGAACAGCAAGAGGGATCGCTGTGCAGTGAAAGCAGCAATCCCTCTTGCTGTTCTGGCTTCTGAGATTCAGAACATTTTTTTTCTTGTTTTCCTCCTCCAAAAACTAGGTGCGTCTTGTGGTCTGGTGCGTCTTATAGAGCGAAAAATATGGTAATTTGTACATTTAATATGAGAGCTGCCTCTTTTTCTATGTAACAAATAATTTTAATAGATTTGGCTGTGATTGTTGATGTCTTTGGAAGATGTCACGGCCTTTGGCTATTGCAATAAAAGTTCGTGACGACGATGCTTGGGAACAACAGGGACTTCCAGCGAGATGTCACGAGATCTCGGAAGCCGGTGCCACTTGTGGCGCTGCTTATCTGCCAGTGGCAGAGGCAGCAAGGTAGGTGGGGACACCCATGGGGGCACCGTTTCCTGGGCTGTTGCCGCCCGAGGTGGCTGCCTCACCCTGCCTCATGACAGGGCCAGCCCTGACTCCCAGAGAGGAAGGTATAAAAGCCGATAAGAACCACATAAAATGGAATTGACTTTTAAAAACAAATAACATTGCTGCAAACAAACAAACAAACAAACAAATAGTGGGGAAATCTTTTAGAACAAAAAAGTTTCAATGTTGTTGTTTTTCAATCCATGCCCTGCCTCCTATTGCTTTTCATTCCAAAACTGCCCTCCTGAAGCCGTTTTCACCCCTGGGGGGAGAAGATACCGGGATATCATTGGTCTGCCCACAACTATCAGCAAAAGGCAGTTTCGGGAAAGACACTTTTGAGTTTGGTAGTGGTGGAAGACCCAAAGAGGAAGAACTAAGCGGCTTCTCTGCACACACATGCTTCCTTTACTCAAACTCTTGGTATAAAATAATGAATCATGAAACTGCCCGTGACGTGACATTTTTGAGCCTGAAACTTCTTTCGTGCAGGGATCCGAAAGCTCTTTGGAGACTTTTCTGTTTAGATCATTATTTTAATGCATCCATCTCTGGGGTGTCACTTTTATTTAACAGCCTACAGCAACACCCATAATAATTAGAGCAGTGAAAACACTTGCACAGGGCATTCTAGACTTCCAGAGCGCTCGGCCCAATTAACAGCACAGTTGTCACACACACTTTCAGAAGGGAAAAATTAGAACAAAATTGGACAGTTTTGAAACTGCAGAGGAGGCTGAAGAAGACAGGGCTGAGTTCCTTGCTCTGGCATTGCCTCAAAATGTCACCACTGAGCAGCCACAGTACCAAGAACCCATAACAGAGTGATTCTAACCAGGTTGAAAATAATAGATGAGCTGAAATGCAGCGGTTCTTCAAAATTAACACTTCTCCAATTTGCAACTCACCCCACCCAATTGCTAATTTAGTTTTCAACAACAGATGTCTTACAGAAAAAGTGAACTATTATCATAAATTTATAACAAGAATTAATCTGTATAAAACCATGCACCCCTATGAGGTTTGCACCCAAGGCTGTTGCCTAGCTGGTTTAATGATTGCACTGGCCCTAGGTGTAACTTTACACTGGCTTAACTAGCTTGCTTTACACCAGGGACTCAGCTACGTTGGTAAAATAAGATGTTCTAAGTGCGTTATAACACTGTGACACACTGTGATGGTGCTGCGCAGCAGAAATCGGAACTCCTGTGAAGTTTTCCACCCTACACCAAAGGATAAATGGACATAAATCTGACATCAGGAAACACAAGACAGAGAAGCCAGTAGGAGAACACTTCAATCTCCCAGGATATTCAATACAGGATCTCAAAGCAGCTGTCTTATTACAAAAGAATTTCAGAAATAGACTTGAAAGAGAAGTTGCTGAATTACAACTTATCACTAAACGGAAAACTATGGAGAGACCTGGTCTTAATAGAGATATTGGATTCCTGTCTCTTTACATATGCTAATCATCTGCATACTATCCCTTGCTTTTTCCTGTAGGACTAATTACAGTTGTTAACAGTCGTTAACAGGTTTAGCATACCCCTTGAGTCAATCACCCATCTCCCACTACCCTTCTGAGAAAAACCCCACCCCACCCTCCCACTATGTATATATATAAGGGTCTGGTGGCTTCTGTTTCAGTGTATCTGAAGAAATGTGCATGCACACGAAAGCTTATACCCAGAACAAACTTAGTTGGTCTCTAAAGTGCTAATGGGCAATTTTTAAAGTTTTCAATTGTGAGCTTTAAAACTTTTTTCTGGAGCATTTTCAGAGCATGTTTTTTATAAATGGGTGACCTTGGGCTAGTCACACTTCTCTGAAGTCTCTCAGCCCCACTCACCTCACAGAGTGTTTGTTGTGGGGGAGGAAGGGAAAGGAGAATGTTAGCCACTTCAGATAGTGATAAAGCGGGGTATCAAATCCAAATTCTTCTTCTCCTCCTCCTCCTCCTCCTCCTTCTTCTTCCACATACGAATGCTTTCTTAGCGTGGCAGCACCTGAATTTTGGAACTCCCTGCCCATTGATATCAGGCAGGTGACTTCACTGTAATGTTTTGGGTGCCTGCTGAAAATGGCTTTGTTCCAGCAAGCTTTGCCAGGCATGCGGAATGGTCTCCCTCAGGAGGTTGTGGACTTTTCTTCCTTGAAGGTTTTAAAACAGAGGTTGAATGGCCATCCGTCATGGATGCTTTTGGGAGTTGGACTAGATGACACTTGGGTCCCTTCCAACTCTACAAGTCCATAATTCTATGATTCTCTGAAACCTGTAGTCTCGATATGTAGTTTCTAAAAAGCACACATCTATTATTATTATTATTATTATTATTATTATTATTATTATTATCGTGAAGCTGAGGCTCCAATACTGTATGGAAGTGAGAGCTGGACCATAAAGAAGGCTGATGGCCGAAGAATGGATGCTTTTGAATTATGGTGCTGGAGGAGAATCTTGAGAGTCCCATGGACTGCAAGAAGATCAAACCTATCCATTCTGAAGGAAATCAGGCCTGAGTGCTCACTGGAAGGGCAGGTCGTGAAGCTGAGGCTCCAATACTTTGGTCACCTCATGAGAAGAGAAGACTCCCTGGAAAAGACCCTGATGTTGGGAAAGATGGAGGGCACAAGGAGAAGGGGACGACAGAGGATGAGATGGTTGGACAGTGTTCTCGAAGCTACAAAGATGAGTCTGACCAAACTGCGGGAGGCAGTGGAAGACAGGAGTGCCTGGCGTGCTCTGGTCACGAAGAGTCGGACACGACTAAACAACTAAACAACAACAACAATAACAACAACATACCCGCAGGTCTCAAGGTGGCTCACAGGATAAAATCAGAATATAAAGCCACAAAATACATAATCAAAATAACAACAACAACAACCCAATTTTTTAAAAAAAGGTAAAGGACCCCTGACAGTTAAGTCCAGTCACAGACGACTCTGGGGTTGTGGCGCTCATCTCGCTTTACTGGCCGAGGGAGCCGGTGTTTGTCCGCAGACAGTTTTTCCGGGTCATGTGACCAGCATGACTAAGCTGCTTCTGGCGAAACCAGAGCAGCACATGGAAACGGCATTTACCTTCCCGCCGGAGCGGTACCTATTTATCTACTTGCACTTTGACGTGCTTTCGAACTGCTAGATTGGCAGGAGCTGGGACCGAGCAACAGGAGCTCACCCCATCGCGGGGATTTGAACTACCAACCTTCCGATCGGCAAACCCAAGGCTCAGTGGTTTAGACCACAGCGCCAACCCAATAACCCTCCCTGCCAAAAAAATACTGATTTTGTTTAATTTTTTAGGTTTTTTTTAGTTTTTATGTAACTTGCTCCTAATGTTTGCTTTTGTTGGCATTCTCAACAACTTTTTTTTAGCCTGCTTCCTACAAACTGCTTATAGGCCTTTTGTTCTGTGATAATAAATACAAGAATAATTTGAAAAGGGACAAGGGATTTAAAAGGAGCACGCATCATATATACATACATATATACATACCGTGTAATTATTGCAATGTGCAAAAGTGAGCTGGTCGTTGTTGTTGTTGCGTGTGTGTTTTTTTAAAAAAACCACAGTCACAAAACAGGAAGATTTCATGGTAGAAAATGTAGAGTCCATTGAAAAATGTTGCCAAGCTGAAGACTCAGAAAAAAAAGTTTTCTCTTGTTTTTCATGAGTCCGGAAGTGAGCAAAGAAGTTGGATGGTAGAAAGGGCTACAGATGCCTGGCATGTTCTCCATCCAGTGGCGTAGCGTGGGGGGTGCAAGGGGGGCCGGCCGCACCGGGCGCAACATCTGGGGTTAGGGCAAATCCACGGGTTAGGGGGCGCAAATCCACGGGTTAGGGGGCGCAAATTACTTGCCTTGCCCCGGGTGCTGACAACCCACGCTACTCCACTGTCTCCATCACAAAAAGAAAAGAAAAATGCAGAGGGGAAGCATCTAAATAATGAACTCCAAAGCAAGTTGCCACTGTCATTAATTGGGAAATATGCACTGCTTTACTGTCTTCAATAAATGTGCCTATTTGTCTGAGGCTTGTATGCTATGCATTTAAAGGGGCTTTCAGGCCATTAGGGGGGACATTGCTGCATATAAATGCTATCCTGAAACACTTCTTCTAGGTGGTAATTTATGAGTTACTCTGTGCCAGCGGGCATGCCCTGAAGGGCACGTTAGTCCCGGTAGAGTTGACTCACACTTCAAAGGTGAATAAACTGGGTCGCCTTGCAGTTTTACTTTGCGGGGAACTTTCCCGTAAGATCTTGAAAACTCTACGCTGCGAGAAAGATAAAAGACCTGAATGTGTTAGCTCAGGCTCTGCAGAGCTTGGCTGCCAGACATTTTGACTGGTGTAGCCAGACATGCCCTTATTACACCTTTTGGCTCCCTATTTAGTGCTTCTGTTTAATATGTGGGGACTTACCTTCAAAGCCCTATGCAAATTGGGACCCAGAAGATGGAGTGGCTCTTCCTGTACCAGCCTGCCCAACTATTAAGATCCTCTAAAGAGGCACCTTTCTCCAAGTCCCTGTTTCAACAGAGGCGCATACCTGTGTGCAGGTATTGTTACCAGTGTCCTGTAACAAATATGTGTGCGTGCAGCACTTTCTTGCCGTCCTTCTCTATTTTGTTCTATAACTGGATGAATTTCCCATCTGGTTGGACAGCTCCCCCATAGTCCAATGGAGCTCCTTTGTCTCTTCATGCCAGTTCTTCTGGAGCTTAGCCCACGAGGTCCATCCATAAAGAATCAAGACTCCCTGGAGGTGAGAACTTTCCCATTGCTTATTGACATATGGAACGAATCCAACTCACTATGCTGCAAAGTGCACAGGTAGACAGGATGGTGGTGGCAGTAATGGCTGTAATTAGGGATGGACAATTTTGTCTGTTTCCATTATCTTGGTCTCTCCATTTTTTAATCTTAATTCACACACACACACATTTTCACAGCTCTTTGCGTATATAGATAGATATTTTAACATCATGAAAATTTGTCGGAATTCGTCGTTCTAATATTCACTTTTTTTTTGCAAGCAATTTCCCATAATATAAAGTAGATGCATTATTATGAATGCTTTCTCCGAATATAATGGATTTTTCTAAACATTGTTGGGTGAGAGAAATGCATTGCAAAATTGGGAGAAGTGCAGATTCTGAATGCTTGTTGTTGTTTAGTCGTTTAGTCGTGTCCGACTCTTCGTGACCCCATGGACCAGAGCACGCCAGGCACCTCTGTCCTCCACTACCTCCCGCAGTTTGGTCAAACTCATGCTGGTAACCTCGAAAACACTATCCAACCATCTCGTCCTCTGTCGCCCCCTTCTCCTTGTGCCCTCCATCTTTCCCAGCATCAGTGTCTTATCCAGGGAGTCTTCTCTTCTCATGAGGTGGCCAAAGTACTGGAGCCTCAGCTTCACGATCTGTCCTTCCAGTGAGCACTCAGGGCTGATTTCCTTAAGAATGGATGCGTTTGATCTTCTTGCAGTCCATGGGACTCTCAAGAGTCTTCTCCAGCACCTCTGAATGCTAGCTGTGTTTTATTCACATCATCATTCAAGAAGCGTGAATTTGTTTCTCATTAAAATGCTACTCTCAAGATGATAGATGATAGATACATAAGATACATAGATACATAGATAGACAGACAGATAGATAGGTGATAAATAGATAGGTGATAGATGATAGATGATAGATATAGAGATAGAGAGATAGATGATAGATAGATGATACATACAGAGATAGATGATAGATGATAGATAGATGATAGATAGATAGATAGATAGATAGATAGATAGATGATAGATAGATAGATAGATGATAGATAGATAGATGATAGATAGATAGATAGATAGATGATAGATAG
>JAXCMG010000046.1:8367141-8383113 GCA_034642415.1 Podarcis siculus | reverse complement strand
TATATCTATATCTATATCTATATCTATATCTATATCTATATCTATATATCTATATCTATATATCTATATCATCTATATCTATATCATCTATATCTATATCATCTATATCTATATCTATATCTATAGATCTATAGATCTATCTATAGATCTATCTATATCTATATATGCTGTTTTTGCTGCATCAATTAAGTGTTTTAAATTTGTTCTTAACTGCCCTGAGCCCGGTTTTCTGAACCAGGAAGGGTGGGGTATAAATAAAAATGTATTATTATTATTATTTATTATTATATCTATATCTGTATCTCCATTGCATTCCCAGATGGCCTCTTAGCAGGACAGTGTCCCTGTGACAAGCAGTAGCTTCTGTGTGACCTCTGCTTTGTAGGGGACTATTTTTTTTTCTATATTGGCCAAAAGAAAAAAAGGAGGCAAAGATTTTTCTGTTCAGTTGCACTAATCGTATCCATAACGCTCTGCCAAAATAATAATAATAACCAATATAAGGCATTGTATGAACATGTGTTTCAAAAAAGCACTGTCCCTGTCACATCTCCAGCAGCTACATGTCTTGGACAGCCCGTTGGTAAACAACACTTGCACAATGCAGACTGAGACAACCGCTTCCCCCACTGCCGTCCTAGAGTGGTCAGTGTTCTGAGCAGGGATCCCTTTGACCACCTCACAGCAGGGGCTGGCGAAGGGGCTTTTCTTGGCCCGCTCTGTGTCACCTCACAAAGCAATCTTCCATAAAGGATGTTGCTTCCTTGAGAACAAAGCAACAGCTTGGCTTTTTCCACAACTCTTCCTTTTCCAGGCTTCTGCTGGGATTTCTGCTTTTGTTTCATAACAGGCAGACACAGCCCCTCCTTGTCATGCAGGAAAAGTCTGGCCCCTGTTGGAACATTTCACATTATCTAATGCGCCGGGCCCTGCTGTTTTGCTTGATGGATGCTGTACTCTGTGACGTTGGTTATTGCTAACTGCCTGCACTCGTTTTCTTCTTCGTCGTCGTCTTTTTCCATTCTCTTTTACAGGAAAAGGATTTTTTTCCCCCACAACTGTCGCTGGGGATCCGTTTAACATCTCGAGATCAGACAAACCTAAACGGAAAAAGAGTAAATGGAAATGCGAGTTGGTGAGAGCGGTCTGGAGGCAAAGGTTCCAATAGGCTGGCTAAAGAATTGCTTTTACAGGCATCAACGAAATGATCAAATAGGGATGCGGGATTCTCTGTCAGTTGCTTAGGGCTCCTGCCACAAAATGATCTTGGAACGCTTACTCTCCCTTGGCACAGACTGCTAGCAGGTCATTGGGTTTGAGGGGGAATGCACCTGATGTTTAACATACAGTAAACAGCCCAATCATTCAAGAGGCTAATGTCACATGTCACCATGAGAGTTATCAGGGTAACCATAGGACAAAAGTTTTGCTTAAAAAAGAGACTGTTGGTATAAATCTAGTTTAGTCTGGAGATTTCAAGAGACTGTGTGTGTGTGTGTGTGTGTGTGTGTGTGTGTGTGTGTGTAGGAAATAGACTATCCAGAGAGTTATTCTACCTACGATCACGCCAGCTGTAATCTAAGCCATTGTTTGTACAGTACAAGATTCATGAGGTCAACATAGAACCACCTTGCAACGTCGCAACCCATCATCCTTTGCAGCACTGAAAGTGCTTCTGGGAGATGGGCTTCCCAGGTTGTGTTGCACAGCTGTTTCAGCCTGCAGAATGTTGGCCTTGGTTTGCTATCCTGATTTGTAAGCAGAACTTATTAAACCATTCAAAACTTTTAGGATGTCCTACAAGAGGCATAGATACAATCCAGAACATTTCGTAACAAGCAGTGTCGTAGCATGGTGGGGTCGGGTCACAAGGACAGTTGTCCTGGGCACAAAATTGTTAGGGGTGCAAAATTTCAACACCCAGTGCTGCCTCAATACAGCTGCACGCTTCCATCACTGGGCTCCGTAGAAAACAACTGCTCCATGCGAACCAGGAAGTGACCTCTCCAGATAACAGAGTGACTCTTATTTTCTTATCTCTGTGGCTGCGATCTCCTGGGTGACGTAGATGCCATTAGGCAATTGAATGCTCCTGCATGCTCCGTCCATTTTCCTCCCTCCCATCCATCCCCTCCGCATGGCCCCGGGCACTGGCAACCCATGCTACACCACTGATAGAAAGGATGAGTGTCCATCAAAGACACCTTTGCACACTGGCGGAGGAAGAATAGTGTGTGGGAGGGAGTGCACCGCCCCTGGCAGCGCAATCCCAGTGGGGTGCCATCGTGGCTGCTCCTCGCCCACTCTGGGTGCCATGTCCTCACAGGCAGCGTGCCACGCCCCCAGGACACGCACCACAACCCTGTGGACTGTGAGCCACGCCCCTGCAGGCGGCGTGCCACACCCCCGGGAGCGCACCAGCCCTGCCCCTGCCTGCTCTCCTCCCCTTGGTGCTGGAGCATGAAGCTCCGCCACTGCCTTTGCAGAGGTAGCCACAGGAAGCAGAAGATACATACTCACACATTCTGTGCTGTCTTCAGGGGTGTTCAGAGTGTGGGATGTAAAAATGTATTGCAGTCAAATACAACATTCCTACAATGCACATGCTGGGGAATGTTTTGTATCACTCAGGAGAAAACTTGCTAGTTCCTCCTGAGCTGGGACAGACTTCCTTTGCATGTGGGCTTAATGTGGGTGTGGTCTGTTCTTGGACAGAGGAGCACATGGCCTCCATGTTCTGCTCTTCTTGCTCTCCATTTTGTCTTCTCGAGATTTAGGAGAAGTGACTGCTCAGTTGCAGTCACTTGAGACTATTTCCCTTATGGGATAGTTCACATAGTTATATGTTGTTCTGTAAAGTCAGTCCGCCTTCAGGGATCTTATTGTGAACTGGATGATCGTAAGTAAACATAAACATAAACATAATAATAATAATAATAATAATAATAATAATAATAATAATAATAATAATTTATACCCTGCTCCTATGGCTGGACTTCCCCAGCCACTCTGGGCAGCTTCCAACAAAATATTAAAATACAGTAATGCATCAAACATTAAAAGCTTCCCTAAACAGGGCTGCCTTCAGATGTCTTCTAAAAGTCTGGTAGTTGTTGTTCTCTTTGACATCTCGTGGGAGTGCGTTCCATTAGTTTGATGTTAACTTTAGTCAGATGGTCGTGTCTATTCTTTTAAGAGGGATATAAAAAGGGATCTTACCAGGAATCCTAAACAGTGAGGCTCAGACGAGCCTGCAACCAGCTAACTGCTGTGTAATTTAAAAGGGGGATTGTTTAACAACTCTGCTAAGTTATAGAACTTGCTGGCGCAAGTTAGGAAGGATATCATAAAATAATGTATCCTCTCCTGCCTCCCTAAACATTCCCACACAGAGGACCCCTCCCCCCCCCACAGAAATAATGCTTGAGGATGTCAAGAGACCATGTAGGCTGCCCCCACTGCTAATGTGCAGAGAAGCCATGCTGTCCAGTACATTTCAACTGCATGCGAAGGTGCCCCTGGGTACATACTGATTGGGCCAAGGTGGCCTTTATGTACCCTGGTATGTGCATAGAGCCTCTTCATACGCCAGCTGAACACACAGACCGTGCACCGAAGAATCCTGGGACCTCTAGTTTGTTAAAGGTGCCAAGAGTTGTTAGGAGACTCCCTCCAATTCCCAGGAAGAAGGATGGATTGTTAAATCACTCTGAGAATTGTAGCTTTGAGCGTGGAATGGGGTCTCCTCACAACTTCCAGCACCTTTAATGAGCTAAAATTTCCAAGGATCAAGTGGGGGAACAACATAAGCACACAGGAATCTGCCATTGGCCCATCTGGCTCAGTGGCAGCGGCTCTTCAGGATTTCACGCTAGAGTCTCTCCCAAACCTGTCTGGACATACTGGGGATTTAACCTAGGACCTTCTGCTTGCAAGGCAGATGTTCTGCCACTGAGCAATCAACCTTCCCTATGAGTTTAAAGTGGTATGATACTGCTTTAAATGTATAATACAGATGGGCCTTCATTGAATTCTAACCTTAGAACAAGAGAGCTTGTGGCCAGATGTGCTTGGCACGATACTGTTTTAAATATATAGTGCATATACGTACAACAAACATGCATAGGATTGGGCTATCCCTCCGTATGACATTGACACAAGGGCTGCCTCCCAATTTGCTGTTTCCCTCTTTTAAGACACAGAGAGACGGCGTGTAGAATAAACTATCAGCAGCAAAACTCATGTCCTCAACATAATTTGGTTAGTCAATGAAGCAAAGTATCTGTCCCCACTCAGTCATCCACTTTTATTTGGCATCCATCACTTTTATTTAGTATCAGATACTCATCATCTGGAGTGGTAATGATTAACAGATTAGAAAAAAGAGAGGGTATTGTTTGGAAGTACTGACACGCTACATAACGTCCTATTGTGCGATGCTCTGCTGCACGGCAAAAATCCCACATTTGGGAATATGCACTCCTCTTTTGAAAAAGAGACCACTTCTCTTTGTCATTAGATGCCCCGAGAAAGTAGATTTTGGTGTAACTCTCCTTTGTTTCCATCAAGACTGCGGCTTACAGGAAGCTCCGCATTTCAGCCATTTAATCTCTCAAACAGAAGATGTACGTGAACTTTCCCTGACCCTTCCATTTATTCTTACAGATTAATAAATTAAGGAGTCTGAGACTGAAGTTATTAAGGGGAAGAGAAGAAGATGAATTCACAATCCCTGCAGTTTTAGAACGCAGCTGGACAATCCTCCTTTCTAAAGCCTTTCAGGAAAATTCAACAGTGCTCATGCTTGTCACTGTAGAACTTGTTGCTTCGTTGTTGTATACCACCATGGGCAAGTAGCACAACAGGAATCTGCCCTGCAACGAATCAGGTCATTGGTTCATCTGGCTCAGTCTTGTCTTCTAAGGATGGACAAATCTGTCAATTTTTTTTAAATTCTCGTTTTTCCAGTGTTGAGTTTCACTTGCCTCATTTTGCTCGGATCCTACAATCAGCAGGTGAGACCTTGGTTGGTGCTTTGCAATGGCAGTTCCTTGATAATGGAACAACCACCCTAGTTGAGTTGTGCCCCACCGCTCTCTTTCTGCCACCCCCTTCTCTCTCTTTCTGTCACCTCCTCCTCTTCTTCCTCACACAGCAGTCTGCCAGGGGAGGGAAAGATTCCTCTTTCAGAAGACTAAACGAATTGCTAGCACTAATCACTAAACTCACCCCCCCTTCTGCCCTCCTTCTCGACTCCATCAACCTTCCTGAAAGCAGCCCCAAGGCATAAACCAAGCAGAGGGATGAGTAAATGCTGGGAGGGGAATCTGTAACCATTTCTGCTAATATTGGCTGTTGCAAAGTGTCTTCCCTTATTATGAGGGCAATGCATTAATCAGATCTAAGAGGTAGCCTAGCATTAGTTTTCAATGGAGGAGCTAGGAGCAAAGCACCCTTCCAGTTCTCCAGAAATGAGAAAAGGTAAACAAAAGGCACATTTAACGAAGTTATTATCCAAAGCTCTCATTTAATTTGGCTCAGCCGATTTGGCGGGCTCTGCTAGATAAAACAATTAATCCTGAGTTTTTGTTTAATCAACATTTACGTTTATACCTGTGCCAAACCCGGAGGCCTTGTAGGTTGTACAATTAATGCGTAATGATCCTCACCCTGCTGGGAAAGATATTCTTCAACTAATGAATTAACCCTTTGCAAATCTGTTTGGAGGCCGCTGAGCCCAAAGGAAATATTTAGCTGGAAAATCAATGCTGGTTTTCTACTGTCACCAGATGCACAGAATTGAAAGGCACCTCTATCATTATTCCATTCCCCTCCTCCACGTCATGCACCTTAAGGTACAATGTGGTTTATAACTCAACCATTGGATGGTTGAGCCATCTGTCAATGGATGATTGAGCCATCCATCTCCTCTTTGCCCCAGGATGGTTCCCTGGCAACTTTGCATCAAGATGATTTCATCAGGTCTGCTCTGCTGAGGTAGGGAACCTTTTTCTGTCCAAGGGTAAGTAGAGGCTGGTCTATCTGGGCAAATAGGACAGTGCCCCATCAATTTGAATTTTGCCTATGGAGAAGCCTGCAAGCATTACCTGAGTGCAACAGCCCACTCCGAGTCTGAAATTCCCAACAGCTAGCCTTTAGAAGCGTATGCTGTCTCTGACAGCGAAGGTAGAACTTAGCCATACGTGTAGTAATGGTGATGATGCAGCCAGGAAGCTATCCTACCCAGCAGTTTACACCAAAAGCATATGGCCCCTGATGGTTCAATGACTGGCCCCTAGCTGCTCTTTGCCTCTTTCACCCACACAATCTTTCCAAACCCTGTTGAGTTTAATTGCTTCATTGCACACCGAAATGGAGAATGTCTGTATGCATAAAGGGTTTAACGTTGGAAAATTCCATTGAAGCATACTGAAGCTCTCTGAGTTTATTATTAACTAGCAATGTTCTCTGCTAGCTCTCAGGTTGGTGTTTAACCTTAGATCATGTGATGCTGGTATCCCACTGCAAATCTCCATTCTGAAAGGGAGTTGTCTCTTGGTCTTTTGTTCCCAGGCACAGGCAGAGAAAGATGTGATAATGAAGCCTCTCCAGGATGTGTCTAGCCTTAGGCTGGATGCAAGTTAATGCAGGCTATGGGAGAGACAAAGCTTTGATTTTTTGCTCCGATTGTAATTATGTTATATATTTAAGAAGAAGTATCTATGATTGGACTAGCATATGATTTATTCAATTTTCTGGACATATCATTGATTGTTTTTGCACCTGTTTTTTTTAATAAGTTCTGGTTAGTAAAGCTTTGAATAATACTTATGGGTCTGGACATTTTTTATTCCAGAAGGAGTCAGCTTTTATACATCTGATTGCTTCCTGCTGCACAATATTAATATCTGCAATAAGGCCTATATCTGAAATTGCGAACAGCCTCCCTTGAATCATGGCAATGTAAAAGAGAGAGGCACGGTTTGTACCCGTTCTAAGCCACATCACTGTTAGTTCCCCATTCTCAATCAGGATGCTTCAGATAATACAACCGAATATTCCATTTGACTTTCAGACTATGTACCTTGTTGATGACTCATATTCATTTTCATCCATTTCCAAACTACGGACCATAAATCCATCTCGTCACTCCTAGAACTCAGTCGGCTCTCCTCTGTTGCACTTCTGCACTTGTTCTTTCTCCTTTCATGTGTGGTCCCAAACACTTTGCTTTTGAAGAACATTGTGTCATCCTTGCTTTAACGCAATATGACAAGTTAATCTTTTTTGTCTTCTTAGCTTATCCTTTAAAATTTTGCAATTCATTCTTATGCTGTATGATTCGTGGCATTTATAACACCCACACACGAGAGAGAGAGAGAGAGAGAGAGAGAGAGAGAGAGAGGCGCACTTAGCTACACACCTACGCACAAAGAGCAACAAGGCATGGCCCATGCACACAGGAGAGGTTCCTAGCATTCTGTGACTTACCACAGCTACTACCCCTTCTCTGGTATCAGCTGGGCAGGGTAAGCTATGGGCCCCCATAGGCAATCCCTAATGGCCACACTGAATAACAAATATTTATTTATGAAGCATTTATTTATGAAGCAGTGTACCAACCTAGAAGTCTTTCCAAAATTTAAGTGCCCTTAAAGTAAAGGTAAAGGGACCCCTGACCATTAGGTCCAATTGTGACCGACTCTGGGGTTGCAGCACTCATCTTGCTTTATTGGCTGAGGGAGCCAGCGTTTGTCTGCAGACAGCTTCCGGGTCATGTGGCCAGCATGACTAAGCCGCTTCTGGCAAACCAGAGCAGCACACGGAAACGCCGGTTACCTTCCTGCTGGAGCGGTACCTCTTTATCTACTTGCACTTTGTGCTTTCGAACTGCTAGGTTGACAGGAGCAGGGACTGAACAACGGGAGCTCACCCCATTGTGGGGATTTGAACCGCTGACCTTCTGATCGACAAGTCTGTGGTTTAACCCACAGTGCCACCCACGTCCCTCAAAGTGCCCTTAGTCTTACCTTAAACCAAAATCACTGCAAAGTTGGCTGATAAATCTTTATTATAGCTAATCAATGCAAGCTTGAGTTATTTATTACAATTTCTCACAATGGGCAGTCGGAGCTCTTCTGGATATTATGAAGATAAGATGAAATGTACAGCAATAGTCAGAAACATATTTTAAGAGTGTTGTACAGGAGCTAAGTAGCATGATGTAGTTATCCTTGCCGATGAATTATGATTATTAGATATATATTTTTTACCTGCCCTTCAGCACCTGCCCATCATTGCCTCAGGGTAGCTTGCAACAATGTCAAAATACAGTATTAAAATCAGTTAATTCATCACCAGGTACTGTACGTCCATATATATATATATGTATATATACATACACGACATATAAAGTCATGTGTCAAAGTGATTCATATTCAGCATACAAAAAGCAAGGCATATAATGAAGAAGATGGGCACACTTTTGTGGGGAGGGAATTCTTCAGTTTTATGCTGTCCCACACAATGCCCTCTCTTAGGCTGCCCCTCCCATAAGCTTCCAAGGGCAACAGAAGTACCAAAAGCGCCCCCTTACCTGATTGTGACACCTGTGGGGGCCTATGTAGGAAAGGAAACGGTCTTTCAGATAATTTAGGTCTAAGTCATTTAGGGAATTTAAACGTTAACGTGAACACCATGTGCATGTTGGGTATGTTTCGCCTGGAGAAGAGAAGACTCAGAGGTGGTATGACTGTCACATGGAAGATGGAGCTAGCTTGGTTTCTGCTGCTCCAGAGAGAGGGACCCAAACCAAAGGATTATAATGACAAGGAGGGAGTTTGTGATTAACCACTAGGAATAACTTTCTGACAGCAAGAGTTGTTCAACAATGGAACAGACAATCTTGGAAGTTGGTGGACTCACCTTCATTGGAGGTTTTTAAGCAGAGGTTGGATGGCCACCTGTCATAGATGCTTGAGTTGAGATTCCCGCATTGCAGGGCATTGGACTAGAATGACCCTTCCAATTCTAAAATTCTATGATTCTAAGATTCTTTGCACATTTACTCAGAAGTAGGTCCCACTGAACTGAATGGGCGCTACCCCAAAGTAAATGCTGCATACAATTGCTGCCTTACAACAACATCACTGTTACTTATTAATCATCTCATGCTAACATCGCTAGGTGGTGGTTTACAAAAACGTAACCTAAGTACAAGCAAATAATGCTGGTAATGGGTTAAAATCTAACGACACAGTCAACTATCAAAGCTGCTACTGTGAATCTGCAAGAGAACCCTTGAAATCCAATTAAACCAGTTTTCCTTTCTTTAATTAACTGTCCCAGAACTTCTTATATAACCCACACTTGGAGAACCTTTTTGCCTGAAAAGAAAATTGGTATGAACGTCGCTGCCTGCCTGCAAAAATAAAAAAACACCCTCCCCACTTGTCCTCAAGGACACTTTGCAGTGCATTCACAACCACATCTACTCAGAAGCAAGTCCTACTGAATTCTATGAAGTTTAATCCCAGGTAAAGCATCATTAGGGTTGCTGACTCTGCCGAGGAGCTAAGTCTCATTGAAGTTAATGGGACTTTCTCCCAGGTAAGTGTGTATAGGATTGTACTGTTAGTATTCTCAATACTACCAGGCTCTCAGGAGGTGGAGGGGAGGAGGGAGGAATTGAGTAAAGATCAGCTCAGGGCCTGCTATAGTTGGAGTCTCTTCTCTCTCAACAGATGCATCTACCACCTAGTGCCCTATGGGAAGGATCACAGGGGAGAGAGGGAGAGATGGAGTCAAGCAAAGACCACCTATAGGCCTGTTCCATACTCCCCCTCCCCCGCAACATGGTCATTTATTATCAACTGCTCTGTTGTAGCCTTATTGGAGTTCACCGATTGGGTCTGCGTTGTTCCTGGACAGGAGGAAGGAAGTCAAATGACACCAAGGTTGATTCAAAGAAAGAGTTTATTCTGCTCTCCGGATAGCAGAAGACACTTGCGTGATCAAGTCCACAGCAAGTCCAAAGAAATGAGAAGTTTCATACAGTATATATATCCTCCAGGGACCCTCTCCCTCCTTCCCCAGGAATCCAACCACGTCAGCCTATGTACGCAGGTTGACATCACATATGTTCTTGCTTTGGTATTCTTAACCATAAAAGGGAATTCCTTCCTGTACTTCTGACCATAAAAGGATCTTCCTCTTCCTACTCTTATCTTGGAGGAAGAGGTCGTCAGTCGTCATCTCCGAGAACACGCTTTGGCGTTGTTCCGGACTTAGGTCTGTGCGTCTTTTGTGGTCAGCACATAAGATAAGGCACATACGTGTCTTCTCTGTTCTACTGGTGCAGTCAGGGTCATCCCTGCCGTCACAAACTGATAAAGGAGAGGGCTCTGAGCACAGCCGGGTTTTTGTTTATACATTGACTCAGAGCTCAAGTTAATGGATTTTAGCTAAGGAAAAATAGGGATTTTGGTGCAGTTTCAAACTGCCTGCACAGTCAGTTTTGGGTTTGGGAAACCCATTCCTTTACTGTGAGTAGAATTTCAATAGAAAATGGGGTGGGAAGGCAGACGAAGATCACCTCTGCTTCAGTCGAGCTCTTTCTTCATTTATTAGGGTCATTTAGCACCAATTGCCCTGTCGGAAGTCCTGTTGTTAATATTGTTATTTGATCTTTTTTAAAAAAAATAATACATGTGGATCTTACCTGCAACCCACCTTGGAAGGATTTGTCTCTTGAAGGTCAGGATATAAATACTTGTTGTAAATAAATAAGTTCTGTAGCCCAAGGACCTCAATAAAGACAGATGAAAGTGAAGGTGATAAATACCTTGGACAGAGAATGCAATTTGCATAGCAGCAAACGGCATCTTCGTATCTGCTTGGCAAGATTAACAAGCCATAATGACAGATGATTAATTTCTCAGGAGAAATTCCTCCGCTTCTTCCTTACACTGTGATTTCTATCAAGTCTGACCTTTCCATAATTCCTAGTAATTTTCTACTGGGTTGTGTGGGGAGGAGCACACCGTTCAAGCAAGGAGACAGACTGGTGCTGTCGGAACCACATGGGTGAGAGAGGATAAGGAGGGGGAAAGGTGATTGCAGAAAGTGATAAATTACTTATTGGGGATGACAGAGACCAAGTTTGAGTCCAATTGCAGATTCTTGGTGATAGATGTTTGATGGATTTAGGTCTGTGGCATCAGACAGACTGTCCTGTAATCCACTTTGCAGCTGTCACATGTTAGCTGATAGTGCTTAAGGGAGGATTGAGAAGACAGAATGACATGATAATGGAATTACCTCTATCGTTTATCTTGCACATGCATGCACCCACACACTTTTTATTGAACCAGCAGTATCCTCAACTCCAAGTTCATGCTAAGGATACTTGCCACTGTGTTGAGAGTCTGAGGTTGATACTCCATGGCTGATACTCCATGGCCAGGACCTAGCCTAGCTATCATGGATCCTGTTTCAGGCTTTAAAGACACTTGTGTATCACATCAAGCCCTATGATTGGTAGATGACGCCTCTGGATTGGATAGACCTAGAATAAACAGTCGAAGACTGACCTCCATGGGCATGGGCCCAGTCAAGAGAGCAGTAGCCTGGACCAGCCTCTGTTTCATACATCCTATCCCCATCCCTGTGCCTCCCATTCTAGTTCCACCAAGTGTCCTTCAGATGTGGAATTGGTTCATCTTGGTCCTGAAATTAGGAGGTGCAGCTTTTCTTAAGGATCCAGGCATGAGGGTGACACACCTCTGTTGTAGGGGCCATTGTGACTGTGATAGTCAGTGTGCTGCTTTGACTTCTCCAAGACTGGTACACTGGTCAATTCTTCCATCTCTCAAATGGCATGGCTGACTCTAACTTCTGCATTGCATTTATCTCATCTTTCCTCCAAGGAGCTCAATGACCCTTTGAGCTTTGTTGGGCTGGGAGATAGTGACTGGCCCCAGGTTACCCATTGAGCTTCATTGCTGGGTGAGCATTTGACCCTGGGTTACCTGGCACAATGCTCTACTGAACCACAATAGCTCTCACTCCAAACCATTCCAACCCTTTCCTACCAGGCAAAAATCTGTAATAATTTTTATTTTTAAAAAAGTATTCAACAGCCAAGAGTTAGGGATGATGAGAGTTGTAGTCCAACATATGGAGTGCCATAGCTTCCCCATCCCTGAATTGGTTATTGCTGAGGCCATTGACATTGAAGAAACACGTCTCTCTCACCTTTTGCAAGCAATTTTCTTCTCTCCTGGATATGAGGGCAGGGCTGGTCCTTACATTAGACAAGAGTGAGCAAGTGGCTCAGGTAGCAAATGCTGGAGAGACGCAGTTATGAACCCCACCAGTCATTGCTCCTCACCAATTCCTGCTCTTCTGAACCCCTTAAATATCCCTGAATCCCTCAAATGTGGCAGAGGATGTTGTCCCATTCCCAGTGTTGAAGTAAGATTCAACTTCGCTGAGAACATAGGAAACTTCAAACCACTAGTCCAACCAGCGCAGTGTCGTCTACATTCACTGGCAACAGCTTTACAGCATTTTAGGTCGGGAACATTCCCAGCTCAGCTTGGAGATGCTGGAGATTTAACATGGGACTGTCTGTCTGCAACACAGATGTGCTACCACTAAGCTGTGTCCCTTCCTTGTGTACAGAAGCTAGCTGGTTGACCGCTGTGGAAACACAGTGCTAGACTAGATGGGCCTTTGCTCTGATTCTTATGGACCCCTTCCCTGGCACCGACTTGTTAGGAAGAATTGCTGGGACAATTCCAAATGTCGCTTGGAAGAAAGGAGTCAAAAGAAAATCCCTTTCTCACATGTGCAGCTGTGCCCATGCAGAGTGGCTTGTGCACCCAGTTACACAACAAGATACACTTATATGTGCAAGTTCATGTACACGTTACCCTAGCATATGCATTTTTGTACACATTACCTGGCTGGTGAACTGCACTGAAAAATTCAGAGAAATGTGGATGTCAGTGGATGGGAGCATCTCCTGCTGTTTCAGAAAGTGCAAATGAAGTAGGTTCGCCTTTAAATTTCTCCTCCATGCCTAGCCATGGGTGATTTAAAGATAACCTGTGCACCCTCAGTAGAAGACTATCCATTGCCTTCTTGTCTCCAGCCACTAAAAGCTAGCTCAAATGTAATGCATTCTGGCTATCAGAACTGGAGGGAGAGAGAGAGATGAATCTACTCCTTTCTATTTTCACACAGCAGCAGCAGCAGCAAGTGTGCTGTTCCTGGTACTTTGCAAGGTAATAAAAATAGCCATACTTAATAAATGGATAAGTACATTTGCAGCCCTTTGAGCTTCTTTGCTTTCCCCTGCATAAGCACATTTTTATAGCTTTCTGCTGTGATCTTCCAGGGGATAAGCCGATGTGGACTGATCCAAGTTAATTTGCTTCCTCTTCCCCTACCCCCTCCACTCTTTTCTTAAGACTGCAGATATCATCAGAAACAAACAATGCAAATAAAGGAGGCAGATCAGAGGGGGAGGTACACAACAGACTGAGCAGAAATTGATTCAGAAACTAATTAAAATAAAGCACCCTCCTCAAATCCTCTTTGAATTATTCAGATACAACAATGCAGGAGTCGGAGAGGAGCAAAGGGATCTTCTTCCCTAAACACTCTGCATTTGTTTCCAGAAATAACCAGCTCAGGCCAAACTGAAGTGATTCAGACTCCCGCAGCAGGGGATTTTGAAGTCTCCCAAAGGACATGGGTTTTCTGCGAGTTTGTATTGAAGCTTGAACCAGACACTCACAGGGAGAGGCTCCCATTGATCGGATATGCCGCATCTGAGCGGCCCAAATTGAGATAGAAAGTCACCTTTGATTTTCCATTTTTGTGCAACTGAGGCTGTTGGGAGCCTTTAGCAAATGGGGTAAGAGCTGCGCAAATTCTGCTCTGTGATAAGGAATTTGTAGAGTTGGAAGGGATCCTGGCGGTCATCTAATCCAACCCCCTGTGGTGCAGGAAGGAGAGTAACCAATGTGGTGCCTTCCAGATGTTTCAGACTACAACTCTCACCTGCCCTAGCCAGCATTACCATGTGAGCTGTAGTCTACAGCATCTGGATGGAACACCATTGGCTACCCTTGGGGTAGATAATACAGGGCAAGGTGGACCAAATGTCTAGCTCCTTATGGGCCCGCTCTCTATCTGCCTTGGAAACTTCCATAACCCCAGTACCGTCTTGTCATTCTCCACCCACTACAGCAAGCAAGCCTTTGTCCAAGTCTCACTGAGTTCCTGACAGGCGGTAATAGTGATGAGTGGGCTTGCATAAATCCAGCCCCATCTCTCCACAAATATCCATCCCCTGGTTGCATGCCATCCATAGCTTCTGTTCACTGGAGAACTATTCTTAGGAAGATCACCTCTCCAACAGCTGTTAATCTGTCATTTGCATAGCGTGAGTCAACCAAATGTGTGGCACCAACCATTACAAAGTCTCAGTAGGCTGGAGAGAGGGGCAGAAGGGCGGGGAAAGAATCATTTGCTTTACTGTCACTGAGAAAGCTTTTATCATCGTTGATGGCTTTATTCAAGATACCTTTCTGACGTCTTCTTTTGAAAGTGCCTTAATGTACAAGGGAAAGCTTTGCGCTGGGACAGTGGCAACACTTTATTTCTTGCTCTTGGTTTAATAATATTTGTTGTTGTTGGGAGAAACGAATTTAAGAAATCCAAACCTCCTGCACCAGTGTGGTGTAGTGGTTAAGGGCAGTGGACTCATAATCTGGTGAACCGGGTTTGCTTCCCAGCTCCTCCACATGCAGCTGCTGGATGACCTTGGGCTAGTCACACTTCTCTGAAGTCTCTCAGCCTCACTCACCTCACAGAGTGTTTGTTGTGGGGGGGGGGAGGAGATTGTTAGCCGCTTTGAGACTCCTTAGGGTAGTGATAAAGCGGGATATCAAATCCAAACTCTTCTTCTTCTTTCTGAGCCTCCAAGTAAGGGCTTGTCCCCACTTCTAAGCTTGTCCTGTGTTTCCTTTCACTTGCCCCATGCTTTGTACACATGGGTTCAAGAGGCTTCTCGACTGTCCCCAACTTCCCTGGGAAAACCCACTATTGCTGATTCGGAACCAACATCCACCTGCAGAAAACTTGTTTGCTTCAATTCAGAAGCAAGCAGTGGGTTTTCCTGGGGAAAGCAGCGGGACACACACAAAAAAGGATCTCAGACCTGCCTTGGAGGTTTTTAAGCCGAGGTTGGATGGCCACCTGTCATAGATACTGTGGGTGAGATTCCTGCATTGCAGGGGGTTGGACCAGATGATCCTCAGAGTCCCTTACAACCCTTACAACAAATTCTATGATTCTATGACCAGTGCATAGATACCACGGGACAAGTGGAAGCCTGGGTGAGCCCTAAGTTAACAATAGACAATTGCTTGACCAGCTGCTGGAAGCCAAAGGAGGACTGAGTGCTCTTGTGCTTGGAGCCTGTTTGTGGGTTTCCCATAACCATCGGGTTGGCCACTGTAAGAGCAGGATGCTGGACTAGATGAGCCCCTGGCCTGCTTCAGCCAGTGTGAGCCAGTGTGGTGTAGTGGTTAAGAGCGGTAGACTCGTAATCTGGTGAACCGGGTTCACGTCCCCGCTCCTCCACATGCAGCTGCTGAGTGACCTTGGGCTAGTCACACTTCTTTGAACTCTCTCAGCCCCACTCACCTCACAGAGTGTTTGTTGTGGGGGAGGAAGGGAAAGGAGAATGTTAGCCACTTTGAGACTCCTTCGGGTAGCGATCAAGCGGGATATCAAATCCAAACTCTTCTTCTTCTTCTTCTTCTTCTTCTTCTTCTTCTTCTTCGGTTCTTCGAATTCAAGATGCTTTCAAAGAACTCATGCATATGAAAGTTTTCAAATATATGCCATAATAATAATAATAATAATAATAATAATAATAATAATAATAATAATAAT
>JAXCMG010000046.1:8354545-8367131 GCA_034642415.1 Podarcis siculus | reverse complement strand
ATAATAATAATAATAATAATAATAATAATAATAATAATAATAATAATTTATTACTTATATCCCGCCCATCTGGCTCAGTTTCCCCAGCCACTTTGGGTGGCTCCCAACAGAATATTAAAAACACGATCAAACATCAAACATTAAAAGCTTCCCTAAACAGGGCTGCCTTCAGATGTCTTCTAAAAGTCAGGTAGTGGTTTATTTGCTTGGCATCTGACAGGAGGACGGGCGCCACTACCGAGAAAGCCCTCTCCCTGGTTCCCTGTAATCTCACTTCTCATAGTGAGGGAACTGTCAGAAGGCCCTTGGAGCCAGACTTCAGTGTCCAGACTGAACGATGGGGCTGGAGACGCTCCTTCAGGTATACTGAGCCGAGGCCATTTAGGGCTTAAATGTCAGCACCAACACTTTGAATTGTGCTCAGAAACGTACTGGGAGCCAATGAAGATATTTCAGGACTGGTGTTATATGGTCTCGGCGGCCACTCTCAGACACCAGTCTAGCTGTTGCATTCTGGATTAATTGCAGTTTCCGGGTCACCTTCAAAGGTTGCCCCCCCCCCCTAGAGTGGTAGTTGTCCAAGCGGGAGATAACTAGAGCAAACACCACTTTGGCGAGACAGTCCATGGGCAGGTAGAGATTCAAGATGCTTTCAAATAACTCATGCGTATGAAAGTTTCCATATATACGCCTAAAACTGTCAAGGGTGTGTGCACACCTGATCCGTGTCTTGCGTAATTGGGAAGTGCTCCATTATTGCATGTCCACATTCCAAGTTGGAAGCTGAAGTCTCCCCCAACAAGCTGCCAAGCAAAGGCGGTGCAGTGGGGTGGGGTGGGGGTCAGATACGGTTTGAAGAAGAGACTGGGAGAGAAGTGCTTAAATATTCACCCCGCCATTGCTGTTCACCTCCAGCACCCTCTTCCAGCTGCATTCACTTTGGCTGGGATTCCAGAGATATTCTTGGAACGGTCTCCCTCGGGAGGTTGTGGACTCTCCTTCCTTTGGGGATTTTTAAGCAGAGGTTGTATGTCCAACTGTCATGGATGCTTTAGCTGAGATTCCTACATTGTAGAGGGTTTTAGACTAGATGACCCTTGGCGTCCCTTCCAACTCTACGATTCTGTGGGGAGCATTTTGTCAGGCAGTAATGCTTCTGAATGCAGTCGCTGGAACTTGCTTCAGCGGAAGGCAGTGATAGCCACCAACTTGGATGGCTTTAAAATAGCTTTAGGTGAATTCATGGACGCGGGTGGTGCTGTGGGTTAAACCACAGAGCCTAGGACTTGCCAATCAGAAGGTCGGCGGTTCGAATCCCTGCAGCGGGGTGAGCTCCCTTTGTTCGGTCCCTGCTCCTGCCCACCTAGCAATTCGAAAGCACATCAAAGTGCAAGTAGATAAATAGGTACCGCTCCAGAGGGAAGGTAAATGGCGTTTCCGTGCGCTGCTCTGGTTCACCAGAAGCGGCTTAGTCATGCTGGCCACATGACCCGGAAGCTGTACGCTGGCTCCCTCGGCCAATAAAGCGAGATGAGCGTCGCAACCCCAGAGTTGGTCACGACTGGACCTAATGGTCAGGGGTCCCTTTACTGTTACCTAAGGCTATCAATGGATATTCACCATAATGGCTATGCTCTGCTTCTATGGCCAGAGGGAGTAATAGGAACCAATGTGGTGTAGTTGTAAAAGTGTTGGACTGGGGCCTGGGAGACCAGGATTCAAATTCTCGTTCAGCCATGAAGTTCACTGGGTGATCTGAGGGCAGACCAAGGTTGGCGGTGCCCCTCATTTCGTAATGGACCAGTGTCCATGAGCCAAGATGGATGTTCCTCCTTCATCCCTTCCAGTTTCTTCAACTATCTAGGCAACACTGTTGCGTGGTAAGTTCCTGACCCCCCCCCCCCGGTGGAAATAATAACACATGACACAATTATTAAGGTTAATGAGCTAAAAAAGGCCACCACTTTATTGGTTACAGGTGATGAGCAGTATTGGCTTAGGCATTGGTCCTAACCAACTATATCCGACTTCAGCCCGTCTGCTTGAAGTCTGGGAAGGGTTAACCACCAGTACGGGGAGTCCTGCTGATGCACATCAACTAGGAACTCCCCCAAGGTCACTGATAGGGGGCGTGACTTAGACCCTAGCCTCCCTAGGCTTCAGACAGGGCCACGCCCCCCGGAATCCTTTAACGGACTACCCTTCAATATGTGGGGCAGGTGATGGCACTACCTCCCCTCTTCCATCTACATAACAATACCAATGCCTAACCGCCAATACCCAGAAAGTTGTGATGATTTGCTATGAGGTAGGCAAAAACCAAGTGGCTGGTGCCAATTTGCCAAGTGGAGAAATTCCTACCAGGCCCCTCAATGGCGACCAACCAAGGTCCATAGGAAGGTCAAGGAACGGAAACCTAAAAGGGTGGGAAAAGCAGGAACAGCTGGCAGGCAGCAAAGAGGGAGATCCCCGGACGTATCCTGCCCTATATAGGGCAGGCCACGCTCCCGAGCCAGCCAATTGGCCAGCTAGGGGGTGATGCAGCCGGGAATCCCCCCAATCGCACAGGGCTTGCCTCCACCCACCGCGCTCATGGAGGGTCCGTGAAGCCCGCAACCCCACCTCCTCCTGAAGGCGGAAGTGGCTTTCTCACGATATAAGCCTTGGTTCTTTGAATCTTAGAGGATGGGGATGGGGCAGCCTCACAACGACTGCAAGGATGACCGCAATAATTCCAACGTGGCAGAAAACAGGGTTCCTGTCTAATATATTATAGATTCTATAGCTGCATATATTAAAGAGGAACAAATAATGAGTCATTTCTGAAGGCTTTCAGCACTTCTAAGAACTGGGTCAGTTACCATGGCAACAGATGCAGGGAAGGAATCCAAATGGAATGCAAAGTTACCAGAAGTAGAAGCCCCAATTTGCACTAACCTTTTTTTTCTTTTTTCTTTTTTTTGCGGGGGGTGGCGGCAAGCAGGAGAAGGGAAGCATAATTAAAACAGATACATACAATTCCCCACCCCGCTGCAAATGTGTTCTGGAGGAAGTGGAAATGGGAAACTGATTGAATCTCCTTTCCTCTATTTTGTTTTATTTTAGGCAGTGACAATATGAAATGGACCTTTGGAAGCAGCGTTCGGGTAATGACACCCCATCCCCTGCTCACGCTGGGGCACTTCTGCTGTGAAAAGAAAGCATTTGACGCACGATGAGGAAATTGCTTTTTGTTTTGAAACAGCGGTATTATTGTCTCTTAGGAATTTCAGATATTATTCCGGTGGAGAGCAGTCCTCTTCAGTGTCTGGCAATAGAGCTCTTCTTTACCTCGCTATTTGGGGGCAAATAAAAGGGCAACATAGGGATGCGGGTGGCGCTGTGGGTTAAACCACAGAGCCTAGGACTTGCTGATCAGAAGGTCGGCGGTTCGAATCCCCGCAATGGGGTGAGCTCCTGTTCCTCGGTCCCAGCTCCTGCCAACCTAGCAGTTTGAAAGCACATCAAAGTGCAAGTAGATAAATAGGTACCGCTCTGGCGGGAAGGTAAACGGCATTTCCGTGCACTGCTCTGGTTCGCCAGAAGCGGCATAGTCATGCTGGCCACATGACCTGGAAGTTCCCTCGGCCAATAAAGTGAGATGAGCGCTGCAACCCCAGAGTCGGTCACGACTGGACCTAATGGTCAGGGGTCCCTTTACCTTTTCCTAAAAGGGTAAGATAAGAACATAAGTGTCCTTCCAGATCATAGCAAAGGCCCATCTGATAATCTACCATTCCCTCCCTACAGTGGCCAACCAGAGGCCTCTGTGAGCAGGTGTGGGGTTGTGATTCGGGAGTTGGACTAAGACCTGGGAGACCAGGGTTCGAATCTCCACTTAGTCATGAACCATGCCCATAAGTACCCCAGTGGGGAGCTGAACAGCCACTTCTTACAGCATTGCCTGCAAAATGCACAACCTGAAACATTTCCTCTCTGCGAAGCACAAAGAGTGATGCCTCCCTCTTTTTTTTATGACAAATGGAATGTCAGCGGTGACAAATGTTTCTTTCCTCAGGTAAAGAGGAGTGGGCGGGTGGCAGAATTGCATGTATCATTTGCGGATGGCCTCTAAGTTTGGGTCATCAACAAAGTGTAGGTGGCGTTTGGTAGTGGGCTGTCTGCATCCCTCTTCCCAAGGCCTGAAATTTGCTGATAGCATCACAGCCCTAACCATGTCTATTCCGAAGAAAGTCCTGTGGAATTCCAAGGGTAAGTGGGATTAGGATGGTAGAAATAACAATAACAGCAGCAACAGCAGCCATCATAACATGACAGCTTAAAAACACTCTGTAATGCAGAACAACATGTCAAAAGACAATATAAAGCTGATTTTAAACAGTAAACACATTGCCTTTAATTAAAAGAAGAGTGAAATGAAAGTCCCGTTGAAAATCTAGTAAAGAAAGGACCAGATGTGTATTGTTTGGGATACAAACAAATATGGGAACCCACCAAAAGACCCTGTCTCTAGCACCTACCCATCTATTCAGTCTTGATGCTGGGCCTCTGAGCAAAGTTTCCAGGGGACAACGTAAGGAAGATTTGTATGGACATAAATTGTTATTTAAATAACCTGGGCCCAAGCCATTTAGAGGTTTGAAAGTCAACAGCACCACTTTCAAACAAGGTCCAGAAATAAACTAGCAGTCAATGCAGACGGTGCAGAATACGGGTAAGATGTTCTGAATGCCTGGCCCTAATAAGTAGATTTAGGCACCCCAGAAGCAGATTTATGCATCGTTACGGTGAGGTACAGGGTTTAAAGGGTTTCAGCAAAACCTTGAGGGAAAAGAGAGTTTCCAGGAAGGGAAGTGATTCATAAATTGTTGGCATCCGTCTGTCTCAAGAGACAATGGGGTGCTAGCCTAGGCAGAGTATATGGAGGTCCTGGGCTACCCAGACGACAGGACCCCCTCTCGGCCTCGCTGATTTGGTTGATAGCTCTCTCCACCATAAAAATAACTTTTATTCCGATCAAAAATTTGAGTCATTTTCATTTCTTCTTCCATGCAATCATGCTTGGCAAAGTTTGGAAAAGTCGTTCTCACAGAAGTGTAGGAACTACAATTGCCACATTAGGGTCAAAATCCTATTCTTAGCATTGCTAATCGAAGTACTGCTTGCCTCTTTGTCTAAAGAAGTTAAGAAACTGGGTCTATTCATTTTTCATGTACTGATACAAAAGCCAAATTGCATGCCAGAGTGACGGAAGAATAAAGGGCTCCAGTGAATTACCAGGGGATTTGAGAGAAAAAATAACTCTTATCTATGAATATGGTAGGCGCATAGATTCTGAATATTATTTTGCCTGCAACTTCCATAACACAACTTCCATCTTCAGGCTGTGTTAATGGTCTGCTCAGAAAAATGGTTATTTATCATTAGGGCAGTCCCCTCAGGGACTACATTGACTCTTGAGCAACGTTCTTGGGTCTACATGACAATGTGGGGGGGGGGAGCAAAAAGGGTGGACTCTTCTTACATTCTTATGACCTGGGACATGGGGTAGGTGGGTGTGAGGAGGATGGGGGAACAGAGCTAGCACGCTTGTGCGTGTTCTCTACTCCTCATGTGTTGTTTTACGGCCCTGTTCAGAATACCTGGATAAGGCTACAGGTGAAACTAGAATGGGGAAAGGTGTTCCTACAGGTATTTGGGTCTCCCAAGCCATTTATGGCTTTAATGGTAAACACCAGTGCCAGAAATCTCCTTTATGTCCTGGTCATCCTCAGCTATATAAAGTGGTACCTCTGGTTACGTACTTAATTCATTCCGGAGGTCTGTTCTTAACCTGAAACTGTGCTTAACCTGAAGCACCACTTTAGCTAATGGGGCCTCCTGCTGCTGCCGCGCCACCGCTGCACGATTTCTGTTCTCATCCTGAAGCAAAGTTCTTAACCTGAGGTACTATTTCTGGGTTAGCGGAGTCTGTAACCTGAAGTGCCTGTAACCTGAAGTCTCTGCAACCAGAGGTACCACTGTACATCCTGTTACTGCTGATGACTTGGCCAAACCCTCCAAGTGTCCCTATTTTCCAGGGACAGTCCCAGATTTACAGAAGCCGTCCCAGTTTCTGATTTGATCCCAGAATGTCCCGCTTTTCCTTAGGACATCCCATTTTTCATCGGAGAATTGTTGTAGGATATTGTAGGACGTCCCTATTTTCAGGGGAGAAATTTGGAGTGTATGGAATAGGATGTCCCTATTTTCATCAGATAAATTTGGGAGGGTATGGGCTTCCTGTCATGTAAATAGCGCCCTCTACTTTAAACCTCCAAAGTGCTCTCTTTGTTTGTAACTGAGAAACCTATGTGCTCTAGCTACGCCTATCTACTAGGGAGAATCTCATTCTCATGTGCTTGTCACTGGCAAATCACTGCCTTTATTTTCTGCCTTTGGGAAAGTCCTCATGACCTTTCTGTAGCCTGAGTTACCTGTGTAATTCTTCTGCATTCTATTCTTTCTTCCAAGTCTCTAGTGGTGAAATCTCTGAGTGGTTGCATCTTGTCCTTCATGCATACACAGGTTAAATGCATGCCCATGAACTCTAACACCCATGCAGTGCACAGCCGACCAATTCACACATCGCAGCCACCGAGGTGTATTTCAAACTGTTAAAAATGTATTGTTCACTTTAACTGAAGGACAAGCACCTGTGGGGGGGTTTTTTGTACAGCAGTGGAGGGGGCAGACTATTGCAGAGTGAAATTCTATAAGGCTACAGCAGGAGGAATTTCAGCAACGTGTAATGGCCGTGCAGTTGGGAGCCTTTGGATAATGAACCCCCATTTGAGACTAAGGTAGACTGACCACTTATGTACTCCAACCTCTCACCCCCCAAAAAAGGATAAAAGAGGACATGGATTTGCATTAAAATTGCTGATTCATACGAATAGATGCAAATATAGAAACAATGACTATAATTTAAATAGATGTACAGTACAACTCATCAGACTAGGAAGAGAGTGACTGGGTAATCGGTATGCCTGGTTCAGCCTGCTGTCTAGGTGCTAACTGTTGAAGCGCAACTTTTTAGGGGTTCTTCATCTTTCAGTTGGACATGGACTTCACTGGTCTTCAGATAGGGGATTCCTTCAAACAGAGGTTCACCCTCCAACAGCCCTTCAAGCAGAGGATGGTTCTTCATAACTTAGGACTAGGAATGTTCAGCAAACCCCTGTCTGAGATGGCAGCTGTTACCGTGTGTCTCAATTTTTACCTGTGCAGAGTTGTGGGGAGGGAACTGAGCCGTTCATGTCTATGCATTGCTTCCTGGTTTAGGCAGGCAGTCAAAAGTAGTGGAGGGAATGAGGAAGTCCTAAGGTGACAAAATGGCATATCGCTTTTCAGATCCAGGATGGGAGAACCATATATTGTGATTGTGTGTGTGTGTGTGTGTGTGTGTGTGTGTGTGCGTGAGAAGCAAAGTTACAGGGAACCAGGCAAAGGGCCTTCTCGGTAGTGGCGCCCTCCCAGTGGAACACCCTCCCTTCAGATGTCAAGGAGATAAAGAACTATACAGCTTTTAAAAGACATCTGAAGGCAGCCCTTTATTGGGAAGTTTTCAGTGTTTAAAGTTTCATTATGTTTTATATATTCTTTAAGCTGCCCAGAGTGGTTGGGTATAAATTAATAATAATAATAATAATAATAATAATAATAATAATAATTTCACTGCCCCTGCTTGCTTCACTTGTCAACCCTGCCTATCACTTTGTCAACACCCCTGCCCCCACACCTGACCTACCCCCTCCCTTTACACCACACACATCCCCTTGCTTATCCCCCACAGCTTGCCCCAACCCCTCCCCCTCCCCTCACAGGTCACCTCAATCCTCTCCCCCTCCTATTTGTAGATACTGGTGGCCATATATATTGCAGCATGGCGACAGCCTTATATTTTTAATGCATAGCATGAAAAAGCTAGCACAGCCAGCGAACAAGCTGGTTATATTTGTGTGCAATTTTTGTGCATCATAACTGCGTTGCAAAATCTGGAGAAGTTCATCATCCAATTTGGAGCTGCATCCTAGTCTACAAACTAGTTGGGGGCCAAAAAAATTGGACCACCTGCTATGAAAAGCAGACCGAACAAATTCCTCCTGCATCCCTCACCACCTGAGGGTTCTCTCATCTCTTTCACTCCAGCTGCATTCATAGACCAGGCCTAAATTCTAAGCTATCAACCCTTTTCTGTATTTAGTAGGTGCAAAGTTTTTTGCCAGTTGTTTGATCATACTGCATGGAAGATAGATGGTCGCAATAATTATTACATTAATAAAATCTTGGCCTGTCTGCACTTTCTTACATGAGTGGGGTAGATTAACAAGATATTTTTCAGCAAAACACTGCAAACAAAATCAATTGTGCTGTATGCGTTTAGTCTTAAGTGTCCAAGTATTTCATACTACGTATAAGTAATTGTTAGCATTTTATCCCAGCTGATAAGGAAAATGTGGGGTGAGGGAAAACAATAGTGAAAGTTGCTTGGGAGAACATGGCTTCTCTTCTGAGGGGGTTTAAGATGATGCTACATTTTATGGCTTGGGATGAAAGGAAGTTCATCTAACCCAAGTGGAAACCAGGCAGGGCCCACAACTTCTGATTTGGATGGAAGAATTTGTGAAACATTCCCATGATCCTCTGTTTTCTGATAGTCTCCAGGTCTATTTTGGAATTTTAGAGAGACCTCTGGTGGGGGAAGGGAGGGTCTCCTTCAGAAATTGTGTATTATGGGGGCTTAGTACACCCAGAACCTAGACAGCATCTTAAAAAGCAGAGACATCACCTTGCCAACAAAGGTCCGTACAGTTAAAGCTATGGTTTTCACAGTAGTGATGTATGGAAGTGAGAGCTGGACCATAAAGAAGGCTGATCGCCGAAGAATTGATGCTTTTGAATTCTGGTGCTGGAGGAGACTCTTGAGGGTCCCATGGACTGCAAGAAGATCAAACCCATCCATTCTGAAGGAAATCAGCCCTGAGTGCTCACTGGAAGGACAGAACCTGAAGCTGAGGCTCCAATACTTTGGCCACCTCATGAGAAGAGAAGACTCCCTGGAAAAGACCCTGATGTTGGGAAAGATGGAGGGCACAAGGAGAAGGGGACGACAGAGGACGAGATGGTTGGACAGTGTTCTCGAAGCTACCAGCATGAATCTGACTTCGGGAGGCAATGGAAGACAGGAGTGCCTGGCATGCTCTGGTCCATGGGGTCACGAAGAGTCGGACACGACTAAACGACTAAGCAACAACAAAGTACACCCAGAGCTTAGAACAGCTGCCAGGCAGTGATATGATAGATCACCCCTCTCATTTTGGGGGTGCTTTCAATCCATCCATGGCCTGTGTGGTAGTGGTGTTTTGATCCACTTCCACTTGACTGAAGATGTTTCCTTCTGGAGTGCAGAGTGCATTCTGCATCTCAGAAGGGAAGGTCTCAAACCAGCATGCCGTGCTAAATTTCACCACAGGGTGTGGTGTGATGCAACAATGAATGTCATTGGACGATGTTGCGTCTCCCACACTCTTTCTGCAGATGTGGGTTTCTGGTCCACCCTAATTCCCTCATGAAAATGGCAAGAACACTTGTGCCACCCCAAATTCCCTCACTTTGCTCTTGCAATTTTCTGAGTTAGTAGGGTTGCAAAAAGATTGTTTCTGGAACCAATTAATACAGAAATGAGGGATAAACCTCCACTAGATTTCCAGAAGTGGCTTTTACATTGTGTGAAACCTGAAATATAATGTGGAGATTAACCGTTAGGGAAATGTCGAGAAAATGAAATGAACTGCTGTGTGAATGCAGCGTTATTCTACTGTCTGGTGCTCCAAAGCAAGGTGGAGAGCATTTTCTTTACATCTGTGACTTCCCTTTCTCCTATAATGCTAAAGTAAGGTATAGGGACCCCTGACCATTAGGTCCAGTCGTGGCCGACTCTGGGGTTGTGGTGCTCATCTCGCTTTATTGGCAGAGGGAGCCAGTGTACAGCTTCCGGGTCATGTGGCCAGCATGACTAAGCCGCTTCTGGCGAACCAGAGCAGCGCACAGAAACGCCGTTTACCTTCCTGCCGGAGCGGTACCTATTTATCTACTTGCACTTTGACATGCTTTCGAACTGCTATGTTGGCAGGAGAAGGGCCCGAGCAACAAGAGCTCACCCCATCGCGGGGATTTGAACCGCCGACCTTCTGATCGGCAAGTCCTAGGCTCTGTGGTTTAACCCACAGCGCCACCCGTGTCCCCCTATAATGCTAAGTGGGGGTAAAACCTGTGGGTTTCTCCACTCCACACCGCCAAGGGGGAACCAGTGAAATGTAGCAAAGTGGGAGGCTGAGACTTCTGAACAGAGGTGGGGCAGAAATTCAGTTTCGTTTGAATTTTAATGCAAACCTACCTAATTCTCACTTTCCAAAACAAGATGTGAAAAGAAATGCAGCTGTACTTTGAAATTTTCGCTTTTCTGAATTTTGTGAGGCAGTTCTCTGACCAAGCAATGTGTACCAAAAAAACGTGTACGCGAGGAGGAAGCATGCTTAAAAATGTATGTGTTAGTGAAAATAAGATCTAAAATGCATTTTTTGTGAGAAGGCTTGCAAAAATGTACACACTGGGCAAAACTGCATCTGGGAATGTTTCTGTGGGGTGAAATTCGCACTAAAATACTGACAATTTTTCATGAGCATGTCTTTTTTTAATTGCACACTGATGCAGAAATGTGAAGAAATGAACAGGGAGAAACCAAAATTGAGAAATTCATCTATTCATACTTGTGACTCGAGGGAAAGTGCCTCACCTCTTTATTTCAGGTGTGGCAGTGCATATGTATGCTTCCTTACAGTGCAATCCTATGCATGTTTACTCAAAAGTAGGAATGGGGGACAAATTCTTTAGTTGTGTTATGAGATGCTGGTACACTCTGACTGGCGTGGGCAGTAAAAACAGAAGTGATGATACTCTGTCCTAGTGACTACCATCACACACAGAGAGAGAAAAAACTGGTCTTTACATGGAGGACTTGTAAAAAAAAAAAAGTGGCAATCCCAGGAGAAGGTCTCCTTGGAGTGAGGCAGGTTGGCTGGAAAGAAAGCCTTCTCCTTCCCCCAGTTTCTGCCATACCTTTTATGTTCAGCTTCTTCCAACTTTTTTGTTTTCTAATAGCTGAACAGGATCTCTGTGTGCAGCTTCTAATCCGTGCCGGCAATCAGGAAGCACCATCCCTGGCTCTTTCGCGACCTCCCTCTGTTTTTTAATTGCATAATTATCAGCGTCTTCAGCTTTCATTTTCTCAACCTTCCCTTCTTGTAGTTTTGCTTTTGTTTCCATACATGGTTGTTTCCTTTTGCCAAGTGCTTGCACTACACCTGGTCTCCTTGCAATCTGCCTGATGGAAGCTCTGCCGTGCCATGGATGGTGAGGCGACAGGGATGCCATGCTAAATAGACAATATGGCAATGGTAAAATCTCATTCCAGTGTGAATGTGAGAAGGGATTATTTGACTTCTGAAAAATGTTGCCTGCATTAGAATAATTTTTAGCATGCAGGTCAACCAACCAGCTTCCCACAAACACAATGACAGTCTGTAGGACCTCCTGCGCATATTTCACACTATTCTAATTAGCTGAATAAATGTTCTGTCTTACTCGTTCCTAAATTGGAAACAGTATAGTGATCTTCAATCCTGGCATTTACTGGGGAGACACACGTCATAGGGACTTGAATTTTAATTTCAGTGAAGAGTACACCCTCTTTATCAAAACATGAATCCGGTCCTCTGGCTTGGGGAGCTACACCCAGAGCAAGGAGGTGATGCTGATTTTAAAGGGACAACTTCCCAGCTTTATATGTTCCTATAGTTTAATGACATTGGGTAAGGATGCGGGTGGCGCTGTGATCTAAACCACTGAGCCTCTTGGTGCTGATCAGAAGGTTGGCGGTTTGACTCCCCACGATGGGGTGAGCTTCCATTGCTCTGTCCCAGCTCCTGCCAACCTAGCAGTTTGAAGGCACACCAGTGCAAGTACATAAATAAATACCTCTGTGGCGAAAAGGTAAACGGCGCTTCCGTGTGGTCTGGCTTCTGTCACGGTGTTCCGTTGTGCCTGAAGTGGTTTAGTCATGCTGGACACATGACCTGGAAAGCTGTCTGTGGGCAAACACCAGCTCCCTCAGTCTTAAAGCAAGATGAGTGCCACAACCCCATAATTGCCTTTGACTGGACTTAAACGCCCAGGGGTCCTTTACCTGTACCTTTTTTTACCTGACACTGGAAAATGATGTTCAACAGGGCTAGAAAAAACATGGTGCAGAAGAACTGTGGGGAGTTTTAGATGCCATTGTTTTCATAAGGTTCAACCCCACGCAGTTGCTCTGAAGACCAGGGTAATGACATTACTCCCACCAGGGAGCTGGGCAAGTTTAGCCTGGAGAAGAGGAGGTTAAGGGGTGATATGATAGCCATGTTCAAATATATTAAAGGATGTCACATAGAGGAGGAAGAAAGGTTGTTTTCTGCTGCTCCAGAGAAGCGGACATGGAGCAATG